>SJYX01006713.1:0-118015 GCA_006410675.1 Oreotragus oreotragus | reverse complement strand
AATTTTAGGGGAGTCAGACAGTAAATCAGCCACTCATTTAAAGGTGAGATTTCTGGCACTTTTAACTGTCTAGAACTCAGCCATAAAATGGAGCTTTTTTATCCTGTACTTTAAAAAAAATTATCACTTCATTCTGTACCAAGTCTTTGACTCAGCAGAAGTTTAGTGGGCTCCTAAAAGTAGGGGCTAAATACCAGCTAATGTAAATATATTAGTAAAACAAGGCCTTACCATCCCAATTTAGTTGGGGAGACTTCAGTAAAAAATTATAGTGTTACCCCTAGTCCTAGTTCCATCTGTATTCATATCCAACCCACTCTTTGTTTTCATTTACTTGAAAGAATCTTTTTTTCTGTAGTTTTAGATTGAAATTTTATCTTAACTTTCTAGTCAGTACTTGACTAACTTGGATGAAAATCATTAACATTTCTTGTATTATTTCATTGTGTCTATTCATTTTTTGAAAAATGAGAGCTATCTTCCTCATTGGCTAGTATATTTTAAAGTTCACATACTCCCTATAATGTTTTTTTTTTTCTCTATAATGTTAAATTCTTACATTGTGTAAGAACAAAATCGTGCAACTAGCAAAATCAGAGTAGTTAAACCTTGTGGAGTGGTGGGTGCTATTCCACCATATGACTTAACTTTGAAAAATCATGTTATATTCTCCATTTGTGTGCATGTGTATTGTGTGTGTCTAATTTGATGCCTATAATGCTTCCCACGGATTTTTGTCTTCATGAATTCTTTGAAGAACATTGAGGTTCAATTTGAAGGGAAGTTTCCCTGAAAGATTTATTTTATGCATGTGTTTTGTACTGCTGTCTTTTAAAAACTCTGTGATAGCCTGGTGGTGGTAGAAGTTTAGTTACCCCATGGACTGCAGCCTGCCAGGCTCCTCCATCCATGGGATTCTCCAGGCAAGAATACTGGAGTGGGTTGCCATTTCCTTCTCCAGGGGATCTTCCCAACTCAGGAATCAAACTCGGGTCTCCTGCACTGCAGGCAGACTCTACCTACTGAGCGACAAGGGAAGCTCTGTGACAGCCTTAGATATGTTGTGCCTTTTTTTAAAGAAAACCCAGAGATGGTGTTTCAGGCTTTTCCAAACCGAGCGTTGTCATGTGGGCGTTCTGAGTCTCCTGAGTCGCGTCTGGCTTTCCATAACCCCATGGACTGTAGCCCACTAGGTTCCTCTGTCCATGGGGTGCTCCTGCAGGATACTGGAGTGGGTTACCATTCCGTTCTCCAGAGGATCTTCCCGACCCAGGGATCAAACCCTGGTAGGCAGATTCTTTACCACCGAGCCACATGGTAAGCCCCCCCAGATATGTTTTTGTAATAGTATAAGGTATAGTTTTCTCTTGTGAAATCTTCAGAAGAATCCTTGTTTATTTCTATAGGAACATCAATTTCAGCAAATATGTAAATTCCCTCCTCTTAGCTTCAAATTAAATATAACATAAGGAATAATGCAGAAATAATAACTTCTGAGGAGTTAATTTTGTTGAGCTGATATACTCGATAGTTAGGTAGACTTTAGCTCTCTTATTTGAGTGGTCATAAGTCCAAACTGAGGCAGTCTGGCTGCTTTGAGTTCCATTTCTGTTGCTTCCTACAATAAGTTCTTTAAATTAATTTGGGCTTCCCTGGTGGCTCAGATGGTAAAGAACCCATAAAGAATCCTCCTGCAGTGCAAGAGACCTGGGTTCAGCCCTGGGTTGGGAAGATCTCCTGGATGCAAGCATGGCAGCCCACTCCAGTATTCTTGCCTGGAGAACCCCCGTGGACAGAGGAGCCTGCCGGGCTACAGCCCATGGGGTTGCAAAAAGCTGGACACGACTGAGAGACTAAGTACACCACCCTTCTCTGTCTCTACTCCCTATCTGTAGACTGGGAATGTTAACAAGTATCTCCCAAATAAAGCTGTTGGGTAAATAAGTGAATTAATATAGCCAAAGCATACTGAACAGTGTGTGGCTCTTCTTAAGTATTATCTTCATATTAGTATTTGTTATTGTTAGTAGTGACATTGTTATCATCACATTGACTCAGTTACAGTCACTCGTCTCTGGGTTTTAGGTCTTTATTAATATAAGGAGATTTGGATTCTTTTTGACTATAATTGGGGATATGTCCATCCATACTGAAGACTGTAGATAGTAAAAAAATTAATACATTTTCCCTCATTGATTTTTGTTATGGTTTTTGTGTTAGAGTTAAGCATTGCTTTGAAACAAATTCCAAAAATATTTACCTGTGGATTCTTATAGAGTGCAGTCGCCTGAAACAGCTGTACCTGATTTTTTTTTTTTTTGCTTTTTGTTATGTATTTATTAAAGACAATCATTTATAGTTTATAAAAAAATACTGCCCTGATATACACAAAAATGTCTAGATAATGGTAATTAAAAGCTGCACTCCCACCCCCCTTGTGTCCACACCAATGTTCCATCTAGATGGGCTTAATCTTGAAGTGTAATCCAATAAGACTGAAGACCAAACACTAGAGGTCCTGGACAAGATAATAAAATACTCATAAGCCTTCTGGATCCTTGGATTGATTGACATCAATAAGGGAACCAATCTTTGATGTTGTGAAAGAAATGTGTTTGTCTCCAATGACAATTTCAAGCTCCTGCTGGCCCACTCGGTCAGGAGGAGGCCACAAAGCGTCATCCTCTTTGGTAATCTCACTGTCATCAATTATTCTCTTCAGTTCCTCCATCACATTTTTATGCACATAAGCCTCTTTTCTGATCATGACATCATTTTTGTAATTGCTGTTGTTGGCATATCTCAATTTCCCGTCGGGCCGGAACTCAAATTCCAGGAATTCGTGGCCGAATTTGCCTTTGTGCCCCACGTAGTAACGCAGGTAAAAGTCACTCTCCATGGCTCGCAAAATGGAGACAAGACCGAACTTTTAAGAGCAAACCACACCGCCACTAAAGGCGCCCAACACTCTGTACCTGATTTTTTAAAAACAATGTTTGCTTTATTTTTGTTGCCTAGTCTTCTGTATCACAGGAAAGGCAGGAGAGGCGTGATTTACCTGGGCTTCTCAGCAGCAGACCAAGATTCCTCTAAGTACCCTGCCACCAGTTGCTTGCAGAGGCAGTTTTCCAGCCAAGATTTTCTTATTAGTTTCTTAATTCTCTTTTTACTTCCTACCCAGTGTTAGACACGACTGAGCGACTTCACTTTCGCTTTTCACTTTCATGCATTGGAGAAGGAAATGGCAACCCACTCCAGTGTTCTTGCCTGGAGAATCCCATGGACGGGGGAGCCTGGTGGGCTGCCGTCTCTGGGGTCGCACAGAGTCGGACACGACTGAAGTGACTTAGCAGCAGCAGTGTGATTTCATTTTCTTTCCTCTCTGCAAACTGTTATGAATTCTATCCTAGTTTTCTCCTCTCTCTTGTGGTTCTAAGAATACTGAAATTGTCTTGTTTTTGTTCTATTATTCCCCTCTCTCCAGGTATATTTTGGGCAGAGGCAGGTCCTTTTTGTTGGCCAATTTACAGAATTTTGCACATTCTATGCTTGAGTCAGTGGTATTCTTAATTAAAGTCAAATGGTACCATAAAGATTTTTTAAAAAGATCACTCTTACTTCTGAACATGCAAGTGCCTCCTTTTAGATACTTCTGTATATTGTTTAACGATTAATTTCTCCTTTAAGAGGTTTTTGTCATCCTGTGGGATAACCCAACAGATTGGCTGAAGTGTTTTCCTAAAACACGGTATTTTGCTCTAGATACACAGATTATTTTCTGTGGTGACTGTGGATCTCTTATTCGTTAGATTGCATTTGTACTTGGTACATGAATATAGTTGTTATGGAACAAAAGAGTTAAGTAGTGACATTGATATTTTCACTTTTTACAAAAACCTTTTAGTATCTCTTAGAAAGATGAATGGCTTACAGCTGTGTGGCCTTTACTGGAAATGTTGCCTTTCTGTGTCTGTGGAGCTGCCGCCTCACAGATGGTTTTCTTGCCTTGTAGAAAATGTTTGCTACCATTATTTGAATCTGCTATTTGTCAGTGGTATTCACAGTGTTCTTCCCTTACCCCTCAATCAGTGAGCCTGACAGCAGCATCTAATTGTTATTAGCAAGCAGCATCCCCCCATTCTTAGCAAGTGTTTTATTTATGAATGGAATATGAAAGGAGAAAAGCTAGTTAGTATTTCATAAATGTCCTATCGTAAGAAGCCCTTGTATGTAGTGTGATCTGTACTGATTGGTTAATTGACCTCAAGTTTGGTATCCTTAAAAATCACATGTGCCTTTGAATGTTTAATCTCCTTTATAATGTATGTGTTAATTCTGTGACCTTTGTTTTGTTTTCCAAGCATTATTGGGGCCCATATTATAGTAGGGGAGTGAGGACAAATGACAAGTTCCCTTGCTTGCTCACTTGCTTGTTGAGTTGGGGCTGAGCTTGTTCCTTGTATGGGTTGAGGGTAGGGGTGTTCGGGGTTCGGGCCGGAGGGTGGCCCAGCGTTCTGCCCACTCTGGTAGTGTTGCATGTGGGGGCATGCTCAGTACCCTGCTTTCGCTCCAGGCTCTTAAAAAGAGGCAGTTGGGTTTTTTGGTCTCTTTGTATCTTTTGTCCGGAATTTGTGCCAACTGCATATGCATGCAGTTATTTTTAGTCCCATATAGTTCCGTTGTATTTTGTTGCTAGAGGAGAGGTTTGTCCAGGTGCAAGCATTGCAGCACTGCAGAGAAGGATCCCAGGACCCAGCCTGTCTCATTCCCCCCTGAGAGACTCTACACCCTTATTCTTAAGGGCAAAGGGGCTGAAGTTCTCTTCCTTTGAAACATCTTCCTGGGGCTGCAGACCTTAGCCTAGCTGAGAGGTGTAGCAGTGCCTGGCTGACTGTTCCCGAGGACCTGTAGGGACCAGGGCCACCGGTGACCTTTGTTTTTGTAAAACTTTTTGTGTTTACCTGGTGATGAGAAGTCTACATTATATTTCTTTGCTAAAGCATACCTCTGTTTTATCTTGAAAATTTCAGCTTTAGTTTCTTTAAAGTGGAGAGAGAACTTAAGATATATGCAGAGTGTTCTGTGAATATAGCATTCTGTCTTGTCTTTTATGTATATCTCACAATTTTTTAGTGACTCATCTTGATAGAAACTTAATTTTCATAGAATTTCTATATATTCACATTGTATCCATTTATAGAGTATTTAAATTGCATAATTACAGTATAATTGGTATGAGTACATTTGGTCACAAACACAGCTGACTCTTGCTAAGTACACAGCCTAACTGCTGGGAGAAGAAGAGTGCAGGGGGATTAGAGTTGTCTACTGGCTCTTACTCCTTGGAGGAAAAGTGATGACCAACCTAGATAGCATATTGAAAAGCAGAGACATTACCCTGCCGACTAAGGTCCGTCTAGTCAAGGCCATGGTTTTTCCTGTGGTCATGTGTGGATGTGAGAGTTGGANTATAATTGGTATGAGTACATTTGGTCACAAACACAGCTGACTCTTGCTAAGTACACAGCCTAACTGCTGGGAGAAGAAGAGTGCAGGGGGATTAGAGTCGTCTACTGGCTCTTACTCCTTGGAGGAAAAGTGATGACCAACCTAGATAGCATATTGAAAAGCAGAGACATTACCCTGCCGACTAAGGTCCGTCTAGTCAAGGCCATGGTTTTTCCTGTGGTCATGTGTGGATGTGAGAGTTGGACTGTGAAGAAGGCTGAGTGCTGACGAATTGATGCATTTGAACTGTGGTGTTGGAGAAGACTCTTGAGAGTCCCTTGGACTGCAAGGAGATCCAACCAGTCCATTCTGAAGGAGATCAGCCCTGGGATTTCTTTGGAAGGAATGATGCTAAAGCTGAAAGTCCAGTACTTCGGCCACCTCATGTGAAGAGTTGACTCATTGGAAAAGACCCTGATGCTGTTAGGGATTGAGGGCAGGAGGAGAAGGGGACGACAGAGGATGAGATGGCTGGATGGCATCACTGACTCAATGGACGTGAGTCTGAGTGAACTCCGGGAGTTGGTGATGTACAGGGAGGCCTGGTGTGCTGCGATTCATGGGGTCGCAAAGAGTCGGACACGACTGAGCGACTGAGCTGAACTAAACTGAACTGAACTGGCTCAGAGCTCAGTGTCTTGAGTGCTTATGGTATGTATTACAGATGGAAAGGAGAGGGTCTGAGATTGTCCATTTGGGCACTCAAAGTCAGAAAAGAGCTTTCACTGGCATTTTTTGGGGCTTTTACTCAAAGCTTATAGATGTTTACCTTATACAATTAATATTGCTCACTACTTTCCAACTCATTACTTCAACAAATCTTACTTTGGAGAGATAAAAAGATATAATGCTAACCCTTCAGGGGTTTAATATGATGTTGTAGAGATGATATGCATAGTGTATTGTGAGAACACAGGAAGGGAGGCCCTGTATTGAGCAGGAGAGGAAAAACCTTCAGGAGCATATGATACTTGTGTCTAACTTGTGTCTAAATCTTGGAGAACAGTCAGTATTAGGGAGGAGGTGTTTGGGAGGAGAAAATGTTATGTAGCAGGTAGTTTAAGTATAGGGCGTGTGCAAAGGCGTGGACATGTGGACAGGTATGGTGTAATCTAGCGAACACTGTGTGCCCCCAGCAGCAGGATGCTAGACCATTTACATGATACACATTTCATGCTGTTGGTGTTTGAAAGAGAGTATAAATGTTGAACGAGAAGCCAAATCACAGTTTATCCTGAAATGAGTCTTTGGAGTGTCTTAAGCAGAAGAGTCGGAGAAGGCAATGGCACCCCACTCCAGTACTCTTGCCTGGAAAATCCCATGGATGGAGGAGCCTGGTGGGCTGTAGTCCATGGGGTCACTGACGGTCGGACATGACTGAGCGACTTCACTTTCATGCGTTGGAGAAAGAAATGGCAGCCCACTCCAGTGTTCTTGCCTGGAGAATCCCAGGGACGGCGGAGCCTATGGGGTCGCACAGGGTCAGACACTACTGAAACGACTTAGCAGCAGCAGAAACAAGCAGAAGAGGGATGTCTTGAGATCTGATTTAGAAAAATTTTCCCGCTGGAAGCATTGGGAGGAAGGAGTAAAATTGCAGTCAAGGATACCAGTTAGGAGGTAGCTGAAATAATCCAGATGAGAAGCTAGGGAGGGCCCAGATTAAAGCTCGTGAGCACTGTGAGCAAAGGGAACTACTGAATTCAGGAAGTAGAACTGACAGGCCTCAGTTGCAGAGCACCTGGCGAGGTCAAGGGCGGGGACAATTCTGGTTTGACTTCTAGGTTTGCAAGATAGCTAGAGTCCAGAGTGGTGAACTGAGGAAAAGTCTTTGTGTGTGTGACTCCTCTAGTGCTTAGCACAATACAGGGCATGCTATTGTTTACTTTCCTGTTTGAAGAAAATACATGTTTTTTTATTCCTGATTTCAGTACATAGTCTTTTGAAATTCTAGGAGGCCATGGAATGTAGATATGAAAAATAATTGTGGACTTGAAATCTTAACATTGTGTTTAACTCTCTTTAATGCTTGAAATGTTATAAAATTGCAAGCTTGAGTAAAAAAAATTGACATCAGAGAATAAGATGGAAATACTGTCTTTAAAAATTTGCAGCTTTTTTATGTAGTTTTTTTCTTAGTGTTTTATCTTCTGAATAACTGACATCTTGATTCACAGAATGACTCAGTATCATAACAGATAAGATGCCAATTCTCTTAGGATAGATTCTCTAAGTGGTTGGTAGTATAATAGAGGTTATGATAGAGACCTTGATAACTTACTACAAATTGGGCTCTGTCATTTGAATGACATTCTCCTTTTTCAAAGATGATGAAGACATTTTTATATGTATGTAAAAATAAATTGGAGTCATGACTTCTATGCTACATCCTTTGTAGCATGTAATTACTTTGGAAATATCAATAAAATGCTAGGTGACATAATTGTTCCCTTGTCTTTGTCTTCTTCCTTTCCCTTCTCTTTCATCTCCAGTTCAGTTCAGTTCAGTCGCTCAGTAGCGTCCGAATGTTTGCGACCCCATGGACTGCAGCACCCCAGGCTTCCCTGTCCATCACCAACTCCTGGAGCTTGCTTCAACTCGCGTCCATCGAGTTGGTGATGCCATCCAACCATCTCATCCTCAGTTGTCCCCTTCTCCTCCTGCCTTCAGTCTTTCGCAGCATGNGACTGCAGCACCCCAGGCTTCCCTGTCCATCACCAACTCCTGGAGCTTGCTTCAACTCGCGTCCATCGAGTTGGTGATGCCATCCAACCATCTCATCCTCAGTTGTCCCCTTCTCCTCCTGCCTTCAGTCTTTCGCAGCATGAGGGTCTTTTCCAATGAGTCAGCTATCTTTCATCTTTCCTGTTAGCAAATCTTATCTCCTGTGCTTCTGACATGTATATCCCACCCCCTTCCCTCTCCTTTACTCTAGACCAAATCTCATCATAAATAGACTTCTCACGCTAGTCTTCATGCTTGCGTTCTTGACTTCCATGCCACCTTCCCGAATCCCTTCTCTTTATAGAAACTGGAATCATCTTTTAAAACTGTAAGTCATGTTCTGCTTAAAGCCCTCTACTGGCTTTCCAGTGCACTTGGAGTAAAACCCCATCTCAAATATTACCTCTTCAGAGAGTCCTCCTTATGGAAAAATGAATGAATATTATGGGAACTCAGAGGAGGGAGCAGTTGATTCTGACTTTGAGGGCTCCAGAAAGACTTAACGGAAGGAATGGTATTTGGTCCAGGTCTTGAGTAGACTTTTGTTAAATGAAATTATGTACTGAATACGAATTTAAATAAATAGCGGCTCTATGTGCTTAGGCACTGCAGATTCATGCTTTGACAGGTAATGATTACTTTGAAAGTAAGTCACTATTTTCAAAGAGTTGGCTGTATTTATTGTAACTTCAATAAATAGTATATACAAGAGCCAAGGGATCCTTAGTCTGCTTAAATACCAGGAACCATTTCATTCATGGGTACCTATAAAAATAGAATCAGGCCAACCTTTTTCTATCATCATATATACCTGTTCAGGAAATTTGAGTACATTCAGAAACAAATTTTGACAAAACCACAAAATTTGATTGTAATGTCATGGTTTTTATACTTGAAAAAAAAAAAGCAAGCTGTTTCTAGCCTTCTAAGGCCATATATCAATGTTTTTTAAAGCCAAACATAACATCAGGAAGATGAAATATAACCAATTACATATGCCAATTGCATTTGGTCATAAAATGAAATTATCAATAAGATAACTAATTTTAGTGCCTGATCGTCACAGAAGCACAGCTTAGTAATTAACTAATTTAATCTTTTGTGTACTTCCTTTACTGATTCAGGATGTTGAAGACTGACTAGGTGTTCATTTTGGGGCTTGCAGAATAATAAGTGTAAAGCTTATAAAATTTTTGTCTTTTTTGCTGTGCTTGTTGAGGTCTTCATTTTCTTTAAATTTTTTTCCTGCCTTTTTGACTCTTCAGTAGCTGTGATTCTTAAATCTTTTCCTTCCAAATTACTTTTCCCTGAAAAACTGCACATAGTGAATTTGCAAAGTTTTATCATTTCAGAAATTCACTCATTGACTTTCTCATCTAAAAATCCTCCTAGCAAAGTTGGAAATTCCTACCAGAAGAACCTCTAAGCAGACCAGTCCTTGAACTAGTGCTTATATATATATATACATACACATATATATATACACACACACACACACATACATATACACATACCAGTGTATATATAGACATTGTGACTTAGGCCAGTCATATAGTCATACTTGTAAAGCAGGCTTATAATATAAGTATTTCACTGGGCTGGGGAGAAATGAAAAAAGAAAGTGGACAGTGTAGAAAATTGTATAGAAAGCTAGTTATTATACCTACAGTATATTACATTGTATTTATTTTGAGATTTTTAAGTTCCAAAATATCTTCATTTTAGGAAGTTATGGTGGTTCCCTCCCCTCTTCTGAAATCTCATGCCTGTCAAGTAGGCCAAAATATTGTCGACCTATTCTGTATTGATTCATATAGTTGGTTTTTGAAGTTTATGAGTCTGTGAAATCCAAAATTGGGTACCACTAGCTTATTTTGTGCGTACTTGTAATTGGAGTTGATATATTGGGTGGTTTTCTTCTTAAGTCAACAATGAGTTCTCTTATTTTTTGATACGAGCTGGGTGTCCAGCAATTCAGCTGAATACAAACACCGACTCTCTGAAATTAGTAGGTTAAAGGCTCATTCCCACAAGACTGCCCCACTTTAGACCTAACTGCTGTTGACTGGGGGGAAAAAAAAATGCAGTGTGATAGTAGTGAGTTAAGTTTTACTGGGGCCAAATGAGAACTGTAGCCCAGAAAACAGCCTCTCAGAAAGCTCTGAGGAACTGTTCTGAAGAGATAAGGGGGAGGTCAGTATATATGAGATTTTGGTGAAGGAGGATCGATCAAGCACAGGTTTTCTCAGAGGCTTGCTGCTAGTCACGAGAAGGTTGCTGCTAGTCACGAGGAGCAGATGTCTCCGTTAATGATTTTAGTGCTTTTCTAGATTTGAGAAGATGCAAGAAATCGGGCTCATCTGAAGGCCTGTTCTGCCAGTTTTTCCCAGAGCACAGAGTGCCTCATTCCTGATCTCCGCCCCGAACTCCTTTCAGGGTATATTGAAGGTCAGCAACTGCAGTGGCTAGTGGCTTCATTCTTGTAGAACCAGATGGCAGGTAACAGTTTTTAGTGGGCACTGCTAGTCAGGTACTTGGGTTACTTTCTTACTTATGCCCAGCTGCCTACAAATTCAGGGATTCCCACGACTCCCCTTGAGGCTCAGTAATTTGTTAGAATGACTCTCAGAGCTCAGAAAAGTGTTTTGCTTACCGTTCCTGATTTATCATAAAGGCCATAACTCTGCCTGATGAGAGAGATGCATAGGGCGAGGTATAGAGGGCTTCTTTCATGCTCTTTCCAGGCATGCCATCCAACCGGCACTTCCACGTGAGCTTCTTTGGGTGTTTTATGGAGATTTCATCATAGAGGCGTGATGACTATTACATTGGCCGTGGTGATTGAGACCAGTCTCTGGCACTTCTCCCCTCCCCAGAGGTGGGGAAGGAGCAGGACTGAAAATTTCTACCCTCTGATCATGGCTTGCTATTTCTGGGGAAGCCTAGAGTCAGTCATCTTATTAGAATACCAAAGGTACTGCTTGGGAGATGCCAAGGGGTTTGGGAGTTCTGTTCCAGGAACCAGACAAAGAGCAAGTATTTTTTATTATACCATAGGATGAGTGTCTCTAGTGAGGGAGGTATGTGGAAGGAATCTAAGGATTTGACTTGGTCAGTAAGGCCCCACTGGACAGTGCCATTCTCTTTCCTGGCGGGGCCTTGCATGATGTGGCTTCTCTGAGAACTGGATGCCTGCTAGAACTCCAAGGTTGTCTGGGGCTGCCTTGTGTCTTTATAGCTTGATACATAATCTGAATGGCTCTGACTCCATCTCCAATAACATCTCAGCTCTTACCCATGTCTTATCTCGTTCCATTTAATCTTGATTTCTTGTTCTTATCTTCTTCCATTTAATCTTGATTTCTCTATGTGCTGCTTATTTTGTTGAGTGTCAGATTTGTATCCTTAATCTCATTTTGAAGATGTCTTTTCATCTTCATTATAAAACATCAACTAGTGTTTGCATTTTTGGGCTTTTCTTGGCTACTTTGATGTGTTCATTTAGAGATGAATAGCTATTCAATTAACTATGAGGGTATGATTACACCACCACCCTTATGGCAGAAAGTGAAGAAGAACTAAAAGAGCCTCTTGATGAAAGTGAAAGAGGAGAATAAAGAAGTTGGCTTAAAACTCAGCATTCAGAAAAGTAAGATCATGGCATCCAGTCCCATCACTTCATGGCAAATAGATGGGGAAACAATGGAAGCAGTGAGAGACTTGATTTTCTTGGGCACCAAAATCACTGCAGATGGTGCCTGCAGCCATGAAATCAAAAAACACTTTTTCCTTGGAAGAAAAGCTATGAGCAACCTAGACAACATATTAAAAAGCAAAGACATTACTTTGCCAACAAAGGTCCATCTAGGTAAAGCTATGGTTTTTCCAGTAGTCATGTATGGATGTGAGAGTTAGATTATAAAGAAAGCTGAGTGCTGAAGAATTGATGCTTTTGAACTGTGATGTTGGGGAAGACTCTTTTTTTTTTGGGTGGGGGAGGGGGAAGACTCTTGAAAGGCCCTTGGACTGCAAGGAAATCCAGCCAGTCCACCTTAAAGGAAATCAGTCCTGAATATTCATTGGAAGCACTGATGCTGAAGCTGAAACTCCAATACTTTGGCCACCTGATGGGAAGAACTGACTCATTTTTTGAAAAGACTCTGATGCTGGGAAAGATTGAAGGTGGGAGGAGAAGGGGACAACACGATGAGATAGTTGAATGGCATCACCAACTCGATGGATGTGAGTTTGAGCAAGCTCCAGGAGTTGATGATGGACAGGGAAGCCTGGTGTGCTATAGTCCATGGGGTTGCAAAGAGTCCGACACGACTGAGCAACTGAACTGACTGACTGATGAACTTCAGTATTTGGAATGTCCCCAGCATCCCATTGTAGAGCAATGGAAAAAGTTAGGGCATTATAATTAACTTTCCTGGTTTTACATTTCTGATATATCTTTGTTACCTTTTTTTTTGGGAGGCATGGCAATTGTGTGTCCAAAAATACTGTTTTGTGAAAACTGGAAAATACTATTCTATATTAATTTACAGATGGGTTTATTGAATTGTTGTTCACTGTTAGTAAATTTATTTCTTGGATTGTATGCCATAAAAGGCACTTTGCCTTAGCTTGTTTCTTTCTAAAGGGTTATGTAAATTTTGTCACTTAACAAGTATTTTTATTGTGAGTGATGAAGAGATTTCAACTGCTGTGCTGACAAAGGCTCTTTAATCAAGCTTTTAAAAATATCAAGCTTTAGTCATTGCCTCATTTTTACTCCCAGAACTATTTTACCAAAAAAAAAAAAAAAAAAATTCAGTACAGCATAAAAATTTAGACAGTACCACTGGGTTTATTTCAGTGTTTGTACTGCACAGATATTATTACCACTTAGTTTTGGTGAGATTTCGTTAATGGAAAATTATGAACAGTTTTAACGCTACTGTTGTGAGTGGTTTTATTGCTCAGTACTGTGATCTCTTTAGGTCTCCTGTGATCCTTCTGTCATCAAATCACAGAAGTCTAGCAAAGCACAAGCATATACTGTTGAGAGATGGGCCAGAAGGGAGGAATGAAAGTGACATTTTGTTTCCCAGGATATTGGGGAAGAACCTGCATGATTTACTCTGAGGCTGAAATTTGTGGAATGAGCAATGCTTTCTTTAAAGATAGGGTTGGGTAAGCTACTTAGCATCTCCATTAACAACTACTTAAGTGAAGTGAAGTGAAGTCGCTTAGTCGTGTCTGACTCTTTGCGACCAGTGGACTGTAGCCCACCAAGCTCCTCCATCCATGGGAGTCTCCAGGCAAGAATACTAGAGTGGGTTGCCATTTCCTTCTCCAGGGGATCTTCCCGACCCAGGGATCGAACCCAGGTCTCCCACATTGCAGGCAGAAGTTTTAACCTCTGCGCCACCAGGAAAGCCCAACAACTACTTAAGCGCCAGATAACTCTGAAAATTGTGAAGACTGAGTCATTTTAATTAGGTTAATAGTCATCATGGAGTTAATATACCTGTTTTCTGCTGTTCAGTTTTTGTATTTGATTTTGAAGAAGTAAAATATGGTATAAAGTAAAATTCCAACTAGTCTTTTTTGCCCGGTAGTATTTTGGAATAGTTGGAGTATGAAATTATTGCTTAATATGTAATGAAGATCATCTCTACAACAATAGCAACAAAATCTCATTTTCACTTGGTAACAAATAATTGAAAGGAAGCTGAGATTTAAAAATTCTATCATGGAGTTGGTCTTTTTTTCCTTAATATTTATTTGTGAAGGCTAGAATTGAAAATCTAGAAGAATGCTTAGAAATCTTCTCATTTTACTGTTTCATTTTTAAGTGAAGAAATTTGAGACATAGGGTGTTACCTTATCTGAGTGGAGTCAGGGGCTCAGTCCCAGTGCCACCCAGGGATCACTAGTGCCCCCCATATCTCACGGGACGGATGGAGCCTAGCAGAATTTGTTACATAGACCTTGAAGCAAGCCTGATGATAGCAGTAATTTTTCCAGTAAAGATGGGTAATCACAAACAGTTCACCAATAGTATAGACGTATAGACACACACACAGTGAAATGATGATTAATTTATACTTATAGTTCTATTCAGTTTAATGGATATATTAGATTTATTGATAGAAGAAAATGTTTTTTATAGTTTATATAATATATAATCTCCTTTGTGGATCCTGATCTCCTTCTTCGCTTCCTCACTATACTTCATTTTTTGGTCTGTCTTCCCCATTAGAGTCTACTTGTAAGAGCAGGAAAGCCTCTGCCTTACTCACTGTCATCATTTCTAGTGCCCAGAAAAGCACTGATTGTTGACCGACCGCTCTGTTAGATACTTATTTTATATGGCCTTATGGGAAACTGATCATATTTAAGTATCTTAAAAGTTTGCTTTTTTTTTTTTTCCCTCTTTCCCAGTGAACAGAGTATCTGTCAGGCAAGAGCTGCTGTGATGGTTTACGATGATGCCAATAAAAAGTGGGTGCCAGCCGGTGGTTCAACTGGGTTCAGCAGAGTTCATATATATCACCATACAGGCAACAACACATTCAGAGTGGTGGGCAGGAAGATTCAGGACCATCAGGTAAGGATTTGTTAATTCTTAAAGTTACCTAGTATTACAAAAGGACTCGATATATTCAGTAAAATAAAGTCATATTTTGTAGCCAAAAGAGTCTCTTTGGGAAAAACTGGGTATAGCTTTGCCATTCCACCCTCTCCATCTTTATAAAGCTTGAATTTAGATGACAATTTAGAAGTAATTGTTCAGGAATATAAATCTGAGTTTTTCAATTATGATATTCATTAAATCCTCCAGCTAGGTTTGGGAATCTAAAGTAAATTTAAGACAAACTAAAATGTGAAATATCACTTAAGTAACAGATTGTTTTTAAGGAATTCATTTCCCAGCAAAGGTATAGGGTATTGGACTGTAGGAAGGAGTTCAAAATTTAAGTAGTTTCATAAAGTATTGTTAAGTTCATATATGATAGAAAAATTATATTAAGGTTTCTGGAGTAGTTAGGCTTTTGTAATTCATGTCTGGCATGACAACTAAGCTTTTGCTAATTCCCTGCTCTGGATTTCTTAGAAAGGTGACTGGATTATCTGATTACTTGATTTCTGGGGCCTTTCCAGATCAGGAGCCAGTAGACAGTGCAAAATGGAGATAGGGTTTTACTAGCATTAAGTATATACTAGTAGCAGTGAGGACTTTTATAAAGAACAGATTTATGAAATACTTTTGAAGCTGGTAAGATGGTAAAATCAGCCAATGTTAAACATATGCAGGGGAAAAAAAATCTAACAGATTTCCAGCTGAGTTCTTATTAGAGAAAGATAGTTCCCTGAATTTCCACTGGGAGACAGGCTGGTGTAGTGTGTGGTGAGATGCTGTGACAGCCCTGTATTTGGGGATGGAAATTATGAACTGGTAATATCTGGGGACTTAGATTTGGTATTTCTATGGTACACGTTGTGCCCTTTGAGATGCTAGACCTCGAAACTGGTATCAGAGTTTCAAAACTGCCTAAAGCCGAATCTTTTCAAGGGGCTGCACACCATAAAAAGAAAAAACAGACTAAGAACAATCTTCCTAACCAGCACGGGTAGTCAGAGGAGTTTGAGCTAGTTTAGAAGCTCCTCTGAAAAATGGAAGCCTCCAGCTTCATTTACACATCTCAAGCCGAGAAATTAACCAATCCTGGTTGCGGGCCAGTGAAACTCCTACGGTGCCTGGCAAAAACAAATACATTGCTCCCCAGGAGAGGAACTTTCCAAGACCTGAATCGTTGGCAGAAAGAGCAGTCACTGAATGCAGCAAGTTTACCTATTAGAACTGACTGCCCTAGCCTGCTGCTCTCTGCCCTCTCAGGCTCCCTTCTCTCCCCTGCGCCTCCACCTGCGCCCTGTTTCTCCTCCTCCCCGCTCTCCTTTGGCTCTGTGTACCTGTTGCTTAGGCTTTCTCTGGCTTCCCCGAGACCCCTCTCTGCCTCTCTGTCCTCTTTCTCTTTCCTCCAACAGACTGTCTCAGGAGTGAGTTGGGCCAGAGACTGACTGAATACTCCCTAAGAGGCTGCTGCAAAGTGAAAATGGGAACTGGACAACTAGAACTTTATAGAAGTTATTGAACATTTTAAACACATTGCAAACTAGTAGCCGTAAAATCAATTTTTGGTAAATTCAGTGAATTGGTCATTTGATATCCTGATAAACAAACCTAAACATATCTAAATATTGGTGAAAAAGAAGATGAGCATTTAAAAATAATGGGATCAAAACATTATTTTGTACACTTGAAATGAATATGTTATATATCAGTTACACCTCAGTTGAAAACAAATGATTAGAAAGAAATCTATGAAATAAAGTAAAAAAAAAAAAAAAAAGGCAAGAGAGTTCCAGGAAAACATAAAAAAAAAAAAAAAGAA
Organism: Oreotragus oreotragus; assembly: GCA_006410675.1. Classification (NCBI taxonomy): domain Eukaryota; kingdom Metazoa; phylum Chordata; class Mammalia; order Artiodactyla; family Bovidae; genus Oreotragus; species Oreotragus oreotragus. Next base: position 101,339 of record SJYX01006713.1, on the reverse strand, counting down.
ATTATGTAAAGATGAAATACTGACATTTTTATTCATAAGAGAAGATCCTGTGGCTTCCAGTTTTTGACAAATGGAGTGTTTCTTAAAATGTTGGAAATTTTAAAACACTTCTAAATAATTTGTGACACTCAGATGAAATCATTATGAAGATTAGAAAATGTTCAAAAGTAAAAAAAAAAACAAACAACAAAACCCTGGATCTAAGTGACAAGTTATGACACATAGAAACCTGTGGGACGTCTAAGCTGTCCTTAGCTAGACAGTCCCTCCCCCGCTGCCTGCCTGCGCTCTATATGTGTGAATCTGTTTGTTTTGTTATGTTTGTTCATTTGTTTTGTTTCATATACCACATGTAGGTGAAACTATAGCGTATTTGTCTTTCTTTGTCTGACTTATTTCATTTAGCATAATACCCTCTAGGTAGATGGACAAATGGCATATAATAAGCAAACACAAAGAAAGTAGAAGGAAATACGAAACATAAAAGAAAATAAATAATAAATAGAAATTAATAACACAGAAACTGCTTCTCTGAATAAATTAACAGAATCAAACCCCCCCAAAAGTTACAAATAAAACAGCATTAGGGTTGGAAAGAGATATCACTGTAGTTACAGTAAGGAAATAAATCCTAAGATAATGTCATGAACAACTTTACACCAATAAGTGGGCCATTTTGTAGAAAAATATAATTTATCATAACTGGCAGGAAATATAGATATATAATAGACTATATTTTATCAGTCATATATTTTTATCAGGCATAAAATATATCAATAGTTAAAAATCTACCCCAAATATGTTTTTAAAAGGACAGTGTCCAGTGCATTTATAAATACAATTTAAAATCTTTAAACTATTACCTGTTTTATGTAACGTGTTCTAGAAAAGAGTGTTTTGGGACTTCCTTGGCAGTCAGTGGTTAAGACTCCACCTTCCTGATGGGGGTGCAGGTTCAGTCCTTGGTCCAGGAGTCAAGATACCATATGCCTTGTCGTTGAAAAACCAAAACATAAAGCAGAAGCAATATTGTAACAAATTTAATAAAATGACCCATGTCAAAAAAGAAATCTTAAAAGATTAGTTTGAGGCTAGTGTAATTTTGATATCTAAGACATAGAACCATTTCAGAGAGGAAAAGTATAAACACATTTCAGTTATTAACATTGATAAAGAGATGGAAGTCCTCAATAATATGTTAGCAGGCCAAATGTAACAGTGTATATTGGAGGAGGGGGTGGGGAGAAGATCACCTCTTAACCAAAGGATTTCTTTCTCTTTATCTCAGTAATGTAAAGGTAGTTTAACGTTAGTGGCCTGTAATTTGGTAGGAGAAAGCCTAGAAGAACAACGCTGATAAAATCCGTACAGAATAATGCTCAGCACGTTTGGCATAAAATGAGTTTTCTTAAGCTGATAAGGATGAATAATGTAAACATAGAGCAGACATCTAGAAGACAGTTCAGTGCTGGAAGGATTTCCATTAAACTCAGGAATAAGTTTGAGGATTTCAGCTTTAGTCATTTTCATTTCTGTTGCAGAGGTGGTAATCTAGTAATATAAAGATAAAGAAATAGAAACTATAAGGATTGAAAAGGAAGAAACAGAGCTTGACCTTATTCACTGATGATATAATTGTCTATGTAAAAAAAATCCCAATATCTGCAAATAAAATAATAGAACTAATAAAATTGTTCAGTAAGGTCTTTGGATATATGATGAATATATAAAAATCAGTAGCATTTTTTTTTATAACTACCAATAAACAATTTGAAAATACAGTTTTATACAGATACTACTTAAAGTAACAGCAGTGATAAAATACCTAAGAATAAATCTCATAAATTTCATTCCAGAGTATCTTTTTTCATTGCTTAATGGTTATCAGTCTATTTTAAGTGGGAACATAATGTCTAAGAGCCATTAAAAAATTAACCACAGTTTATTTATAAAATTGAATATGTACAAATCATATACATATATATGAAAAGCTGCCATTTTTCTCCTTAATACTTCAGTACTTACTGTGTTCTAGGGGCTGTGTTTAGGTTTTATATAGGTAATAAATTCTTGACGTTGAAGAACAATGCAGTAAAGAATGGGGATGTTACACATGTAAGGAAAGCACAGTTAGTTGTTTCAGTTATGATAAATAAATCATTGTGTAGCTAGGGCATAAAAGAACGATCAGTTTGTTGAGAAGATGTGGGAAAAGGTTGTGATGACTTCATAGACAAGATAAGCTGATGAGCCATGTCAGAAAGAAGCGTAGATATTTATTGCACGGTTTAATCTGTTATGATCAGGCTAAAAATGGATGGGTGTATGCAGGGTGTAAATTACTAATCTAGATTCAAGCTCCTTGGGTCTGCTGTATTAGAATCTTGAAGACGTTCATACCCAAGAGCATCTTTGGTGAACAGTTATTGTTAAATGAAGGTGTATGTGTCCCTCTTTATTTTTAAAGCTTTTTAAAATTATATAACATTGTCTATCCTTGAAAGATAGAATTGAATGAAATAATTTGTTTAAAATTACTAAAATTTCTATTAATTCTATACATTATTATAAAATTTCACAGTTTAAAATTTGTATATTGAAAAAACTGAGCTAATGATTTAGGTAGTATAATTTTAATTCTAGTAAATATTTTCCTCAACTTTTTCTAATAGTCTGTCACTGAAGAGTTGAAAAAGTAAATGTAACTATCTTTTTTGTCTGCCCTTATAACCTATTTGTCAAGCAGGATATAGATTGCCTTAAAATTTGGTTCATAGTTTCCTTATGGTATTAAATTCTAGTAGCTTTCGGTTTCTAGTAGCTAAGGATTTGTAACCCTCTCCTACCCTCAATATGTATAGAAATTAAATGGTAAGACTTGACCATATTTTTTAAGTTGTAGTAAAAATAACATAAAATTTACCGTTTTAATAAATTTTAACTGTACGATTCAGTTCAGTCGCTCAGTTGTGTCCAACTCTTTGCGACCCCATGAACCGCAGTACCCCAGGCCTCCCCATCTATCATCAACTCCTGGAGTTCACCCAAACCCATGTCCATTGTGTTGGTGATGCCATCCAAGCATCTCATCCTCTGTCATTCCCTTCTCCTCCTGCCCTCAATCTTTCCCAGCATCAGGGTCTTTTCAGATGAGTCAGCTCTTCACATCAGGTGGCCAAAGTATTGGAGTTTCAGCTTCAGCATCAGTCCTTCCATTGAACACCCAGGACTGATCTCCTTTAGGATGAACTGGTTGGATCTCCTTGCAGTCCAAGGGACTCTCAAGAATCTTCTCCAACATTGCAGTTCAAAAACATCAATTCTTTGACGCTCAGCTTTCTTTATAATCCAACTGTCATATCCATACATGACCACTGGAAAAACCATAGCCTTGACTAGACAGACCTTTGTTGGCAAAGTAGTATCTCTTCTTTTTAATATGCTGTCTAGGTTGGTCATAACTTTACTTCCAAGGAGTGAGCGTTTTTTAATTTCATTCAGGGACATTAAATACATTCACACTGCTGTGCTGCAACTATCACTACTATTGATCTCGGGACTTTTTCCTCCAGACTGAAACTCTGAACCCTTTAAACAATAATTTTCTATTTCCCTCCACCATAATCCCTGGCAACCTCCATTCTGTGTTGTTTTTGCAAATTTTGTTATTCTAGGTACTTCAAATAATTGGAATCATACAATATTTTTTCCTTTATATCTAGCTTATTTCACATATCTTTAAGTGGTCATCATATTTTAAAAATAATGTCATGTTTGGATATTGGTGGATGAGGTAATTTAGATAAAGCCTCCCTCTGTGAAACAAAATAATTGGATGAATATTTTAAAGAAAAAAGTCTATTTGGAGAGCTTACATGACAGTGATGAATTATGGGTCCGTGACTTAAAAGAAGAAGGAATCAGAGAAGTGAGCCTAGCTTGGAACCGGTTTTTACCCAGAAGCACACATTAGTTTTGAAAGAGGAGCATGAGTAGCTGAACAGAACTTTTGGCAGACTCCTGGGACTAGCAGAACAAAAATTACAAGTCAGATCCGCTAATGAGGGGAGGTTGTCTTGGTAATCACTCAGGTTGTGCTTTGGGACCCAGAAGCCCCATACCCTAGGGAAGAAGTTTGACTCTAAGTAGACTGGCCTTTAGAAGAACTGATTCTTAACCTCTAATCATTTTAATCACTTTTGGATTGAGGTAATTTGAAATTGTTAGTTTCCCTAGCTGCTTGCCAGAAATAAATGTAAATCTTCCCTGGGAAAATATAGCATCATTTTAGGCCTCAAAATTTCCATAGAATTATCCATGGTCAGTGTCTGGCATTCAGTCAAAATAAACAGCATACGAGGAGACAGGAGGAACAGTAACAGTAACCTACTGGGAATCCAGTTAATGGGATTATCAGAAACTGACTTAAAATAACTATGCTTAACGTATTCAAGGAAATAAAGACTAAACTGAGAATTTCAGTAGAAAAAGAGCTAAATGGAAATATTGGAATTGAAAAATAAAATAGCTGGTATTAGTAACTCAGTGATGAGTTTATAACAAATTAGAAGTTACTGAAAAAGAAAATAGTAAACTGGAATATAGATCAGAAGGAAATATTCATTCTGAAGCTGTGATGTTTGGAGAGAGAAAATTATGGACATGTGAAAAAGTGCTTAAGGGACATAGGAAACACAGTAAATAAGTGTAAGGTATACCCTTCCCTTACTGGCGTCTCAGAAGAGAGGAGGGCCGCGGCAGGAGCAGTAATCGAACCCAAATTTTCAGAAATGGTGAAAGGGCCTCACCTTAGAAATGCTGTAAACCGTAAGTGGGTAAGCACAGAGAAAACCGCATGTAAGCATACCACGCTAAAGTCACTGTCTATAAATTCAAGTGGAAGTTCTTTAGTTTGATCCATGAGAAAAATACAGCTTTAAAAAGCAGTAATAAACTGTCAGCTGACTTCTCAGTAGAAACAGTAAAAGTTAGAAGGCAAAGGATAAAAGAAAATAAATGACCACTTAAATCCCTTACCTAATAGTCTTCAATAATGAAGGTGCAATAAAGATATTATCTTGAGAAACCAAAATGGAGAATTCATTATCAGGAGATCTGCTTTGAATGAAATTCTAAAGGGTGCTTATCAAGGTCAGAAATGGTCCCAACAGAAGCTTGGAGAGGACAGAGGAATAAAAAACAACAAAAAAAGGGTAAATATTGGGTAAATCTTAAATGACCATCAGCTGTATAAGACTACTACTAATGTTTTATGGGATTTAAAATATAAATGGAATTAAAAATACCTGATAAAAATAGTGTAGACTTCTTAGGATGGGCATTGGGCAAAAGGGAGTTTTGTTGGAGATAAAGTATTGTAAGTCTGTGTATTGTTGAGGTGAAGACAAAAGTATTGGTTCCTATGTGTCTTTGATAAATTTAAGACATCTGTTTCAGTCTCTGGGGCAACCCCTGAAACAACGGTGAAAACACTGTGTAACTAGCAAGCTAATAGGACAGTAGTAAAGAACTCTAAAAGAAGGCATGATAGATTTAGGCCCAGATTTATGTATAACTTGCATTAAGTGCAAGTTTGGATGAAGCACTACAGTTAAAAACAGAGACTGGTGAATTGGATAAATAATATGAAGTTGACCATAAGTATAAAACTGTGGCTGCACACAAAGGACTGAGAGCAGCCAAAGCAATACTGAGCAGCTCCAAAGTGGGAGGACACACTAGTGGCTATCCAGACCTCCTGTAAGGTCATAACAATTAAGTCCCTGTGACGCTGGCTCAGAGACAGGCATACCAACCAGGAGAACAGAATAGAGCCGTTTCGACACTTGATGAAAAAGGTAAACCTGCAGCAGGCCGATAGGTGCTGCCGGGCCAACTGGACAGCCATGTTGGAACAGAAAAGAAAGCTGAACCTTATTTTATTATAGGCATAAATCAGTTCCAGTTGAATTGGAGATGTAAGTATGAAAGTTAATATAGTAAAGCTTCTATAAATTAACATGGACGAATATTTTTATCACTTTCATCACACATGAGAAGCATTTGTTAAACAGATTTCAAAAAGCATTGACTCTATAAAGGAAAAGATTGTGTATTTGGACTGAATAAAAGTTAAGAACTTCTGTTCATCAAAAGACGCCATTAAGAGAGTGAAAAGGCAAGACACAGAATGGGAGTAGATATTTGTAACATACAACCAACAGTGGGATCATCCAGAATCTATAAAGGACTCTTACTAGATAAAAATATGAGCAAGGGATTTAATTTAAGCACGTATTCATAGAAGATCTCCAGATAGCCATTAAAATACAAAAAAGTGCTATATCTCAATAGTAATAAGGGAAATGCTACCTAGAACCTCATGTATTTATACCCAGCAGAATTGCTGAACTTGAGACTGATGATACCAGTTATAACGATGCACTGTATGTGTGGTTGTACAAGCCATTGTATACTGCTGTGGAGGCGAAAATTGATGGGACCAATTTGGAAAGCTATGTGGAGTTTTCTGCTGAAATTGAGCATATGTATGGCTTGTGACAATTCCACTTCTCAGTATATGCCCAACAGAAATATGTGCAATAAACCACAATTACATACAATGAATAGATGCTTCTCATAAATAATTTTGAGAGGAGGGCAAATTACAGTATATATTGTGTGACTCCTTATACATAAAACCTCAAAACCTACACAACTATTTGTTGATGTTAGAAGTGTGGCTAAAACTTTTGGGAGGGGGTTTCTGATGTTAATGTCCTATTTTTTTGATCAGTGTTTGGCTGCCTAGGAGCAATCACTAAGATACCTGCTTATGTTTTATATGCTTTCTGAATTTATAAAACTTTAGTAAACATGTTCAAATATATTTAATGAGAGATACAGATTTTCTTTGGTTTTGCTGATTTACTCTTTTAAGGACAGAGACTTGTAACGCTCACACAGCCTAACATCTATCAGGCTGTTAGCTTCTGCAGACTGATTTTATTCCAGATACTGGTTTTAACCATTTTTTGCTTTTTTTGCCGAGGTCGGTCAGGAGTATGTTTGAATGAGCATGTCCAGTCAGGATGTTGACTTTGCTGATTTTGCCAATTATTAGCTTAACTTTATAAAGAATTACTGTCTTTTAGGTTGTGATAAATTGTGCCATTCCTAAAGGATTGAAGTACAATCAAGCTACACAGACCTTCCACCAATGGCGGGATGCTAGACAGGTGTATGGTCTCAACTTTGGCAGCAAAGAAGATGCCAATGTCTTCGCAAGTGCCATGATGCATGCCTTAGAAGTGTTGAATTCACAGGAAACAGGTAGGGTGTCCACGGGTTACCTGTTTCCTTGAACTGAAGTGCTGTCTATATATTAAACCAAGTCTTTTCTGACCAACTTTTAAATCATATGTATATATATGTATTAATATTTGAAGTGATTCTTGAATTTCTTTTGTTTTCTACAAAAATGTGAACTTTTGTTTGTTGATGATGAACATTTACTCTAGAAGGATAATCTTATGAGACCGGTTAGTAGTTAGTCATTTTTTAGTGTTCTCATTTGAAGTTATTTAATTTGTTTATTCTGATCTAGAACCTCAACTTTCCTTGCAAGAACATGAGACTCAGAGAAAAGCTGTGGACTGAATATGCATATTTGTCATCATCTTATTTTTTATGATCAAACACTTGTTTTCTGAAACATGTTTTTTAAGCCACTACTGAGTCCATGAATTTCAAGGTCTAGGACTAGGTCCTCTTTCTAGTAGGTAAAAATTCCATTCTAAAACTTGTTTAGAGATTTTCAGAGTGCCCTCCAGTGGTGTAAGCTGTGAATTGCATGTCCTCTGACACTGCATGGTGGTAAGAAAGGTGTGTAGAAATAATTTACGTAAAAACACACAGGATTTGAAAGTGTGTATATGTCAGAGATGAGCTGTTTTTATTTTGACTTAAAAAACAGGAAAAACTATGCCAATTTGTAATGCTCTCTTTGGGGAGATAGATTTAATAATCAGAAAATTAAGGTTATAATAAAGCAAACCTGTATGATTACTCTTGCTTGCCTTTGTGTATTTAGTAGCAATCTTACTGATATAAGCATGCCATAAATAAAGTTTATTTATATGTTTTCTGAGGAAGGACTTACATAGTTACATTAAAATTCAATATTTTGTTGAAAGTACAGAATTTCAAAACCTGTTACAGATAATTTAAATTTTATTTATACCTTGCCCTATTCTAAAAATGATTGAAGCATCTAGCCCATGTGTTGGTCTATTTCAGATGTGAATTTCAGGGCAAGAAGACACTCTGGAATCTTACTAAAACTACCTTATTATACCTATAGGTGGTTTCTCTTTTGAGGAAATTAATGTCTCTATAAATAATTTGTACATAACTCTCATCTATTTTGAGAAAATAAACCACTAGAACTTCTTCTAGTCTATCACTCAGTCTAGAAAATAGCACAGAAAAGTCTGCCCGTGTGTACAGACTTGTATGTACATTGTCTAAGTCACTGTACTTTGCTTTCCAGCATCAGTATTTTATCAGCATTCTCTTGTAGGTATAGAATGCTTTTCTGTTACTTAGTTTTACCATAAGGAAGCAACTCTAATTGTTGTTCTTAATATTTTATTGAATAGATCAACTAATAATAAATAATTGAAGAGCCAAACTTTAGAGAGCATATGTGAAAATAACGTTTAGCTTCTCCATGTTTGGAACAATCTAGCATTATTTTTATTTCTGAACTTTCGAAAGCATGTCCACTGTTCCTAAGAATTGAATGTTACTAATTTAAAGTGGTTAACATTATTATTCATCTTATCATCAGTTTTGTTAACCAGTTGGAAAAGGTTTTCATCAGTGTATAGTCATATAATTTGTTTTCAAAATGCAGATGCTAATTAATGATTTTTTTTTGATCTTGATCTTTTGAAATTAATGAGTCTTAATGTGGAGAGACTCAATTACATTGTCTATTTTGTAAAGTAATAGACATTTCCACATTATAGGAAGTTTAGTAAATGGGAAGATCGCCTATCATCTCATTAGCTATGCAAGCATTTTGTTAAGGCAGAAAAATTGAATAGATTCCTCTTAGATAAGTTTGAAGCTTATTCTCTTCTCTGTCACAGTCACAACTTAGAATATCATGGGCTGAGGCAGGAGAGAGAGTGGTGGAAGAAGTTGGTCCATCCTAGCCATCTCCTTGCATCACGGCCCCAGTCATTGGCAAAGAAGCTTTTGGTTCTGTGGCTTTTTCATCAGAGAAGGCAAAGCACATGAAATGTTCTTCATAGTCTGACTTACTTAGAAAATGACTGTTTTTGTACATTAGTATAGTTAAACACTGTCTCCAATTTTTGATAGCAATAATTGGCTTGGCATTGGAGGCATAAGGTACTTCCCTGGTGGCTCAGCTGGTAAAGAATCTGCCTGCAATGTGGGAGACCTGGTTTCGATCTCTGGGTTGGGAAGCTCCCCTGGAGAAGGGAAAGGCTACCCACTCCAGTATTCTGGCCTGGAAAATTCCATGGACTGTATTTATAGTCCATGGGGTTGCAGAAAGTCAGACACGACTGAGCGAGTTTCACTGGAGGCATAAGAGGATTTAGATGCTGTGAATCTGAAGTGTCCTCAGGAAAGGATATAAACTTTTCTGTAGATCTCAGTAGAATCGGTAAGGACTCCACCCCCAGTGTTAATTTTGTGAGTCCCTGCTGTCCACATAAACAAACATACCGAATAATGTCACCTCTCATCTTGAACACGTCGTCCCCTTCCATAGCTGTTTGCTTTGGATTCATAGCCAGTTGCTTGCTAAAACCATCTATTCTCTGCCTGCCAAAACCAAGTTGGTAACAGGTAACTTGCATGTCCCCTCCCTAAGTAAACAATATACCCTGTAAATCTCTGATCAGAAGCAAAAGAAACAAACTTATTCATAAAGGTAAAGTACCTGTAGCTATTAGTCTGTTTTTACTTGGTGTCTTTCCACTTTTTAAAACCAGTTTTCCATATTGAATGCTTCTGGATTTTCTGTTTATTAGGTTTAATGTATTATTCATTGAATATTCGCTAGTCCTTTTTAGTGGTGTTCAGGTTTTTAAAGTTATGGTCACCTTTGTACAAAAAAAATCTTTTTCAGATGCTTAGTGCATAAACAGACCAAGCCCCCCCATCTCCCACACCCAGACCAAAAAGAGAAACCTGCAGAGCTTCTCTGATTAATGTGGGAGTTGGGAGCATCTGACCATGGGGACACCCATGTGGTTCCCTCGAGCAGGATTTGGAAATCACTAACTCATCTTTTCTGCCAGAATAAAAAAAATCACACAATTCTGCCTTCCTCTTTTCTTTGCCCCTCCACGTCTCTACATCCTCAAACAAAATGTTCAAATTAAGGGGAAAAAACGGCCTTTTCTATGGCTAGTCATGCTGACCTTTACAAGGAGCTCTGTGTGCATGTTTAATATTTCCATTTCTTTTATGAAAGGGGTGGGTGGCAGGAATGTTTTCCTTTATTTTGTTTTTAACTTAGTGTATAATTATCTAATATACTGGAAAGTACAGAAGGTGCTAAATACAGTGAGTTATATTTGGAATTTAAGAAACAAGTCACATGTTCTAACAGATTTGAAAAAGAGTTGAATTTAGTGCTTTCTTTTATATCAAAAGCTAGTTTATCAGTTTCCTTTGCCTAATAGAAACGAACTCAATTAAGTACATTCAAAATGTGTTATCCAGCCTGGTATTTTTTATTTCTTTATTATTTATCAAGTACATTTGTAGCAGTTTTGCAGATAATAGTCATGGATTATATAAAATATAAAGTCAGTCTTTTTCGTGATCAGTAGATGTAAACTTCCACAATCAATTTCCTTTTGAAAAAGGTTTAAGTCATTTGAAAAGAGATAATTCTTAAAATTCGTTTGTAAAAAAGGGAAATCATATTGGCTTTAGGTAAGATTATTCTACTTTTGTTCTGCTGAACCAAAATTAAGCATACCTTTCTAAGAGGAAAACCTTAAAATATTTTACCATTGTCAAAGACTGCTTTTGCTGGATTTTATTTTGTATCTATTGAAAGCAAGAATATAGTCAAAGATAACCTCCTGTTGGAAATTTTCCTTAGAGCTTATAGTTAAATATTTATGAAGACTGAGATTCCATTCATTTTTTTAATTGATAATTTGGTCTGATAAACCTTTCATATGTGCATTTGTATGAGTTTTATCTCAGCATTTTAAAAATCTTTTTTAATCTTTTTGACATGTGTTTCAGAATTAACTGGATTTAAAATATCTCAAAAAGTTTCTAGAAATACTTTTTATGTTTATAGTGGCACTTTTATTTTTCAGACATCCAGAATGCCAGTATTCATGGGACCAATATTAAGGTTATGTCACAAAAAGCATCAAACACGTTTTGAGTATAGGTCCTGTGCTGGATACTGGAAGTGATGCTAACATGATAAGGCGTATCCTCTGCCTTCTAGGATTTCACAGCAAAATTAGAGGACGGTTTGTGCATGTGAATGAAGTATGCAGAAGAAAATTTTAGGGCAAAGGGAAGTTTTGAAGAGAAGATGATGTTTGAGCTGTCTTTTGAAGAATAAATAGATGATAGAAGAACAATCTGGACAGGCTTGGAGGCGTGAGAGCCTGGCACAGTTGGGAAACAAAGCAGCGATGTGGTGGGCATGGGCTAGAGGCTTTCTATCTGGGGGGAGTCGCAAGAGATGGGACTGGGAAGGGCCTTGTGTTCTTGCTGGGTGGTGTGCAGCTCAGGATACTGGTCGGTGACCTGGTCTCTTAAGGGTGCTGAGTAAATATTTTAGGACAAAAGTGATGGATTGCTGAGCATGTGTGTAGGCACGGAGATGAGTTTCAGATGCCGTTGTGATAATACCAGTGAGAGTGGTGAGGCCTGAAGTGACATAATATAAGAAGGGAAAGGAGTAGCGTGCAGAGGAGGTGACAGACTTTTAGTGCCAACCTTGCCTGTGAAGGCATTGTTTTAGGCCTCCTGCTTACGTCCTCCTTCAGTCTTTAAAGCAGTTCTGAGGCAGGAATAATAATCTGTTTTTAGGCACCAGCTTTGTGGCTGGTCCTAATTGGTCACGTTTATTACCAATAATCTGTATAAAAACACTACGGAGTTGCTGGTATTAAGCTTGTTTTATACATAAGGTTGGAGCTTACAAAAGGTCTCTGGACTGGCCCAAGAGCCCACAGCAAGACATTGACATGAGTGGCCATTTGTACCCTGATTTAGTTTTAGCATTCACCTTTTTCCCGCTGTGTCTGTGAGATGTAATGGATAGCTCAGGAAGAAGAGGATGCTGTTCTAAGACAGTTACACAGATTGTGTCATTTTGGGCAGTCAGGGAAAATGGATTCCAAAGGTGATCTTGGATATAGTACTTTGCACTTCCAACTTTCCTTAATCAACAGTCTTATCAGAGAAGTAACATGTAACATTGTGAAACATAGAACTGTAGCTCCTCATCAGGATTAAATGAGTAAGAGGTTTGGAGTTTGCTTGGGTGGGACAGCCTTTTTCTGGGTGCTTCTTCTCTAACTTACCTCTTCACACCCTTCCACATTTATAAATCCACAATCTGTATAAAAACATGAGGTTAGTCTATCAGTACTGCCACCCCCAGTTTCTAATTAAGAAGACTGGTACAGGGAGGTGGGACTTTGCTGAGGTCATATGTACCTAGAAAGGGAGGCTCAGGAGACCTTCAGGAGATTTCTTTTTATTACGTTTTTCTGCTTTTCAGCTCAAAATCTTCAAAGCATATTTTAAAAGGCTTTTGAGGGCTCTCCATTTAAGCTGAGAAAATCGGAAAGAGAAAAACTTTCGTTTACTTTTTGTTTTATGTATTTTGGCGGGGGTAAAATTTTATGGTCTTTCATTTTTGATTTAGTGGAAAGAACTTAGGGTTGGGGGTGAAAGACTCCAATTTTGACTCCTCCCCTGGTGGCAGGTTGCTTTATCTAAAGCTGTTCCCTTCAGTGAGGAAGCATATAAAGGGATCCTTATAAAAGGATCATGAGAATACCTGTGTTACTGTATCCTAGGGATTAATTGAGATAGAGAGATTAGTATTTTTAAACTATAGGATGTTATTTTTTAATGCTCATATTAAAAAATACACAGAACATTCTGTGTGGATTAAGTTTCTTAGAGGAATAAACGTGGTAGAGAGACTTTGAAGTCTTCTCCAACCTCTTTGTCTTTACTGCCTGGTAAAGATATGCCATGTTATGTTATCAATCAACTTACCCGTCCTTTGATACATACATGGCAGGGGGAAATTAGACCCAAATCTTGCCCTCAAGGATTCTTCTACTCTTGCAGGAGAGATAAGATACAATCTTAATCCAAAAGAGAGAGTTGTCTGTGAGGTACAGATAAAATCCTTTGAGTACGAGAAGGGGAATTGTTCCACTGGAACAATTGAGGAAAGTGTTAACAATGAGATGGATTTTTGAACTGATTTTGAGAGAGAGATAAAAGAGGGACATAAGGGGGAAAGGCACATCCATCCGTCCCAGGAAGTAGTGTAGGAGTACAAAAGTGGAAAAATGAGCTTGTTTGTAGAACAGAAGTTATTTGATTGGTCTGGCCAAGAAGGGCTTTTGAGAGCTGTGGGTGATAGAGATTGAGTGTACGTTTTTGAGCAAATGGAATGATGTGAACAAAGCTGTACTTCAGAAGGCCAGCAGTGGTTTGAAAAGGAAGCTGCTGGAAACTGAGACAAGCCTTAAGTTGCTGAGTAAAGGCAGAAATAGTAGGCGTAGAGGAGAAAATTTGAGTAGGAGAGGGATCACGGTGATGGAATCAGGTGAGTTTAAATAGGAAATCAATATTGTATGAGTACGTCCTCCCCTTACACAACTTTTCCTTTTACAAAAGAATTCTGGCTGCAGATTTTCACATGAAAGCAATAGAAATCTCTGGGAGAGTATCATATCTGTTTGCCGATAGTGTGGTACCTACAATAATTTCTACTTATGAAAAAAGCCAGTAGTTTGGGAGAAAGAGGTGAAAAATGAAAATGCTGTTCAGCATGAGTTTGAATTTTTACTGTGAACCAGAATCCAAGTTTTAGAAAGAATGGTACATGGACACAGATTTGTCTAAATAGCTTTTAGAGAGCAAATATGTTAAGCCCACAGTTTAGTAATTTATTAACAGAGTTCTCATCCATGTTATATATGAATGTCCTTTTCTTAGGGAGATAATTCTGAGTTAGAACAATGGTTTTCAACTTGTTACAGAACTAATACAAAACAACTGATAAACTTTTGAGATAATTTTCGATGTTTTGGAAAGCTAAATAAACAATGTACATCATACATTCCAGTGATAGGATTATACCTCCTAAGTCAGATATTAAACTTCTTTGTTGGGGACTAAAATTTGCCAGCTCTTTGTAGGGTTGCTTATCTGAAACCAATCAGAAGTCCTAATTAAGTGTTGTTGACACTTTGAAGAATTTCTGGATCTTGTGATTGTGCCACAATGCTGATAAGCAACATTAAATAGTCCCAGTACCTGAATTGAGGTCAACCAATTATGTATCTTTGCTTACTTAAGAAAGAACAAAGATTAATGATAAATACAGTTCCTTCGGACAAGTTCACTGTAAGTATCGAGTCCAAGGGGGTTAGGTAAAATATTAAAAGGGTTTCTAGCTGTTGAAAATGTTGAGAACTACTGAGTTGGGTGTCTGGTTCGTACGCCCAACCTTTCTCAGCCAGGGTTACCTGAGAGGGTTAAGCGCTTATGCAAAATGACTTGGTGACTATTATGTTATAACATACGAATTATTATCTTTTATTTATAATAAAAGAGTTCTAAAATATTTATTTCTGTGACTTTTAAGTTCCTAATCATTAGCTTTTTGGGAAAGCTGCTTTGTGTTGACTGTAACTCGAGTCTAATACTGTGTTTTTCTTAAGCACAGCTTCAGTCTTGTGTTGTAGAATTGATTAAATAACTAAAACAGACAAGATTTTTCTGATGAATCTGTGTTTCATAATTATAGAAAGTTATTTTAGCCTGAAGTTTGTTGTCAGACAGACTGTATTCTCTCTCATTCTTATTTCTCTGTTTCTTTGTCAGTTGGACCTCTTATTAATGTATCTGATACAGGTCTAACTGGTGACTTCAGTTCTTTAGGGTTACTTTACAATAAACTTAAGTTTAATTAATGGGGCTGCGGCAAACTGAGGATGTCATCCATGATTGTTTACACAGTTATTTTTGTGATTATTTTCCTGCATGAGAATAGTTATTTGTATACAATTACTTTACTTGTCTTCTTGGATTGTAATCATTATTTGTTGCCCATAGGTTGGAGAAGCATTTGCTGGATGTTAGACAGTTGAGAGTTCTGATACCTTTTTGTCGGACGTTTTCATATTTAACTATGGATGTAAGAGATAGGGAGAAGCTTTGATAGAATAGGGTCTGTCTTGTCCACTGGTATGAAGACTCAAATCTCAGGAACCGCTTCTGCTCTTGGTGGGACCAGTTACAGCACACAGTTGCAGCCAAACCTGTTCACAACTTGTACAGTTTAGTGTTTTTCCAATTGAAGTATAATTGATTTACAATATTGTACTAGTTTCAGGATCACAGCTTAATTTTGGACATACTTTGATTAGTGTGTAGGTGATCGTGTATACTCGGTTGGGTTGCCCGTGTTTGTTTGTGTTTAGCAGAGAGCGTGTCCACGTTGGTGGTGCAGTGCCTCTGAATTAACACTGGGCATTCCTGTTGGTATGGTCTAAACAAGATAGCAAAATTCTCATTAATTCTAGTTAATCTTATGAAGATGGTATTAAATGGTGATCTCTTTAACATCTGCTATACATATATAATGGAGAAGGGAATGGCAACCCACTCCATTATTCTTGCCTGGAGAATCCCATGGACAGAGGAGCTTGGAGGGCTGTAGTCCATGGGGTCGCAAAGGTTGGATACGACTGAGCGACTAAACTAGCACCACCACCATACGTACAGAAACAGTGTCACAATATTACATATATATAGACAACATATTATTATATATGTAATAAGTCGCTCAGTCGTGTCTGACTCTTTGCGACCGCATGGACTGTAGCCCACCAGGCTCCTCCGTCCATGGGATTCTCCAGGCAAGAATACTGGAGTGGATTGCCATTTCCTTCTCTAGGGGATCTTCCGACCCAGGGATCGAACCCAGGTCTCTTGTGTGATATTATTTCATTAACCCATGAAAAATTCTTAAGAGGTAGATGGTCTCATACTATGAAAGAGGAAAAACCACAATGAACTGAGTTATTGTACTCCAGATAAGGTACTACGTTACCTGATATCAGAGAAACAAAAATGAATGGTTCATGATTGTTGACCTTAAGAGGCTATTGTGTAGAGAAGATAAGCCATGGTCAGAAATACCTGCAAGACGGCGTGATTACCATGAATGGTGCAGAGTGGTAATTAGGAAGTGGAATAGGCAAATACAGCATGCTACTCATGTAAGGATATCAGAAATAACTCCTGTGAAGTAGACCTGCTATTTCTGTAAGCGTTTGCAGTTTCTGAGGTGATTCACCTGAGGAAACAAGTGGCTTCTGTTTTCTGGAAATTTTCAGTGATAATTTGGCTGTGAAAGTGCCATTCCTATAAGAAGAAATGCATCTTTATTAAGGAATTTCCTATGCAAATACTGTCCGGATCTTTACCGTGATAATACTATACTAAACACAAAGAATTACTTTACCTTGTTCAGACTTAAACTCACACTGGTCTCCGTGGATTTAACATTTTTCTTAAGTCACAGAACCGTACATCCCCAGTTTGAAGGTACTGACTGGATGACTGATGTCAGTTCCTGGAAACAGGTCTCTAGTGTCTTCTGCCGGAGAAGGCAATGGCGCCCCACTCCAGTACTCTCGTCTGGAAAATCCCATGGACGGAGGAGCCTGGTAGGCTGCAGTCCATTACTAAACACAAAGAATTACTTTACCTTGTTCAGACTTAAACTCACACTGGTCTCCGTGGATTTAACATTTTTCTTAAGTCACAGAACCGTACATCCCCAGTTTGAAGGTACTGACTGGATGACTGATGTCAGTTCCTGGAAACAGGTCTCTAGTGTCTTCTGCCGGAGAAGGCAATGGCGCCCCACTCCAGTACTCTCGTCTGGAAAATCCCATGGACGGAGGAGCCTGGTAGGCTGCAGTCCATGGGGTCGCTAAGAGTCGGACACGACTGAGCGACTTCACTTTCACTTTTCACTTTCATGCATTGGAGAAGGAAATGGCAACCCACTCCAGTGTTCTTGCCTGGAGAATCCCAGGGACGGGGGAGCCTCATGGGCTGCCATCTATGGGGTCACACAGAGTCGGACACGACTGAAGCGACTTAGCAACAGCAGCAGCAGCAGTGTCTTCTGCAGATAATACTAGGGAATGACCATAGGAGGTAGATTGTATTTTTGTGTATACCAAATGGCCTTGCAGTGGCTTTTCATTGCTCTTAGAACATAATTCAGGCTTCTTAGCAGGAATCCGGATTCCTTCATGAACTGGCCCCTCTTGACTCTGCATTAACTAAACATGCTCCCTGGTTCAGATCCTTGCACCTTGTCTTCCTTCTTTCACCATGGTGAGTGTTTTCAATAACTTTTTTTTTTTTTTTGGTGATTTATAAGTTTATTACTTAAACCAGTCTTTCCCAGTGGGCTGAAAATTGCGCAGGGGAAAGGATTTTGTTATCAAAAACATTTTAAAATGATTTGTATAAATAAATTTGGAGACAGTCCTAATACAGTGACAGTTATTGGCAGATTTTATTCGCATATAAAGGTCAAATTATTCTAAGTGTCTTCGGCTGAAGGCCAAAAGATACATGCATTCATACATTTTTAAACGTAGCCTACAATCTTATTAATCTCAACTAAGATATGATATATAAACATCTCTCAAGTATATTTAATACAGTAGTAGTACTTTACAGTATTTTTACATGAGTAGATGTTTGAGTCTCTAGAGTTTTGTTCTTAGGAAGCTAGAACTATTTTTCTGCTCCAAAGGGTTTCTTTTGAGGAAATCAGCTTGAATTTATATCTTTTCCTTCTTCTTCTTCTTCTTTTTTTTTTTTAATACCTTTTCCTTCTTGAGTAGGTGCTTTTGCCTCAGTTTGGGTAGTTCAGTTTTATTCTCAAGTTATCATAACTCAGGCAAGAGCTAGGTTTTCAGGACTCTGGCATTTCCACATTGTCAGTCCAGCAATTATTTCTCTGGCTGTATTCACTCTTTTATTCATTAAAGCATAAATAAGAACATGTATCATTTTAAAAACTTCGCACAAGTTTTTCTTGTGTATTTCATCTTCCTGTGAATAGTGGTGGTGTGGCCCCTGCAGCCAGCTTGTGGAGTCTTGACTTGCTAAAAAACACATTCAGCGTGAAGTTGTTGCCAGAGGAGATTGAGCCAGATTGCCTATCTAAAGCTACCTCCCTGTTTCCTAGAGTCGCCCCTCCCTTTAATAGTTCTCCTGTGCCCTGCCTTCTGATGATTTTTGGTCATGAAGCTTGTAAAAGTAGCTTGCCTTCACCTGAATGTCTTCACACTGGGTTTTTCGTTGCTTTTTAAAGAGTTGATTTTCTTTTTCCCAGAAGCTTGAGAGGTCCCTACGTTATAATCCGTTAAAAACTTTAGATATATATTTCCTGGGTATTCAAGGATTTCTTTATATTATACTGAACAAGGCTTTATAGGAATCCCCACTTACCCATCCATATAAAGATTGTTTTTCAGTTGAAGATCGTTTTCTTTCCCTGACTTTTGTTTAAATATTTCTGCTGTTGTGTAAATCTCCTGCTTCTTTATTATAAAGTTGTATACAGATTCACTCATTCTCATGCTTGTTCTCTCCCATTTACGTTGTTTAGATGGATTCCTGTATGTAAAGGTGCTTCTAACATAGTAGCCCTTCAGCAAGTTTTGGTTAAATTACATTGATTTGGTAAAACTCCTGTTTAGTTAAACAGGTTTATCAGTCACCTGTGTGTATGTGCTCAGTCACTCAGTCGTGTCCAACTCCTTGTGACCCTGTGACCTGTAGCCCGCCAGGCCCCTCTGTCCATGGAATTTTTCAGGCAAAAATAGTGTAGTGGTTTGCCATCTCCTCCTTGAGGGGATCTTCCCTACCCAGGGACTGAACCCCGTCTCCTGCATTGTCAGGTGGCTTCTTTACCATTGCACCACCTGGAAATCCCCTGTTGATCACCTGCAATGCGCTGAACACCATGCTGGTTGCTGGTAATTGGGAAGATGAATATTACCTTTGAGCATCTTGAGGTCTAGTGAGGCACATAGCTGACTCTAGTACATGATATAAAGGAATAATTCATCAGTCACACAGTGAATTGTAAAGACCTTAAGCTGGGCCAGTTTTGATGTTTCATAGTGTGTTTCCTTCTGGGCTGTGGCTGATATGGAAGTTTTCTTTTTCCCTTCCCCCTGTTTTATTTTTAAATAACAATGTATTGCTGCTGCTTTTGTATAATAGTTCATTTTTAGAGAATGAATAGTAGTAAAAGACTAAGATTTAGTGAAAAATGTCTGATGAAGAAAATAAAAACTGTAGGCCTACAGGTTGAATTAAGATAACTAAGAATATCATTTAAAGTATGATAATAAGTATTTTGTATACAGTTTTCCAGAAAAAGAAGTTCTTCATCGAGTAACATCTATGGATTCTTAAGACTGGGATATGGCGCACCTAATTTAAAGCTTCCTAAATTTTTTCATAAGTTTGACAGCATAGGTGTTGGCTTTTTTCATTTTCTTTGTTTGTCTCAGTACACTGATGATTTGTCTAGATAACATACCCTCATGCTTGAATTGTTGTATCTAATTTAGGCCTACTAATTATGAGATATTATCTTTTTTAAAGAGTAGTGAAATAAAGATACATATTGTTATGAATATGATTACATTTCAGAGACTGAAGTTAATGACGTTTAGTTTGTAGAATATGTTTTTATGTCCTTACTGACAGCCCACACCAATAACTTTTATATTGAATTCTATCTCATAAACCCCATGTCAGGTTAACAAACCTAGTTTATTTTATTATATACTGAACAAAATTACTCTTTCAATAAAATTTTGCTTAATTTTGAGTTTCAAAAGTAAATGTGGACGTCTTTGTCATTTAAGCGTCAGTTTTCCTGAGTTGTTTTAGATAGAAGTTGCTTCTTGGTTTCACCGATGAAGTGTCGTGAATTATTGTGCAGAGAAAATGAGAAGGGAAGGGCAGTAGGATTGCCAGAGAGAAGGAGATAACTGCTCTGGCTTAACTAGGACAGGCCTGGTTTTGTATGAACCATCCTGAATGGCTGTGTATTCAAGAGTCATGGCCTAACAAATGCCTTTGACTGTTTATTCCTCCTGAAGGACAAGCTGATGGCAGAGGAATCTTCCCACGCTGGCTCAAGTGTTTGGGAAGGATATCCAAGTGCTGGCTCTGCAGTCCTTCCAGACACCTGGGGTCACGCTGGTATTGTTAATCAAGTCACTTCCCTGGTTGTGTATGCCCCGTTCTCGCGTCAGAACCTAGAGCCGGTTCGAGCTCCACCGATGGCAACTGCTCTTGGCAAAGAGCTCAAATTTCCAGCACAGCATTTTGCTCTGATTTTTTTTCTAATCAAGAAGTTACGTGCTTATTATAAAGTTTAAGCAGTATGGAAGGGCATAAAGAAGAAAGCAAAAATATCTAAACTCTTACCACCCCGAGGTAATCACCTTTAATATTATCCATAATAGAAAAGTAATAGGCATTGAGATACTTTTCAACTTTATCTTTCAGTTCCAAGAACACAAGCATGACATGGCACTTTCCTTCCTCCCCCATTAACAGCTTTATTGAGCTTTACTTCATATACCATACAGTTTACCCATTTAAAGTGTACAATTCAGTGATTTTTAGTATACTCGTAGAAGTGTACAACTATTGCCATAATCTGTTTTAGAGCAGTTTCATCACACCATTAAGCATTATCACCATCCTTACCCCCTGCTCCCCAGGTGGCACAGTGGTAAAGAATCCACCTGCCAACCCACTGCCGTATTCTTGCCTGGAAAATCCTAGGGACAGAACAGCCTGTATAGCCCATGGGGTCACAAAGAGTCAGACATGACTGAGCAACTGAGCATGCACACACCCTTACCTCACCCCATTACTTCATCCCTCCCAGCTCCTGGCAACCACTAATCTGTTTTCTGTCTCTGTGTATTTGCCTGTTCTGTACACTTCATATAAATGGAATCATACAGCGTGTGATCTTTTGTGACTGGCTTCTTAGCACAATTTTTCCACAGTTCATCTCTTTTGTGGTATGTGTCCTGCGTGGCAGTTTGAAAAGTAAATCATTAGCACATATTCGTGGATCTAGGCATACTTTCTAAGTTTTAACAGCTGAGTTTCTCATTTTAGCAATTTTTTTTCCATGTGTTAACGTTGTATACAGTGAAAGTAATGATTAATTCTGAACATTTTTAAAATAAATAGGTTATAACCAAAGCAGAAAGGCTTCCTCATATTTTTTATACAACCCAACATTTTAAAATGTGGTAAATTGTGTAAAGTAGAATCATGTAGTGGTTTTCTGTGTCAAATTGATTGTATATGGAGAAGAATGCTGGACCATTTGTGAAATCTCTTAGGTTTTATTGTCTTGGCTCCCAGGCTCCTTGGCTGGGCATTTTTCTTGCCCAGCATTGTCCTGCCTTCACTTTTACCCCCATATCCAAGAGCATTAGCTTAGAAACTTCATACTTTTTTTTTTGAACTTCATACTTTTTTGATTCTCTTCTGAATCTCTTCTCTACAAAGGTAGGGAAGAACAGACATGGTCTTTGAAAACTTCTGTGTTATACTTTTAGAGTGAAAACAGTTTTCTTAGTTAAAAGAATTTCACCTCTTAAAGATGAGGGAACAAAATTGTATGAATTTCCTTAAGAATGACTTGACATGTTCTCATATTATTAGATGCTGCCTCTCATCCCCAGATGAGCCTGGCCCATGGAATTGGGTCCCTTTGTACATATATCCGCCCTCCCTCTTTTCGCTCCCACTTTGCCTAATATTAATGTTGCCTAAAACTTTTAAGTCTAGGCAGATTCTTCACATTTCTTAGAAAATTTATTATTACCCAGTTTTATATTTATACTTATTATCTCCTCTCAAATTTTTGAAGTGAGTAATCTTTAAAAACATAGGTAATTAATAAAACTTGAAACAGGAAATAAGAATGCCTAGTAAAGGAGGGAGAAATAATTCTTTTAGTTGTCTGGGGACTAATAGTAACTCCTGGTGTTGACTACCTGAAAGTTCTAATTTTCAAAAAGGGAGCATACTGGTTGACCAAGAAGATCACAGACAGAAGACGTGCACGTGGGAGGAGCGTACAGCTCGTTTGAGAATTTAAAAGGCCAGTGTACCCGGAGTGTAGAGAGGAACAGAGTATGAGGTGGATGAGTTAGGGAACAGTTACATCATGGGGAGAAAGCACTGGATTTTGATATTACTCTTTAGATCAGTGGAAAGCTATTGAACAGATTTTACTAAGGGAGATGATTTGGTCTGGTTTAGGTATTAAGTATTACTGGTTTCTGTTTGGGGGGGAGAGGTGTGACAGTCAGGATGAACAGATTAATTAAGTGATGCCATGTATAGTCTAGTGATAGTGATGGTGTTAGTTGCTTTTGTCGTGTCTGACTCTTTGCGACCCCGTGAACTGGAGCCCACCAGGCTCCTCTGGCCATGGAATTCTCAAGGCAAGCATACTGAATTGGGTTGCCATTCCCTTCTCCAGGAGGTCTTCCTGACCCAAGGATCGAACCTGAGTCTCCCACATTGCAGGCAGTCTTTACCTTTTAAGCCACAAGGGAAGCCCCATGTAAAATAGTCTAGGCTGGTGTATTTTATGTCCCTAAATGCATGTGTATTTATAGTTTATGTTTTCGTATTGACATGTTGAATACATTATAAAATGTGAAGTTATAGAAATGTAAAAAGAATGAGAAAAAATGAACAGAAGCAGAAGTACTACTATTTTCTTTCCCATCCCAGGGTATGATTAGTATTCTGGGATATGAACCCCACTTTGCAAACCAAAAGATCCTGAATCAAAACAAGAGATCATGGAACATGAACAGTGACAGTGGAGATGGTTTGGAGAGAGAAATGCAGAGATTGTATTCATAGGACCTGGAAATAGGTTAAATAGTAGTAATAGAGGGAAAGGAATTCCCAGGTAAAGAATCCACCTGCCAGTGTGAGAGCCACAGGAGACTTGGGTTTACTCTCTGCATTGGGAAGATTCCCCTGGAGGAGGAAATGGCAACCCACTCCAGTATTATTGCTGGAATAATCCCAGCCTGGAGGGCTCCTTCCATGGGGTCAGGAAGAGTAGGACGCCACTGAGCACACAATAGGAAAAAGAGGTGAAGAGAGCCCTAGGTATCTGGTTTGTGTACCTGAATAGATTAACCAGATGCTGTAGTAATGAGCTAATCATCTTTGTTAAAGCATTCTGCCTGAATGTGCTGCTTCCTCTGAGCATATTCTTACTGATTTCTTAGTAAGGAAGGACAGGGGTGGGGTGGGGGTTGAGGGTATGGAGGTGGTAAGGTTATTGATGGACAGGCCTTGATCTATGCTCAGGAGGAAGAAGCAGAGAAATGAATGTTGGACATGAGTTACTCTCACCTTTGGAAGTGTCATAAAGACCCTGCAGCTTGACTCTTCAGTTTCTTTAGCTGGAGGCAGTCTCATTCCACATCCAAAGGGCTTACAAAATGGGTGTTGGAATGATGCTGTTGCCAAAGCCTAATCAATTATCAGCAATTTACCAACTGTGAGCAGTCATCTTCATGCTTGCTTAGAAAGAAATAAAATGCGTTTGAGGCCCTAATTTAGGGGAGAACTAAAGAAATGAAGAGGGGTGGGGAAACCCAGTCATACCAACAGTTTTGCCTAAGACTCAGTAATTTAGAAAAAGAGAGTGGTGGTATTTTTTTCACTTGTGACTATGGACATGTGATGTTTCATTTCCTGAGGTATGTAAGATTTTCCTTTGTTAAAAACTACATGTATTTTAAGACAATTTGAAATTCTTTTGAAAATGTTTTAAAATACCACTTTAAAAATACCACCCTTTGAGTAAAATTTACTATTTGTAAGTCTCATGTCGTTTAGCACAGTGCCCTGCAGATAGAGTACTTTTTTCCTCCCATTTCTGTTGAGGTATAATTGACAAAATTATAAGATGTTTACAGCGTACATCATGATGATTTGGTACATGTATAAGTTCTGAAAGGATTTCTTCCATCTGGCTAATGCAGCTAGTGCATATTTATCTTTTGTTTGGTCGATTGGTGGTTTTGTTTTGGTAAGAACATTTATGTTCTTGTCTCAGAAAATTTCAGTTATACAGTACAGTGTTATCAACTGTGTTTTATGTTAGATCTTCAGTCTTTATTCATTTTATAGCTAAGAATGTGTACCCTTTTACCAGCCTGTTATCGATCCACCCCACTCCCCAGCCCCTGGCAGTCACTCTTCTGCTCTCTGTTTCTGTGAATTTAGCTTTTTTAGGTTCCACATCCAGGTGATTCCATGCAGACTTTTCTTTGTCCAGCTTATCGCAGTTAGCATAATACCTTCAAGATTCATCCACATTGCTGCTAATAATAGGATTTCCTTTTTTCTATGGCTGAATAATATTGCAGTGTGTGTATATTGATATATATAGTGCATCTTCTTTATCCATTCAGCTGTTAATGAACACTTAGGTTGTTTTGTATCTCAGGTTTTCTGACTGTTGCTATACTGAACGTGGGAATGCAGATTATTTCTTCAGTTTCCTGTTTTCAGTCCCTTTGGGAATATACCAGGAAGTGGAATTTCTGGGTTATATGGTAGTTCTGTTGTTAATTTGGGGGGAAATTTCAATATTGCTTTCTGTAGTGGCTGCCCCAGTTTATATTTCACGGTACCTACTTTTTGAAGACAGGCAACCATACCACACTGCAGTGTCTTCCTCCATTCTATTCTAGATGTATTAGAACAAACACTAGCACATTTGCTTTGTCAGTTCAGTTCAGTCGCTCAGTCGTGTCCGACTCTTTGTGACTCCGTGGACTGCAGCACGCCAGGCTTCCCTGTCCATCACCAACTCTGGACCTTACTCGAACTCATGTCCATTGAGTCAGTGATGCCATCCAACCATCTCATCCTCTGTCATCCCCTTCTCTTCCTACCTTCAGTCTTTCCCAGCATCAGGGGCTTTTTCCAGTGAGTCAGTTCTTCCCATCAGGTGGCCAAAGTATTGGAGTTTCGGCTTCAGCATCAGTCCTTCCAGTGAACACCCAGGACTGATCTCCTTTAGGACGGACTGGTTGGATCTCCTTGCAGTCCAAGGGACTCTCAAGAGTCTTCTCCGACACCACAGTTCAAAAGCGTCAATTCTTCGGTGCTCAGCTTTCTTTATAGTCCAACTCTCGCATCCATATATGACTACTGGAAAAACCATAGCCTTGACTAGATGGACCTTTGTTGGCAGAGTGAGGTCTCTGCTTTTTAACACGCTTTCCTGCTCTCTCACAACTGCTGACAGCAGCTCTTGCAGTCATGAGGATGATAACCTGGGGCCCTCATGGAAGCCACTGCTAATTTGGATGCTGGTGCTGTGCTTACTCAACAGACCAGCTTTCCAGAGAGCACAAACCAAATGAAAACCAACTCTAAGCAAACATTTTATCATTTAATTCTCAGAAAAAATGCTGAGATGGGTAGTATCCTTATTACAAATTACTTTGAGATTAATTGCTGTGACAGTGGAAACCTCTAAGGTTAAAAATGTGAATATTAAGAATCTACTATACTAATTCTATATAGCAATAACAGTAGTACAGTGACATCTTGTCATTTTCTCCTGCTAGTATCTCACCCAAGGTTTCTGTACTTCGCTGCTTGTACAAAACACCTAACAATAAAGTATGTTAAAGGGTGGAGAAAGCCTGAGGGATAGCTGTTTTACAAACTATTAGAAATATATGAACAACCATGACAAGACTATTTCATGGTCGGTGTAGCTCATAGAGATGGGTCATTTTTCTTTTCTTGAAGTCTAACATAGAGGTTAAATTTTGCTTTTTTGATAAATCTTAACCTCCTCAGCTCGTGTTTTCCTTTAGGGTCCATCCTTATTTCTCTAAGCCCTAAGCCTATTTTAATATGCAGATTTAAAGAGAAATGTCCCTTTTTTCTTTTTCTAACTGAATTTCTTAAATCCGAACACTGAACATTCTTTTCCCATATTCTGTGCTCCTCCCTCAGTTGAGCAAAGAGTCAGCAGCATCAGTATTAAGCAGGAAGTGCTGTTAGCTTTATGCATATGATAGAATGAATAATTTAATATCTTCGGGAAATGCAAACTGCAGTAGAACTCAATCTAGCTTATCAGAATTTAGATCAGTACTTTACAGGATGGTATGAAGTAAAAGTCAGTAGGAAAAAGATGTTTAAAGATACCAGGTTGCATAGAATATTGTATAATTGTTTAAATTGTCACGAGATTGGGAGTTTTGTGTCTTAATGTGGTAATAATGTTTTACCTGCATTCTGACAAATGTCAGATGACTTTTTGCCAAAATGATTGGTAATGGAATGTGGCAGTTTCTTTGCTGTCAGAGACGAGATAATTTCTCAGGTTTTTCCTGTAAGTTTTTAATATTTTTCTTATTTTTTAATCCTTTAAATATAAATGAAAGGAACTGAAAGGTAAAACCTGAAGACTAGGCATGTTTATTTAGTAAAGGCTTTATAGAAGTAGTCATTTACAGACGTCGGTAAGACAGATTTTTTTTTTAAGTTTAAACTTAAAATATAATTATTGAAAATTTTCTAAATGGTTTATCATCTTTGGCGTGATCTGATTAGGCTAGTAGACATTTTATATGTGTGCCTGTGGTCTTTTTTTATGTCATTACTGTAAATAATTGTGCATGCTACTTTAATAATAATTGATTGGGTGGGTGGAAGTACTTAGCAAAGGTGACATTCATTAGTCTTGTTTGTGTTTAAAAAATCTGCTTTATTTAATATCTTTAAAGCAAGGTTTAAACTTAATTGGATTGTATTAAGTCTAATTTCTATAAATGATAAAGATTTTCTTGATTATTTAAGATCTATTACCGTTTGCAGGTGTGTATTCTTAAAATATAAATTGGTTTGGTTCTGATTCTGTGCAGACTTTTTTTAGTTAACATATATTATATTATTAAAGAATACAGTTTTAAGGGAAATCTAAAATACTGTCTTGTTTGCCTTTCTGCAGTCTTTCTTAAGTCAGTATATTTTTAACTTGTTCACTATTTCTTGATTAATACTGATTAGAAGAGAAAATCTTTCCCAAGCTGAAAAGAATTTCTTTGTATGTTATAGAAAAGTATTGATGTAAATTTTGAATGTTATTAATGTAAAACTAAAAGAAATTTAGAAAAAAAAAAAGAAAAAAGAAATTTAGTTTTGTTTTTCCCACCCTAATTTTGAGTGTCACCTTGCTTTTATAAAAGCCTTTTCATAAATTATCACCTCCTCCTCATTGAATTTTTTCACTTAAAGAGAATTTATCTCGTTAATACTCAGAGTAAATTTTAGTGTAGATAGCCTAAATACTAAATGGCCTTTTGATGTGGCCACACATTTTTAGTAAGATTCTTTTTCAAATGTGTATGCATATACACATGTTGAAGAAAAAAGGAAAAATAAAATGTGGCTTGATAAAACAATAGTTTTTCAAAGTGATAAATTAAGATATTCTTACTTTACATCAATGAATATGTAACACTTAAATTGCTGGAGGCTGTTTAAAATGGCTTTGGTCTTTTTCAACTAGGAGAAATGAGTTCAGCTCATGTTAAGTTAATCATAAGCATTTCCCTTAAATTTTGTTCAGCTGCAAATTCTTTTAAATGAGCAATACTGAAAGAGGGTGACTATCATGAAATTAACTAATGGCCAAAGGTTTGACTCCCTGTATCTCAGATCCACTTAGGTTTTAAGATAAATTGTAAAATGCAAATTGATGCGTTCTCTGATTGTGTAACTCAGGAAATAATTAAGCTACAAGTGCATCATTTGATCTGTGGCTTACTATAGGGTTTTTCCACAAAAAAAAAAAAACAACAAATTTTTTGAAAAAATTATGTTACAGAGGATACGTTTGTATTAAGTTACAGAGTTTACAGAATGAGGGTCTAGCTAGGACGTATGTATAATACGTTTTGAACCTTTCAAAGCACCTTTTAGTTTATGTGAAGTTCTTCACATGGCCCCCTTGTCTTTTGAAGCTTCTAACACCAAGGTGTCTGTTGCAGCCCAGAGCAAGGTTACTGCTACCCA
The DNA here is from genome assembly GCA_006410675.1 of Oreotragus oreotragus. Taxonomy (NCBI): domain Eukaryota; kingdom Metazoa; phylum Chordata; class Mammalia; order Artiodactyla; family Bovidae; genus Oreotragus; species Oreotragus oreotragus. The sequence continues at coordinate 72,836 of SJYX01006713.1, read as the reverse complement.
GGACAGCACTAATTTGCGATGTATTTTCTGTGGTAAGCAACATTATGTTTACATTACTTTTTCAAGCTGTGGTGCATACTACTTGCGCATTTCCATAACTTTTGTCTCCTTAGGCCATGGTCTGGAATTTGGGATATACAGCAAGCTACTGTTTCATGTTGTGATATTTGTTGTGGTTCATGTAGGTGATTTGGTCAGCTTTTGTTTGAGTTGGCTTCCTAGCGACGATTTAGTTAAAATTAGGATCTCAGAACTAATTCTTGTTCACTTCTTCCAACATGAATGAGAGGGGTTTTTGTTTGTTCGTTTTTGTTTTTAACTATTTTGTTTGAGAGCAATCTTTTAGAGTTTTAGAGGGAAAGTTTTATCCATCTTACTATGATATCAGGAATGTAATTGGGATTTATTGGAAGGGAGCTTTTGCTTAGCTTGAATTAGTTTCCAAATGTACATGTTGTGAGGCAGCTGTGAGCTCTTTCATGCTTTGATAGGTTGATTTCTGATTGACAGCCTCCTTGATTCAGTAGGTTAGATATCTGTGGCTTAGGAGTGAATTTAGGCTTATAGTGTGTTTTCTTTCACTCTCACGCTCATATACACATGTGTGCACATATATGTGTTGTTTGCATGGACAAATCAGTTATGTCCCTTAGCCTTTTTTCCACATGACAGTTAATCCAGTATATGCATATCCTTCTCCTTACACCAGGATATATTTGCATATGTAAACATTTACACAGACACACACAGACATACATCTGAATTCCTTTTAGTCTCGTTTGATTCTAAAACTTTGGTTTTGAAAACCCCAGTTCAAAAAGTGACTTTTAAATCTTACAGGCGCAGCATCCCCCATCCTTTGACTCAGATATGCCTTTTTGACTATTGTATACCTTAACTGGCCGGATTATTTTATGAGCGATAGAATGATAAATAGTACTAAAATTTTATATGAACAGTTCAGCTGTGTATCTGTATTTTATCCACGTGACTCAGAGTTTTTGATATGCTCCTTCAGTACTACTAATATTGTTTCTTTACCTATAAAGAGAATTGTTTTAAGGTTGATACACTTGCTGGTTTAGGCAAGGAAATATGTGTTATAATTTGCCCCCCAAAATGAAAATTCTGATGCATTCCTTAATCACCTGAGGTTTTATTTTATGATTGTTCCAGGGGACAGTTATAGGAGTGGGCCTGTCATGCGGCCCTGTATAAACGTTTCACTCCATCTTAGATTCCTCAGTTAATCGTTGCAGATTAAGTGTTTAATTAGTAACTTTTAATTTTAATTTTTCTGCCTCCTCCTGGGGGTTCTTCCAGACCATCTTTTGGACTAGCTGCTAGTGTGATTGTTCCTGTTTGTGTTATTAGGACTCTGTAGCTCTTTTTGAAAACTTACTTGATGTTCTATACTTTGCTACCTAATATGTGGGGTTTCACATGCAGAATAATAGAGTTTATCCAGTTGCAGAATAATAAATAGAGTTTATCCAGTTGCAGAATAATAGAGTTTATCCAGTTGCAGAGAAAAGATTTGGCCTTCATAAAGGTGAATTTTTTAAGCTGTAAAATAATGTGTTAAAAAGCAAATTTCCCCCATTATTACCTTTGATTGATTTAACTGTGTGCAAACAATATAATTACCACATTGCTAAGTTTAAACTTGATTGTATTGTGCATAATAACACTTATTTGTCTTTTAGTCCTGTGTTTTTAAATAGTGTGTGGCTAAGTGTGAAAACAAGATATGTGAAAATTAAAACGTGACAATAAGTGAAATGTGCTTTAGCCAAACTCAGTACTAAAGTCAAGACTGAAATGCCATTCATTCCTGGTTTAGAGAGATGTTATGTTCTGATTTCCGTCATTTATAAGTTACTGTATCAGCGACATGGACACATTTTCTTTATTAGAATCAGTGATTTACGTACTTTGCTACGTGAATCCTAGCCAGGACACATTAAGACCAACTATTGTCTCTGGCTCTGGTAATAAAGCAGAAAAAAAACTTAACTCTCATATAGCTACTGTTCTTTATGGTATTAGAGTAGGGACAAAGCAGGTTCACTTGTCTCTTCTCCCTTTTCCCTCCAAAAGAACTGTTGACTATCCTGTGATGCTCCTAAAATGTTGTTACTTAACCCACTTGTTAGAAAACTACCTTTTTTTTTTTTTTTTTGGTATTCTGTGAGAACACAGATACTCATGTAGACATAGGGCCTGTGTGGAGTAACCAGTGGTTGTATTTTAGAAAGTACAGTGGCAGCCGGCAGCCTTGTACTCTTAACTGCTGCTTCCTGTTGTATGGCGCCTTTGGTATAATTTACCAACTGTGTAACCCAGTAGAGGGTTGGACAAGAAGAAAGAATGTAATTGTGTACCTAAAGTTCATAATTTACCTAGTACTCTTATTCAGTCTCACAGTACATTTATATTATTTTTAAATGCACATAAATTTCAATGTGCTTGTTAATTGTCAGTTGACCACATTGATAAAGAGGAAACAAAATAACCAGATTAAATATGGATGTGAGAAAACGCTGAGGGAGGAGGCTTCTCCTTTTCTGTTCTCACCCCCACCCCTTTTAAAGAAAGTTTTTGGGAAGATAACCCATTATCACTAAGAACCATGTAGAAAAGAATTTTGAAGAGTGTTTTTTTAGTTGTTCTTGGATTCCTCCCATTTAAAAAGGATCTTCCTTGTTGTAAACTATTTTTATAATTAGCAATATTAACCAGAAAATATTACACACATTTTTAAAAGCTCCTTTTGAAACAGATTAACTGAGTAAACTTAAAACTCAAAACTTAAAATAAAAAACCAAAACCCAAATTAGTTTTTATGAATTGCTAAAAGAGACCTTTCTCACATTCAGATTTTTTTGCGAGTTAGATCAAACTTCCGTTAGTTTAATTTAAAAAACCTTTAAATGAAATCAGTAGGATTGAGTTGAGATACTGACATCTTTCTCTTTGTGTTGAAACTTAACATCGAGAGATTTTAATTGGTGAGTTTAATCTATTAATATTATTGTTACAATAATAATTACAGTGCCTGGTATAGATGTGTTAGGATCAAATTTGAGATTGATGCCAAACAAATCTGACATTCACCTGATTAATTATTTGAGCCTCATGAGGTTTTAACTTAAATATCCAAACATTATTTTTGAAAATAGTTAAACCATGATGATCTTATGAGTTGCCCATGCTAAATACTCACATTTAATATATTTTTGGTAAATATAACTTTGGAAATACTGCCTCTGACTAGTTTATATATTTTCAAAAGTACCCTCCCACCTTGTTTGTCCGCTTCCTCCGGCCGGAAGAGACAAGTAATGTACACTGAACGTTAGCGTATGGCTTAATATGGCAGTCTGTTTTTGTATCATTATCTTGATATCAGAAAAGAGAATTCCAGTCTGTTTACTAGACACTATATATTTTCATTTATGCAAACATTTAAATGCATTTTTAATTTTAGAAGCTTTTTGATTTTTTTTGTTGTTGCTGTTACTGATGACATGGAATTAATATATTTTTATATTTCCTTTATGTGGCTCTTAAAATAGCAGAGACTTTTAGGAAATCTAGTGCAGTATCATTGCAGTTGTCATCTAATTTGTCTTCAGAGGACAAATTAAATGATTAAAAACATGTAAAGAGATGAGGGAAAAATTAGTAGGTAAGTTCAGATCAAATTATTTTTTTACACTTGGGATATAACAAGTACTGTATTATATTCTAATGAACCTTATCGTTCTCTTTGTGAAATCTCCACTAGTATAAAATAGATACTTTGGGCTGTTAACTCAGATTTACAAGAATTTATTTATTAACTGTCTTTTATGCTAGTGGTCTATAAAAACACTTTCAAAATATCTGCCAGGGGCCTTTGCTAGCACACTAGAATTCACAAATATGTATAGCATTATCATTATGCATATATTTCTCTCCAAGAGTGAAAGATAACTACTATTTCTTTATTCTCTTCTTTACTGAATTAAATTCAAGATTGTTCTATTATAACTATAAGCATTGTATATTAGGTCCAGTATTTTATTTATCTCATTTTGTGACATAGTTTTTATATCCAGTGACATTAAAATGTCCCATTGTTTAGTGGCCTTCTTTATGAGATGTTAAAAATGGGTCTGCATTTTATATGACATGGGAATGAATGGTCATTAGTTTCTCATGACAGAATGGTGTTGGTTTGAATGCAGGTTTTTTGTTTTGTTTTACCCCAAGTGAAAAATTATCTGTTACATTAAAAGTTCAGATAAGTAGATTAATTATATGTGAAAGTTTAGCAAATGTTTGTTTTCACCAGTGCTGGAAATGCCAGGCCATTAAATAAGAATGGCAACTTAAAGTGGGCAAGTTTGATAAATGCATTAGCATGCATCAGTCTAGTAATAAGGTTCTCATGCTTTCTCTCTCCTGTTTTTCATTTCCAGTGTTCTATTTAGGTGAGTTTTTGAATTCTGATTTTTCATTTAAGTTCTCCCTCTCCACTTCATGAATAAGTACCCCCAAGAGAATGTCTCATTGTCTTAGAAAATGTCAAGCTTAGGTGCCTATTCAGATGCTCATTGAACACTTGTTTTACTCAAGCTCTTCATATATAAATGTTTATTTTTCCTTTATTGTTGATGTTTTCCATTTGTTTCAAGTAAGCCTTCTGGAAATAATGACAGTATTTTGTTGCAGTCTTTCATTTGCTGTGTGTTATATGAAGCTTATATTTTATTTTGCTAAACAAAAAGAAGATACATTTGTAATTATGTGATGGTTTTATGTTATTCTCATGATTTTACCTCCTCTATCCAGCACAGTATAAAGACCATGTTCATTTATAATGTTTCTCTCCCTTTTTAGGGCCAACATTGCCTAGACAAAATTCACAACTACCTGCCCAAGTTCAGAATGGCCCATCACAAGAAGAATTGGAAATTCAAAGAAGGTAAATTCCCAAGTTATTATTTTCCCTTGTCTACTGCAGAAGACCAGTCTGTGAACATCTGATATTGAAAGTAGATTGTGTCTCATCATGAAATGTATACTGTTAAGAAGTCTTCAAGACATCTTATTTTTATAGCTGTTATAAATTAATCTGTGATCATTATGGCTGTCAAGTGACTAATTTGGAAGGTTGAAATAGTGTTGACTGTATAAAGCATTGGACATTAGATAGGACTTAGTAATGAAGTGTATAGTCATTCTGATTTTGATTAAACTGCTGGTTTAATGAAATCAATAATATTATCCTCATTATTTTCAGTGCAGTGTAGAAACACATTTAAAATTATAATGCAGCTTCATCTAGGGATTTTTTTTTCTGAATTAGCAAAATAGTCTAAATTATAAGCTACTTTAGAACAAAACAGTTTTATAAAATTCAGGTACAATCAGTAACTAAAATTGAGCTAGTCAAACCAGGTGTCTTACTTAAAGGAAAATTTTTTGGAGATGTTGATGTTGCTTTTTATTACTAGTAGATTACCCCTGTTTTGTTCTGGAAATTGATACCATCATGTAGATGGAATTTTCCAGTCCATTTGCTCCATGGCAAGCTAGTATTTTTTATTGTTGTCTTTGATTTGGACCTCACATTTGAGACATTCTTTATATTCTTTGTCTTATCTTAATATATGTGCCATGTTTCTCTGACGGATGGTCAAGGGATCTCTTGCTGTGGTTCTGTGTTGGTTACTTTGCTGTGTAACTACTTAGTCCTTGAAGAATGCCCTCCAGGATCTCCCAAAATGAGTTTTGTTTTTGACAGTCTGTATCTTCAGATAGTTCCAGAAATAGCCTCCGCATGTGGTGAAACTCTGTCTGCCCTTTAGAGTGATGCTGTGACAGATATGAATAAAATGAGTTTCTGTAGAAATAAAGAAAATTGAAAGGACATAATCATTTCAGTTCTATGTTGAAAGTTTTAAACATACTAGGATAAGTCTAACAGAAATTGTAATGATTTGTCTCTCACATACAAGAAAAAAGTAGTTAATAAAAAGTGATCATAGGGGACTTCCCTAGTGGTCCAGTGGTTAAGACTCTGTCTTTGCACCTCAGGGGGGCACATGTTTGATCCCTGGCCAGGAAACTAACATCCCAAATATTAAGAGTAGTAGATTCTTCCTAGCCTTTGTACAAAGGCTTCTACAAAGGCTAGGAAGAACCAGGAGAAAACCCTGAACATCTTACATACTCTTTGGGTGATACAAAGTTGGCAAGCAAGCAATCCCAGACACAGTTGCTGGAGGCCAGGACAGTAGAGGCTAGAGACAGAAGCAATCTGCTAGTACTGCTGACTCGTTCAGGGTCACAGGTGGGACATCCAGTTTGCACAGGGCTGTCAAGAACCTGCAGCGTACAGTTTTAGTTGGAAATGAGTATTTTAAGTGAATTTTTAGTAATTGTTACTAGAACACCATGCCTCATGTATATTTTTTCTCTTTTCAAAGTGTTCATCTGAACTTGAAGTTTTTCTCTTTGAATATGAGTAGATGCTTTAGAGTTTGAAAATTGAAGATGTTTACATTACTTACTTGTTTAGTTGAAGACCTGAACTCAGTCATTTTGCAGCATGAAATCCAAACTTGAGAAAAGTTCATATAAATTTTATATTTTTTGTCCACAGTCATGCATAGACTGCTTTCTCCTTCCACATGACACCAACCAATTTCCTTCTCTCTCCAGTATTTATTTCATCTTCATTCCTTTTCTTTATTCTCTACCCACTTCTTTTTTATTCTTATGAAATCTGCCTGTGTCTCCACAGGTCTATTGGACATGCTGCTTCCATCATTTACTTAGACTAGTCCTCTCTTAGAACACACGTACCACTTCTCGTTCTTCCTTTTGATACTTTAGAATCTCTTTTTGCAAACCCTTCTCCTTTTCTTTCCTTTTTGTACCTCTTTGTTTTCTTATGTAAGGTTTTATTTTTTCTTTTTGCACACAGTATAACCTTTGAAAAATTGATGGTGTAGTCTGGTCTTGTAGTTTTATGCTGATGGCTTCAAAATCTACAGCTCCTAATTATCCAGTAGAGATCTAGACCCATATTTCCAGTGAAATGGAGTAGTGGCATGGTTCCTTTTTGAGAACTGGAAGGAAGTGGTGAACTACTGCCTCCTTCTATCCTGTTCCCCCCCGCCCCACCACCCACAGACACACCCTTTAGATATGTGTGTGTGACTGTGCACATGTCTGCCCTTACATGGTCCAGAGGATCACAGACCCCCTTAATTCCAACAATGGATCCTCAATGAGAATTTCTGTTGTAGAGCTTATCCACCTGGGTGGGTATCCCACTGATACCTCAGTTTAAACCCTTATAGTGTCATTCCTTCTTCTCTCTAATATTTCTCCCAGAATTGCTGCTTGGAAAGTCTATAATTATCTTTGTTAATGATATCTATTCGAGTACAGTTCGTTCGTTCTTTCTCTAAAAGCCTGTTGCGTTTACTGTTCTAATATTCTCACTGGTAGTAGCTTCCTCCCGTATTTATTCTTATATACTAATATAGATTTGACTTTCTAGTTTTTCTATCTTTAACCTAGATCCCTTTCAGTTATTCCTACTTTATTACTGCCAGATTAATTTTTTTTATTAAACTTTTTTGCTCAAACAGTATAGGAGGGTCTCAAGTTAGGGAGGGTAATCTGCTGCACAATTGTGCCTTCCCTCATATTAGTCACCAGATTTAAACATTTTTAACCATTTCTACCTTAGGTTCTTTTGATGAGTTCTTCTATAATAATTTGTTTATATTTCTATTTTTTGATGAGTCACTTTACAGAGAGTAGCTATTGAATCTTTGCTATGAAAAATGAAGATTTCTTTACTTCCCCTGCCAATTATGAGTAGTTATATTTTTAGTTCCTCTAGGGCTTTGCTGGTAGCTCAGCAGTAAAGAATTTGCCTGCCAGTGCAGAAGACACAGGTTCGATCCCTGGAGAAAGAAATGTCAACTGACTCCAGTATTCTTGCCTGGAGAATTTAATGGACAGAGGAGCCTGGTGGGTCACAGAGAGTCACATACAACTGAGTGGCTAGACAACTGCAGCCTTAGACAATATGCATTAACTCCTAACTCTGTAAGAGGAGTGCAGCAGTTCTGCACATCCCGCTGCCCCCTTTCTTCCGTTCTGCAACCTAGCTTTGGCAGACACGTCATCTTTTTTATTATTTTCAAGGTTTATACATTTGCAGTCTTTTTGTTACTGTTATTAAATTTTTGTCTTTATGTTGTAGGTGATCTTTTTCCCCCTTCCTAGAATCCATTTAACCTTCTTAGTAACCACAGTAGTCTGAGTTTTCACCAAGATGTGATTGGATTAGGTTTTGGGGTCCTCCCCTATTTATTAAGCTCAATACTTAGTGGTCTGTTTCTGTTTCGGAAGACATAGCCACAGCTCCTAAATTTTTAAGAAATTTTAATTTCTTAAACCATTTCTTTCTGTTTCTTCTGCTCTCTTTTTGGGGAGCTCCTACTGATCAAATGCTGGGCCTCCTGAGTTATTTCCTTATGATGCTTGTGTTTTCTCATTTCCTGCCTCTGTTTCTTTGTTCTGTATTCTTGGTGATATTTTTAAAGATACGTGTCTGTTTATGGCTACGTCAGATCTTGGCTGTGGTGCGCAGGCCTAGGAGTGCGTGAGCTCTGTGGTTTGTGCTGCGCAGGCCTAGTTGCACTTAGGCATGTGGTGCGCAGGCCTGGGAGTGCGTGAGCTCTGTGATTTGCGCTGCGCAGGCCTAGTTGCGCTTAGGCATATGAGATCTTAGTTCCCTGACCAGGGATTGAACCCTTGACCCTTGCACTGGCAGGCGGATTCTTAATCACTGGACCACCAGGGAAGGCCCTTCTTGGTGATATTTTTAACTGTATGTTCTAGACCAGAACTGTCCAGTAGAAATAGAAGCTACATATTCAATTAAAATTTTTCTAGTAGCCATACTAGCAGAAGTAAAAAGAAACGTAGAATTATTTTTAATGATTAGGGAGCAGAGGGATGACTGGTGCGTTCTCTTCAGATAATGTGTGTGTTTCTTCACCAGCTTGATTATGGTTGTGTCTCACACTCCCGTTCTCTCTTATCCGCTCATCTCAAGTTAGATCTTCCCCTGCTGCTTCTCATGTCTGCTTCAGCCATCCTCCTTGTGTGTTCTGGACTCTGGATGCCTCCAGTCTTCAGTCCAGTTGTGTTCAAGGCTAAGTGTTTTGTTCTAAGTGCTTATAGTACATGAAGGTGGGGAGCGGTGGACAAAAAGCCTCACCCTAATCAGAGAATAGAGGGAATGTGGCATGCTGTAGTAGAAGGTGGTCAGTGCTGTGGGGAGAAGTAGAGCTGAATAAAGGGTATATATGTTGCAGGAAGGCAGGGGAAGTGGTTATAACTTTAAAGAGGTTGGTTGGAGTACATCTTCTAGAAATGAACGGAAGAAGTTAGCGGAGTAGATGTCTGGGTAAGTGCATTGCAGCAGAGAGAATGATTCTGCAAAGCCTTAGGGCAGGACTGTGTTTACCTGTGTAGGGAGGAACAAGGAGATGTTGAGGCTTTAGCCGAGAGAACAGGAGTAAAAAAGGAGAGTCGTATCATGCAGGACCTTAAAGGCGATTATAAAGAATTTATCTTTTATTCTGAGAGAAATGAAGTACCCATTGGATGATTTTGATGGGAATGATCTGGCTTAAAATTTTAACAGAATTAGTCTGGCTGCTCTAATTCTGTTAATTATGGGATTCCCTGGTGGCTCAGATGGTAAACAGTCTGCCTGCTATGCAGGGGACCAGTGTTCTATCCCTGAAGTCAGGAAGATCCCTTGGAGAAGGAAATGGCAGCCCACTCCAGTATTCTTGCCTGGAGAATCCCAGGGATGGAGGAGCCTAGTGGGCTGCCGTCTCTGGGGTCGCAGTCAGCACGACTGAAGCGACTTAGCAGCAGCAGCAGTGGGAAGGATGAGATTACTGTGAACTGAAACAGGCGAGACTAAGTAGATTTTTTTGGGAGAGATCAGATGAATTTTGAAAATGCTACACTTCAAGTAGTGATGTTGACGAGGTAGTTCGATGTACTAGTCTGTAGAAACTGGGAAAGAATTCTAGACATGTATGTAACTCCTCCCTACCCTTTCTGTCTTCCGAAAATTTGGCGGTAAATTTGGTCAACGAAAGACCACTCAGTGTAATTTCCTACTTTGTAATGGGTTTGTTTATGTGCACTTTTAATTCCATTAGAATTCTGGAGTGGGGAAAGATAGTCTGACTGGGCAAATCTACTGACTTGAATGAGTCCAGGCACTCCTGTCACTGGCTGCCTGCATTCCTAGTGGCCAGCTCTCCTTACACCCAGTTCAGCTCTTTGGCCTGGAGAGCCCCTCCATGCGTCTCTCTCCTCTGCATGACTGTGTCTACACCGCACTCTCGTACCCTCTGCGCTTCCCTGAGTGGCATTTTACCCCTTCTGTCCTGCCCTTGTTCTTTCTGTCCTATCATTTTTCTGTAATCTCTTCTCCAGGTATTTTAACGATTTTCTTTTCTGAACTCCTACAATTCAGCCACACCCTTTTTATATTTTATTGTTTGTTATTTTACATATGAGTCTTAATCTCTACAGTAAATATTGTTGGCTCTTTGAGAGTAGGGACCTGAATAAAGTTTTTAATAAAAAGCCAAAAAGCTAGTGGTACTGAATTCATTTATATGTAGGTGTTGGGGCATAACAGGCAGAAGATAGGAGTTCGTAAGGTTGTTGGGATCATTAAATAAGGTTACACACTCTTTCCATGCTGCCTGGGCTCTTCTGTCTGTGTTCTGAGAGCCGGCGGGGGCATTCCCGACGGCGGGGGGCATTCCCGACGGCGGGGGGCATTCCCGACGGCGGGGGGGCATTCCCGACGGCGGGGGGCATTCCTGACGAGATGTTCTCTGAGCTGTGCCTTGAAGAGGAAGTGAAGTAGGAATCTGAATCTGATCTCTGAACAATCTGCTTTTGTTTGGGACAGTCCATTGGACACTGAGGAGCTTCAGTTGCATTTTGGGGACATCAGTTGTACAATGTGAAGACAAGGAATGACCATCTGCTTTCTGGTTTCTGCAGTTGTGTTGATGAGTGACGTTGCAAATTGAGTAGTGTCTCCCAAGAAATCTACTACCTCAAAATGTAACTTTTTGGAAATAGAGTTGTTAGTTATGATGAGGTCATACTCGAGTGAGATGGACCCTCTTTGTCCAGTGTGACTGGTGTCCTTATAAGAAGATGAGAAAGTTACAGAAGCAAGATAATCACGTGAAGACACACAGGGCACCATGTAAAGACGGAGACAGAGACTGTAATGATCCTTCTGCAAGGCAAGGAATGCCAAGAATTACTGGGCTTCTGAGAAGGAAGAGGAAGGCATGGACAAGACTCTTCCCCTGGGGCCCTTAGAGGGAACCAGGCCTGCTGACACCTTGATCTCAGACTTTAACCTCATACTGAGGGAGTGAATTTCTGTTGTTTTAAGCCACCTGGTGTGTGGTTCTTTATTATGGTAACCATAGAAACCAATATAGGTGGTCACTAACTTAGTAGACCAGCAAAAGCTAAACGTGATGCAGGACAGAGAAGAAAAGATGTGGGTAAGAGGCTGTACTGGAGTGGGGATGAGTGAAAGCCACCAGCTTGGTCTCTTTCCCTTGCTCAGTTGCCGTCATTGGCAGCCTGACCTGTAGAACTCAGGTGAGGAAGAAGAGTCCTCCTCCAGAAACTTGCCCAGCCAAGAGAAAAATCAAAGATGTGGGCATCCAGGGTCCTTCCCCATGAAGCTCATTTTTTTTAAGGCCTTCTGAATCAGCTTTAGTACTGCTTATAAATGTGAGTGGACAGCTAGGGATCATCACGTCTTTAAGGACAACTTCTACAACATGAAGACAGATCAAAACAAACAAAAAAATTGATATTGGAGGAAATAGATGTAATAACAGGGAGCAGAAGAAAACCTAAAAATATACTGTAATAGCTTCAGAGAACTAAGAATATATTGCATCCATAAAGCAAACATTTGTAGCTATTTTAGACTTCCCTGATATTCCAGAGATATTGCTCTCCTAATGTGGCAGGAGGTGGGAAGTGGGTTTGATCTCTGGTCAGGGAACTGGATCCTGCATGGCAGAGCTTAAAGATCCCATATGCTGAAACCAAGACCTTATACAGGAAAAAAATGCGTGTGTGTATCTATATACAAATATATATACAGATATTTGTATCTATATGCAATATAGACATACATATTTTAAAAAGAATGAGTGTAAGGAAATGTACTTAGAAAAATTTTTTGAAACAGCATTAATTTTAATAATGGGAGGTTTGAGAAATAAGATTGAGGTAGTTGTCCTGCAAATAGCAGTAAAAGAGATAGTATATGAGTATATAGTATATGAGAGAGATAGTACATGAGGGGAAAAAAATAAAAGAATATCAGATTAGGTGGCACACCATCCAAATAATAGGAATTTTAGGAGAAGAAAGAACAAAAATGTGAGGAAATGGAACCTGCAGACAATAATATAAGAACTTTTCCTGGAATTCAGTGACCTGATCATGGTCAGGGGTGTGCTGACTTCTCCTGAAAAGGGCCAGACAGTAAGGACCCAGACTGTGGGCCACAGGGTCTCTGTGCCATTAGTGCATCTCTGCCCTGTAGCTCTGTAGGATGGGCCAAAATTTTCTGGGAGAAAGAGAAAGAGTAAGCAAACAAACAAAAATAGATCACCTGATAATGTCTGACCTTGTTGAGAGGGTCTAGAGCTCTGATGGAGAGTTTGGGGTAGGTATGGAAAAAAGAATCAATTCTGAAAATAGCCATTTTTAACACCACTGTTCAGAAAGGAATTGTTCTGGAAAGTAAATATGGTCAGCATGAGTAAGTTAAGTGGCTGCTGATGTATCCAAAGTGCTATCATGACTTTATTGGGAGAATAAGGAAGGTGAGATTTTTAGGAGGGTTAGAGGGTCTGGGAATTAAATCATTTATGTAGTACTAAGTCAGGAGATAACTTCTAAATCTGAAAGACTAAGCAGTATTAGTTCTAAACAAATAAATTAGTTAAAAACATAAATATCAAGCGTGTTGAATGCAGTTGTTTCTGGAGAGAAAAATCAGAAGTGATGAAGAGTTGAGAAGAGGATTAGTATGTTGGATTCAGCTCAGTCGCTCAGTCATGGCTGACTCTGCAACCCCATGGGCTGCAGCGTGCCAGGCATCCCTGTCCATCACCAGCATCCAGAGCTTGTTCAGACTTGGATCTGTCAAGTCGGTGATGCCATCCAACCATCTGATCCCATGTCATCCCCCTTTCCTCCTGTCTTCAGTCTTTCACAGCATCAGGATCTTATCCAATGAATCAAATGGCCAAAGTATTAGAGCTTCAGCTTCAGTATCAGTCCTTCCAGTGAATATTCAGGACTGATTTCCTTTAAGATGGACTGGTTGGATCTCTGCTATCCAAGGGACTCTTAAGAGTCTTCTCCAACACCACAGTTCAAAAGCATCAATTCTTCGATGCTCAGCTTTCCTTATGGTCCAACTCTCACATCCATACATGACTGCTGGAAAAACCATAGCTTTGACTAGACAGACTTTTATTGACAAAGTAATGTTTCTCCTTTTTAATATGATGTCTAGTTTGGTCACAGCTTTTCTTCCAAGGAGCAAGCATCTTTTAATTTCATGGCTGCAGTTACCATCTGCAGTGATTTGGAGCCCCCCCAAAAAATAAAGTCTGTCACTGTTTCCACTGTTTCCCCATCTATTTGCCATGAAGTGATGGGACTGGATGCCATGATCTTCCTCTTTTGAATGTGGAGTTTTAAGCCAGCTTTTTCACTCTTCTCTTTCACTTTCATCAAGAAGTTCTCTACTTCCTCTTTGCTTTCTACCATAGGGTGGTGTCATCTGCATATCTGAGTTTATTGATATTTCTCCTGAGAATCTTGATTCCAGCTTGTGCTTCATCCAGTCTGACATTTTGCATGATGTACTCTGCATAGAAGCTGAATAATTGGGGTGACAAAATACAGCCTTAATGTACTCCTTTCCCAATTTGGAACCAGTCTGTTGTTCCATGTCCGGTTCTAACCATTGCTTCTTGACTTGTATACAGATTTCTCAGGAGGCAGGTCAGGTGGTCTGGTATTCCCATCTCTTGAAGAATTTTCCACAGTTTGTTGTGATCCATACAGTCAAAGGGTTTGGTGTAGTCAAGAAAGCAGAAGTAGATGTTTTTCTGGAACTTGCTTCCTTTTTCTGTGATCCAACGGATGTTGGCAGTTTGATCCTGGTTCCTCTGCCTCTTCTAAATCCAACTCAACATCTGGAAGTTCATGGTTCATGTACTGTTGAAGCCTGGCTTGGAGAATTTTGAGCTTTACTTTGCCATGTATGAGATGAGTGCGATTGTGTGTAGTTTGAGCATTCTTTGGCATTGCCTCTCTTTGGGATTGGAATGAAAACTGACCTTTTCCAGTCCTGTGGCCACTGTTGAGTTTTCCAAATTTTGCTGGCATATTGAGTGCAGCACTTTCACAGCATCATCTTTCAGGATTTGACATAGCTCAACGGGAATTCCATCACCTCCACTAGCTTTGTTTGTAGTCATGCTTCCTAAGGCCCACTTGACTTCTCATTCCAGGATGTCTAGCTCTAGATGAGTTATCACATCATCATGGTTATCTGGATCATGAATATCTTTTTTGTATAGTTCTTCTGTGTATTCTTGCCACCTCTTCTTCATATCTTCTGCTTCTGTTAGGTCCATACCATTTCTGTCCTTTATTGTGCCCATCTTTCCATGAAATGTTCCCTTGGTATCTCTAATTTTCTTGAAGAGATCTCTAGTTTTTCCCATTCTGTTGTTTTCTTCCATTTCTTTGCATTGATCACTGAGGAAGGCTTTCTTATCTCTCCTTGCTGTTCTTTGGAACTCTGCATTCAGATGGGTATATCTTTCCTTTTCTCCTCTGCCTTTTGCTTCTCTTCTTTTCCCAGCCATTTGTAAGGCCTCCCCAGACAGCCATTTTGCCTTTTTTGCATTTCTTTTTCCTGGGGATGTTGGGGACAGTCTTGATCCCTGCCTCCTGTGCAATGTCTTGTTCCTCTGTCCTTGGTTCTTCAGGCGCTCTATTAAATCTAATCCCTTGATTATGTGTCTCTTCCGCTGAATAATCATAAGGGATTTGATTTAGGTCATACCTGAATGGTCTAGTGGTTTTCCCTACTTTTTTAAATCTGATTTTGGCAATAAGGAGCTTATTACCTGAGCCGCAGTCAGCTCCCGGTCTTATTTTTGCTGACTGTATAGAGCTTCTCCATCTTTGGCTGCAAAGAATATAATCAGTCTGATTTCGGTGTTGATCTGGTGATGTCCATGTGTAGTCTTCTCCTGTGTTGTTGGAAGAGGGTGTTTGCTATGACCAGTGCATTCTCTTGAGAAAACTCTGTTACCTTTGCCCTGTTTCATTTGGTACTCCAAGGCCGAACTTGCCTGTTACTCCAGGTATCTCATGACCTCCTACTTTTACATTCCAGTCCCCTGTAATGAAAAGGACATCTTTTTTGGGGTTCTAGAAGGTCTAGAAGGTCTTCATAGAACCGTTCAGCTTCAGCTTATTCGGCATCAGTGGTTGGGGCATAGACTTGGATACTGTGATACACAGTATTGTTCTTTACAGTGTCAGACTTTACTTCCATCACCAGTCACATCCACAACTAGGAGCTGTTTTTGCTTTGGCTCCGTCTCTTCATTCTTTCTGGAGTTTTTTCTCCACTCTTCTCCAGTAGCATATTGGACACCTGCTGACCTGGGGAGTTCATCTTTCAGTGTCCTATCTTTTTGCCTTTTCATCCTGTTCATGCGGTTCTCAAGGCAGGAATACTGAAGTGGTTTGCCATTCCCTTCTCCAGTGGACCACATTTTGTCAGAACTCTCCACCATGACCTGTCCGTCTTGGGTGGCCCTACAGAGCATGGCTCATAGCTTCATTGAGTTAGACAAGGTTGTGGTCCATGCCATCCGTTTGGTTAGTTTTCCGGGAGTGTTGGATTTGTGTTTTATTATACACTTTGTAACACTTTAACCTTTTATACTATTTTACAAGTTTAATTTTAAAATTTTTCATGAGGGTAAAATTGAGTTGATAGAATGAATGTTTACCTTAGATGTTAAATCATATTAGTCCAATACTTTTGCTATAGTAAGATGATGATAGTATAGTATTCTATTCATATATTGTGTGTCATCTGTTAATACCAATTTCTGATTCCTACTCATACTATTAATTTGGCTTCCTTGGCTGACTGATGAAAAAACATATTCTAAGAAACATGAGTCAGTCCTATGTCAGTCTCAGCATAGAACTTAATTTAGTTAGTATCTATAAATAGTTTGCAAATCACCACTACCTGAAAGTTATAAGAGGGGGGTAATAACTCCAGCACAGAAGTAGGAGTTGCAGCGATGAGAGTATACTGTCCTCAGGTTAGCCTTCAGAGGCAGGATGGACCAAGAGTTGAGCGCCTTCTCTTGTGAGTATTGTCTCCTGTCTCAGAAGTTTTATAATATTAAAAACTTTATTTTCTTGTTTAGTTTTATCCATTGTTTGTTTACTAATAGAGATTTGAAATGCCCACATTTTGTTTATGCGGTTTTATTTTCTGTCAAATGTTGATAGCATTAGAATGTTGGCAACCTGGAGCATTTTTCCTGATCCACCCTTGTACTTCATTATGTTGAAATTTAAATTACTTTTCACTTACCTAGTGCTATTTTTTGATACATAAGGCTGAATGAAATGTATTTTCAAATTTTTATATATATTTTGCTTGCTGTAAGAAAAATAAGTCTTTGAGTTAACATAAACTAAATATGTGTTCAAGTATATAAAAAAGCTATTGATCTTATTGTTGCCTGGTGCTTTGTGCATTCTCTTTACATTTGGGGATAACTCTTCTCGGGAAGAAATAGATATTTTGGTAGTGGGAAGAATTTTTCCCAATAGTTTTAAATGCTCTTTATGTCTATAATAATATTAGTCATTTGCACTTTTTTTTTTAAATGAAAAAATATATTTTCTCAGAAACTTTTAAATTGCTGTAAATTGCATATCCAAAAGAAAAATTAGTCTCCAGAATGTTTCTATCATTCAGAATTAGGGCCTGTGTACTTTGAAAAATTTTCAGTTGGAAACAGTCATTTGTAGTCAGAACTCTGGGAAGAAGAATCATGTGCATTTCCAGTGTGTGAGTTGGCTGTGATATTTCTAAGAAAAGCAGAGTTTATAAATATGGAAACTGTCCCCCTAAAAAGATATACAAATGTCTTGCTTTAGAAGTCAAAACATGAAAGTCAGTAGATTTATATATACCATCCAGTTTAGGTGGGAATTATTCATTCCACTGTGGATTTGTAAGCCTGGGATTTTGACACACAACTTAGGAAAATATGTTTAGATGTGTTTCTTTACAGTGAGCAGGCTAAAAATTAGAGATTGCAAACACTTTTTCTTTCTTGCATCTTTCTTCCTTTCAAATCAAAAAAATAAATAACAGACTCTCCTGGCGCTGTAGGAACCACCTACTTCAGTCTTCTGTCAGTGAACTTGGATGATCTTTCTGGCATTGTGCTCTTTTCTTACATCAGTATATTCCTTTCCTTTCATAGCCTGAAAACCCAGACATTATGACATGTGGAACTGTTCTTTTAAGTCAGGATACAGTGTTCTTGCCTGGAGAATCCCAGGGATGGGGGAGCCTGGTGGGCTGCCGTCTGTGGGGTCACACAGAGTTGGACACGACTGAAGTGACTTAGCAACAGCAGCACATTGGTTGTTAATGCCATTATTTAATAATTCTTTCAGATTCACTCTCCTCACACCTGGTCTTCTACCTGTGCTCTAAGCTTATTTTTCGTGTTAAAAGTGGTCTAGAGAAGTGGCCATGAACTGGGGGGTTAAAAAAAAAAGACCAAGAATTTGGATGAGAAATGAAATGCAGTCTTAGAGCACAGTCTTTCGGCTGTGAACAGCATTTACATTATCATGTTAATAATGTAAACTCTGAATGAATATTGATATAACCCAAAATCAGCATTTTCTCATGACTATATTGAGAAAAGCCTGTGTGTGGTGAGGGAGTCGCAAGAGATATCTTATGTCAGTAGACATATTTTATAAAATTAAAGTGATGAAAAGAACTGACATATCTAAGGAAACAGCCGAAAGAGTTGACAGTAATTATCTCTGATATGTTGGAAACTGAGATGGGAGGCTTGGAGCAGTGAGCTGCTGTTTTTTTCTTACAGACTTTAAAACCTATATGCTTGTATTATTTTGATAGAATAAAATGAAAGAAGTAGCACAGGATTATAACAGAGCCTAATATATTGAATATTTTAATCATAGATCTTAGTACAGCTACATTAAAAGTTAAATACTTTCCCCTAGCTTCTGTTTTCAAATATATTCTAATTAGAATAATATGTGTATAACTTTTGTCTTCTGGACCCAGTAGGTTGTTTAGAGTATTACATTTAATATGCTCTTATTTTTTGATGAGTGTTGTATATTTCAAATGCAATATAAGCCCTAGCTGAATTTATTCATTAGATGCCAGTTATTCAAAAATAATAATTTGTCTTATTATTAAAAACATTCTTCTGAATACACCTTATTTCTTGCCCTCATCGCTACAGTGATATCGTTATCCCTCAGAAACTTTGGCAGCTAGTATTTTATCAGATAGTAGAATGAAGTCAGTAATGTACCCTAAAAATCAGATTTTATTATTTGTCAGTATTTTTAAGCAGCTATTTCTCATAAGCAGGACTACCATAGGTGTCTTCTGTTTTTCTCCTGCATTTACTGAGTATGATGATCTGTCCAGAAAGAAGCTCTGTGTTTTTGGGCTAATAGGAGAGGGCTTGGACTTCTCTTTTTGCTGAGTTATCAGTTAAGGAAACATGAAAGGTAGAGGTTTATGGAAAGGCTTTATTGGCTTATTGATACCGCTGGGAGGAATGAAAGACAGCATACACGTTGCGGTCATGTAGCACTCCCTCTAGTCAGAGCCCAGTCAGCTTGTCAGTCAGGCCAGGGAAAGCCTCAATTTGAAATTTCCAAATAATTATTTCTATAGCTCACATTTATTGAACGTTCTTACGCTCCAGATACTTATTAAAGAGTTTTCACGATACTAACTCATTTCATCTTCCCGCCAATGCTTTGAAACATTTTATGTGTAAGATGAATATAACCTTTTATTTTAAATCTTAGGGCAGGTTAATTTTTATAGCAGCTTAATCGTTAAAGTTGAGCTGGATACTTGGAGACATCTTCTTGTTCTATTATATTATATACGGAAGGTAAAAAGCAAACTATTTTAGAGCCACACACCGGAAGCTTCTGCAGGTTTTAGTATAATTGCAGATATTTTTATAGTTATCATTTGAAGTCCTAGAGTTGAGATTTTTAGTCAAATTGACTATAAATACTGAGACATGTTATACTTCCTTAGATAAGGAAATAAAAATATGACTTTTTCTAATTTAATGAAGCATTGATAGGATTGAAAGCATAGGTATTGGCATAAAGGGTAAATTTAACAAAGTGATTCTAAAATTTACCTAGAAAGAGTTAAATATCTGAGAATCATCTAGAAAAACTCAAAAAGAAGAGTAGTAAGAATGGCTTCATCCTAGTAAATATTAAAGTATACTTTCAGTATCAAAGCATCAAGATATTAGTGCCTTGCTGGACAAGCAGATCCATGCCCCAGAACATTCTGGAAGTTCAGTAATAGCACATGAGAGATGACATGTTAAATCAGGGCTATAAACTATTCAGTAATAGGTGCTGTGATATAGGTCACTTCTTCACATGTTAAGCCCAAAACAAATTTCATATGAACTAAGGCGTTTATTGTAAAAAATAAAAGTATGAAAAGAAAGTGTTAGCAACTCTATAATCTTTTTTGTGGGACAAGGCTGCCTAAGAAGGATATCGAAAGCAGGTTACATAAAGGAATAATATTACTCGATTTTCTATATAAAATTAAAAGCCATATTACAAAGCAACACTTTTAAAATCAAAGACATAAAGCCATAATAAAAGTTAATACCTATGACCAATATGTGGCAAAGCATTGTTACCTTTAATGTAGAAAAGAACCTTTCAAAGAAATATGGAGTATTAATTCTCCCAAGAGAAAGCTGATCAAAGAACGTATGTAGTCAATACTAATATAAAAATCAGTAAACAAATTGTAAAATATTTAACATCAGAAGTAATTAAATAAATGAGAATTGTTACGTGATATCAATCATATTAGCAGAGATTAAAAACAATGATAGTGTTCAGTGTTAGTGAAAGGAAAGAAAGGTGGATATTCTCTTGGACTGCTGCTGTTGCCAAGTCACTTCAGTCGTGTCCGACTCTATGCGACCCCGTAGATAGCAGCCCTCTAGGCTCCCCACTGCTGGCGAGTGTTAATTGGCACCACTATTGCTGAAGACAGTTTGGAACTGTATATCAAAAATCTAGATATTTATATATTTTCATCTAGCAAATCTGTGTGGATGGTGATGCTTAAGAAGCAGTTAGAAAACGGTTCAAAGATACGTGAGGATAAATGTTTATTGCCATATTAGTAATAGCATTAGGCTAACATATTGTACCATTGGAGAAGGCAGTGGCGCCCCACTCCAGTACTCTTGCCTTGAAAATCCCATGGACAGAGGAGCCTGGTAGGCTGCAGTCCATGGGGTCGCTACTAGTCAGACACTAGTCAGACGACTGAGCGACTTCACTTTCACTTTTCACTTTCATGCATTGGAGAAGGAAATGGCAACCCACTCCAGTGTCCTTGCCTGGAGAATCCCAGGGAGGGCGGAGCCTGGTGGGCTGCCGTCTATGGGGCCGCACAGAGTCGGACACGACTGAAGCGACTTAGCAGCAGCAGCAACATACTGTACCATAGGAGACTGCTCAGACTGAACAACTGAACAGTGGAGTAGTACACAGGCATGGAAAGTAAGGGTGCACAGTTTTACTTAGTGCGTTAAATACCTTGTACAATATGTTAAGTGGGAGAGAGGAAAACAGTTTTTTTTTTTTGCTCATATTCCTCATGTTTTTTTTTTTACATGAGGAAAAGTCTGGAAGCATGAATGCCAAAATGTTAATTTTACTGACCTCTGGATATGAGACTTAATATGATTTACAGTTTGTTTCTTCTCTTAACTGTTTTTTCCCCATTCACCAAACTTTTATTGAACTATTGCTGTTACTAGCCATTGTATTTTCTGATATGATAAAGTATAGTTTGTACAATGAAAATTTGATGTCATTTTAGGAAGGTAATTACAAATTAGAAATGTTTTCATTAAATGAAATAATGTCTTGGTCTTTAAAATGGTATGTTCAGTTACTTGTTTCTTTGGACCACTTTATTCAGGAAAAGTGCAGGGTAAAATGTGGTATTAGTTTAATGTGCTGAAACAGCAAAAATGATCCTAATAAGAGAAATTTTTTTCATTTATATGTAACATAAGCTGTCTCTACTGAACATAGTCCTTCACGTGGAAGGAGAGATGTTGATTGCATGGTCTACACTGCTTTGTATTTAAATCAGAAATAAGGTTCTTGTAGGTTCATTGTGGAAAGAATGGGTTTTTCATTGTGAGTAGCCATAATTGCCTACTGTGTACTTTCTTAATTTCAGGCAACTACAAGAGCAGCAACGACAAAAGGAGCTGGAGCGGGAAAGGCTGGAGAGAGAAAGAATGGAGAGGGAGAGAATGGAGAGGGAGAGGTTAGAAAGGGAAAGGCTGGAGAGAGAGCGGCTGGAACAGGAGCAGCTGGAGCGGGAGAGACAAGAGCGGGAACGCCAGGATCGCCTGGAGCGGGAGAGACAAGAGCGGGAGAGGCTGGAGAGACTGGACCGGGAAAGGCAGGAACGAGAGCGGCAGGAGCAACTAGAGAGGGAGCAGCTGGAGTGGGAGCGAGAGCGGAGAATATCAAATGCCGGTAAGTTTACAGACTGTTCTGTGTTCCTGATGTCTGAGCTTGGTGGTGTTTGGTGGAGTCATAAATTAGGAAGAATATTTAGCATTTGAGATTCTTGGGATTAAACAGTACGATTCGAAATTAGAAAAAATATGTGGCGATTGCTACTTTATATATATATATATTGAATTTCTCTCTGTGTTGCTTTTATTGCTTGGAGACTTAAAGCTCTTGGAAAATTTTATTCTAGCATTCTGATTCTTCTTACTGCCTATAAATTGGCTATAAAGTGTAAATTATTTTCATGGGAAATTTTTTGTGTTAGATGAATTTGGAATATATTTCCCTTTTGAGGTTGCTTCAATTTTCTTGAATACTGTAGCTTTCCAGAAATTTGCTTGATTGTGTTCTCAAGTTTTTGAAGGAGGAATTAAAAACAGCAAGTTAAAAAAATACCATCTCTAAAGCTGACTAGTAATGCAAACATATTTTAATATTGTGAAAAATTAGTGAAAATTACTAAATATGATGGAATTTTATTGAAGGACATATGCATAAAGATATGACTAAAAACTTGAGGTATTTTTACATTCATTAGAATTAAAATTTATTATAGGATTTAACAGTTTTTCTATTCCATATGATCTATATCTAAAGTCTCAATGTGGGTTGATATTAAATATATATAAATATATAAATATTGATTGGTTTGTTGAGTTAATTCATTTGTTTTGATTGCCTAGTTATTTTCGGGGATTATAGTCAACATAACTTTTCTACAAATGACCATTGAATTTGGGGGCTTCAAGCCCTTACTGATGAACTTTTTGCTAGTTTCTCTATTATTTTTAAAAAGCAATTTATTCTTCTTTGTGATCTTATTCATGTAACGTTAATGTCCTTTCAGTGGATAAAATAATGAAGGTTAAGACGACTGTATTTTTTAGCTGTAAGAATAAGCTAATCAGTTTAATTTACTGATCTATTACTTGATTTAAAGAAAACATACCGTCTTTTGGATCTCAAAATTTATTTATAAGTTAAAACGTTCTTGAGTGAAGTCAGGTATTTGCACATGTGCTTTAATTCTCTGGAACTAACTGTAGTCTACGTTTGTACATTTTGTCTGAATGCTGGTTTTGTGGCTTTACTAGCTCCCTTTTTCTCTCTCCTTTTTTATCCTGTCTTTCGCCGCTGCTTTCTACCTCTGTCCAGCTCCATCCTCCGACAGCTCCCTGTATAGTGCTCCACTTCCTGAGTATGCCAGTTGCCAGCCTCCTTCAGCACCTCCTCCATCATATGCTAAAGTCATCTCAGCTCCAGTGTCAGAGGCCACTCCTGAATACGCTGTAGTGACCGCTTTGCCACCTACTTCCACACCCCCTACACCACCACTACGACACTCCGCGACACGTTTTGCGACATCTCTAGGTTCAGCCTTCCACCCCGTTCTTCCCCACTATGCTACAGTTCCTCGTCCTCTGAACAAAAACTCTCGACCTTCTTCTCCTGTGAACACACCCTCTCCTCAGCCTCCAGCCACGAAGCCCTGTGCCTGGCCGACTTCCAATTTCTCACCCCTCCCTCCATCTCCTCCAGTAATGATTAGCAGCCCCCCAGGCAAAGCCACGGGTCCAAGGCCTGTCCTCCCCATTTGTGTTTCTTCTCCTGTGCCCCCGATGCCCCCCTCACCAACAGCGCCCAACGGGCTGCTTGACTCTGTCCCGCACCCCGTGTCTCCACCGCCTACCTCAGGGCCGCCGCCGCCGCCGCCGCCACTGCCACTGCCTTCCCTGGCACCACTCTCACACTGTGGATCTCAAGCTTCTCCTCCTCCGCCTCCGAGCACCCCTCTTGCCTCAACTCCCTCATCCAAGCCTAGTGTTCTCCCTTCTCCCTCTGCAGCTGCCCCTGCCTCTGTGGAGACTCCTCTAAACTCTGTGCTGGGAGACTCCTCTGCTCCTGAGCCAGGCTTGCAGGCAGCCTCTCAGCCGGCCGAGACTCCAGCCCAGCAGGGTAAGGCTTCCCTTATCGTGACTAACCGCTAAGCCCTTAAAAATGTTCTACTCCAGACAGCTTCACTTCCCTAGAAGAATGGGGAGGATGGTTTTGAAAAAGTTGAAGGTGGGTTTCTTTCTGTTGGATTGATTGCATTTGGAGAATCAGTAGGAGGAATTTCCCTGTTGAGCTAGATTTGGGTTTTTGTGCAGTGTTGGAGGTGTTTTTCCGTGTTTTAGGGTCTCTGTATATTTCTCTGAATAGTCACTGGGAAAACATTACTAGACACATTAATCCACACAATAAATATATAATCAAACATGTCTTCCTTTAATTTCTGGGAAATACAGAAATTATGTTTAGTGCCCAGCTGTAGTCATTAGATCTATGTCATCCAGGAGTCTCCTCTGGGACAGTTCTTATCTTGGACCTGTTTCTTTTTGGCCCCTCCTTGATGCATTGGGTTTCTCGTATCAGACTTCCAGGGGTGGCTGCCACCTAAACCATGGGGAGCATCCCAACTTTGCACAGAGTGGGGAGAGGGCAGTCGTGATGTATGCCCCAAAGGATTCCATGGTCCGGATTGTAAGCCTATAGGGACAGTTGGGAGATGGTGGCATCCTCTACAGTCATCCCCCTGCTCCCCATGCTCGAACTTTGCTATCTCAGTGACAGGGAAGGGGGTTGTAATCTTCTAGGTATGGATTATTCCTAAGTAGAGAAGGACCTGGTTCTGTAAGTAAATAAAAAGATTCCTAGCAACCACCCCCTTTTTAAAATAGGATTTAGTAAGAAATTCAGGATGGAATATGACAAATTTGTACTTAGAAAGAAGCAGTTTTATAGTCTGGATTTAAGCACATCTTTAAAAAAAAGTTCTAGGGGTCTTGTTATCTCCGTATATATATTTTTCATGTTGACTTGCTGAATTTTGCTTAAATGTTGCATCACAATTCTAGTAGATGCAGTTCAGTATCACTGTGAAAGTAGTGCTGGACAAAGGAGGCACAGTTTGACAAGGTCAGACAGCCCACCTCCTGTATCCTCAGAGTTCTGTTGGAAGATTGACAGCCCAGCACAGTTTTTCTTCCAGGAGTTTGTCATTTCAGCTTGTGTCACTGTTCAAAGTTAGCAGTTTTGAAAAACTCAACCACCCAATATGCAAATAGCATTTTATTTGTCCTAAAACAGCCCTTTAAGCCTTCAAGGAAGAGGGAAGGACCTACAGGGTCAGTCTCCTGAGTCTCGTTCTTATCCACTACTTTGTGATTTTATAAGACCTGGACATTCATTCTCCCACCCCCGTCTTCTAGGCTAAAACTCTGTACAAGTTCTGTTGTCTCCTGGTTACTTTAATAAAGTAAGGATTCCTTTACTTCAGTTACTCTCAACACCCTTGATAACACTGTATTTAAGTATGGAGTATTTTTGAGATGCTGGAGCCTGGGACCCGCCCTTCTTTCATGGTCTCAATTCAGCCATTTTGGAAAGCAAGTAAACTATATGTTTCATTAGTATAGGATTCATTATCTCAACTCTGAAGGTTTGTCAGATTATTTTGGATCTGTTATTTCAAATAACATTAATAGCTGAACTACACATACATTTCTCTTTTCAGTAATGCTACCTCCATCCCAACCTTTATAAGCATTTATTTTATTTACCAAATCCCCATGAACGAAAAAAAAAAAAACAAAAAACCTAATTAGACCATCCGTTTCAAAGTTCTGTTACTAAAACTCTACGTTTAAGTAGTTAGCTTAAAATTTGGCTTTAAATTTTAGCATTTTTAAAAAAATATTTTTTGTAGTATCTTTTTAATACTGACTTGGGTTTTAACTGTAATGTAAATTGAACTCATAAGTTTGTGATAAATGTTTAATTTAGCATATCACTCTACATGCCTTTCCTCCTGAGATAATGGAACGTGGCTCTATCATTGACAGTCTTAACATTTCTTTCTCTCAGGCATTGTCTTGGGACCACCTGCACCTCCACCCCCTCCTCCACTCCCTCCAGGTCCTGCCCAGGCACCAGCCATAGTCCCTCCTCCCCCAGGACCACCTCCTCCCCCTCCACTCCCATCCTCAGGGCCTCCGCCCCCGCCTCCTCCACCACCTCTTCCCAATCAAGTACCCCCTCCTCCTCCTCCACCTCCTGCTCCTCCCCTCCCTGCGTCTGGATTTTTTTCGGGATCCATGTCTGAAGACAATCGCCCTTTAACTGGACTTGCAGCTGCAATTGCTGGAGCAAAACTTAGGAAAGTGTCACGGGTAAATGGATTTCCTAATTCATTATATTTCTTATGTGTGTCTTATTCTGTCTCAGCATCTAAAATATTGAAATTATTGTATTCTCATTGTATGAACCCTGTGTTATTAACTTCATTCACTAAAAAAATTTGAAATAACTTAAGAAAAGTTGCAAGAATAGTGTAAATTCGTTACTCGGATTGACCACTAAATGTTTTACCATATTTATTCCTTGTATATGTTTTCTTCTGCATAAACTCACACACTCTTTCTGTCTGAATTGAGGATAAATCAGAGACACCATGCTCCTATTTCCCTAAATACTGAAGTGTGTATTTTGTAAGAAGAACATTCACCCACACGACCACAATATAATTATCAAAATCAGGAAATGCTGCATAACCTACAAATCTATTAAAATTTCACCTGTTGTCCAATAATGTCTTTTATGGCATTTTTTTTCTATTCCAGGGTCACTCCTGTTACATTTTGTTGTCATATCTATTTAGTTTACTTTAAAATGTAATAATTCCTCATTTTCCTCTTTCATGATACTGACATTTTTGAAGACAATAATATAAGTATTTTGTAGATCTGATATATCCCTAAGATTTGATTGAGGTTATGCATTTTGGGGGACAGGTTTTGCAATTTTTACCACCAAAGTAATACATCCTTTTCAATGCCTTATACAAGGAGACATGTGATAGCATGTTATGCTATTATTGGTGATGTTAGCTTTGATAAAACTTCACTGATTACATAAAATTACTCCATTGGTTCTTAAGGTTTAAAAATAATACCTAGATGTTTTTATTGAAATTAGTGTGGATATATCCTTCTATTTTGAATGTAATATAGTAATAAAAGATTGATACATTAGGATTACCCCACATGGGAGTTTATTATGTGTTTATATTCTCATTAAGATGGAAGATGCCTCTTTCCCAAGCGGAGGGAACACCACTGGTGTGAATTCGGCCTCATCTAAAACAGATACAGGTCGTGGAAATGGACCCCTTCCTTTAGGGGGTAGTGGTTTAATGGAAGAAATGAGTGCCCTGCTGGCCAGGAGGTGAGTGAGAAATTATGTGGGTGTGTCCAGAATCGAAAGAATTGTGTTAATTTTATTCTAAGTATAATTTAACTAGATGCAGGCCTTCCTTTTTGGTATAGTTTTAAACTGTTACATGATTTGTTTTAATTTTTTATCTGATGTACCTTCTCCTTTTTCCTAGGAGAAGAATTGCTGAAAAAGGATCAACGATAGAAACAGAACAAAAAGAAGACAAAAATGTAAGTTAATAAAAGAGAGTCTACTTCATGAGGACTTCCCTAGCAGTCCAATGGCTAAGACTCGATGCTTCCGCTGCAGGGGATACGGGTTGATCCCTGGTCTGAGAACAAAGATCCCACATGCCGAGGGGTGTGAGCAAAAATTAAATAAAAATTAAAATAGTCTGCTGCACCTGAAAATGTGAGATTCAAGTATAGCTCATGTTAAAGATTAGTTTGAATTTAATTAATTTCAACTAACAGTATTTATTTTTAACTCTTCAGATATTAAAAATGGCATCACTTTTTATATATTTTTAATGGCATTCTTAGTAAAATGGGTTGAATGTGTGTAGTTAGGGGAAAAGTACTGAAATTCTTACTTATATTTAGTTATGTACCTAAGCCTGCCATTAAAGGAGTGAAGGACTTTTTCCTGGGTTTTTAAAATATCTGAGAGTTTCCGTTTCCTTTCGTTTGAAAATGAAGGAATCTGACCAAATCCCGGTGGTTATTAGCTGTGCCCTCTCTTCCATTCAGCAGCACATTGGCAAGTGTGTTCTCACCGAGTGGGCAGTTCTCAGTGAGAACACACGAGGAGGGGAGCCGCGAGGAGCTGCAGTGTGGGAGGAGGAGTTCGGCGGTGGGGCTGCTAGGATACATAAAAAAGTCTAGACTTAGTGTAGAAGAGAGAAGAGACTGGTGAAGGCAGAAGTGGGAAATGGCCGAAGGTGTAGAGCACCAAATGTATGCAGCAGGTTTCTAGAAGATGTGATGTTATTAATATGTATTTCTGTACGTTTAGGAAGACTCGGAGCCTGTAACTTCTAAGGCCTCTTCAACGACTACACCTGGTAAGTTCAGGGGATACATTTTCCTTTTATGAACTTTCTCTAAGTATTAGTACTTCCCAATTAAAAAAATTCTCCCTTTCCCCATGTTTAGATCAAGTGACTGCTTAGGTACTAAAACGTTAAAATTCTTGATTCACACTTGAAAGCACTGACTTTCTCCTCTACCTTTTGTGACCCTGAAGCAGCTGCTCATTTCTTGATGACATTGGGAGATAATATTAAAATCCAAACTGTTTTTTCTGTGACTTTCTCTGAAAATCATAATTTTTACACCTTCTATGTATATTATTGTTAACCACTTGAAGTTACTCATTTAAACAAGGAAAAATATGTTATCTAGATGAAAGAGAAATACTTTTAGTAATTGATTCTTAAAGGCAAGGATTTTACATGTCATTTCTTCATATTTGACTAAATGACTAAACACTGAACTGCCTGTTTTTCTCCCTACCTAATTTGGAATGAAGTTTGATCATTTTGATGAATTAATATTTAGAGTTAGCCATAGGAATCAACTATAGGGAAATGCCTATAACAACCACTCATTCTCACTGAATAGTGATTCTGTAGTGGCCTGATGGCTGTATTATAATTAATATTGTAACTGTGAATAACTTTTCCTCTAAATAGGACTCAAATCATTTTATGTTACCTTCATTAAAAATTCTCTTATTTGTGGTTTATTTTTACCTTTATCTTCCCAAAATAAGTATACATACTATTACTAAACCATAGATATTTTAGGACTCAGCTATAATTTAGAGTCACAGAACTTTTTGGAATTTGGAAAGAGCTATGAGCCCTCTCCCAGGGAAGAAAAAATCATATTTTTGTACAAAACTGATCATCATTTCAAAATAGTCACTAATTCCCTGAAGGTTATGTACAGAATCCTTATCTAATGTATATCCCTTTATTTAAAACATGGAAAACGGAAGCATGGATTTTGTGTGTGTTTCTTCATGTGTGTTTGCACATGTGTACCATTTTTATAAAATTAAGGATTCATTCAAAAGGTCTAGAGGCTTTTTTACTTCACTTGTTGCAGTCAGTTTTTTTCCCCTAATTGCCACATGTCAGACACCTGCTAGGCCAGAAAGAAGCGAAAGATGAAGTCACCCTAAGCACAAGAAATTCGTGATTGAGCTTGGATGCTGAGACACACACACAAGTGAAAGGTTAATGTTTCATAACCACATGTTGAATATTAAAAAATGTATCAAGGAGAAGAAGATTGTATAGTTTGGAGTCACCTGGATCATGTTTGTAGGAGAAAATGACATTTTGCCTTGCCTTGAAGAGTATTTCGCTTAGCTGGAAGTAGAGAAAGGAGTGCTTTTTCAAAAGGAAGTGGGTATGGCATGGGCAGAGATGGGGAGTTGGAGCTGGAAGAGACTAAGAGACATCACTTCACCTGTCTCTTCTTTAGTGTTCTTAGGACCATCCACTGCCTGTCCAGTTGTCCTTCAGGAGTCCCTCTTTTCCCCTACTCTGGAGGTGTCTCTTGCATGTGTTTCTGATTCTGTCGTGGACATCCTCATCTGATTATCTGACGTCCACTGGCTCGGTCTGTGGTGGTCAGTGAGAGAGTGTGTTAGCTGTGAGAATACAGAAGGAGTAATGATTGACTGGTTGGTGGACAAGGAGTAAAGCAAGATGAATGATGGCTTTGTTTCACTAGATGACTGAAGGCAGCAGAAATCCGGAACATAAGCAGTGCTTCAGGCTTGAGTTGAGAGTTTAGTTTTGCATCCGTGCATGTCCATAGGCCAGTTGAGGGGGCACAATAGAACTCAGCAGTTTTTCAAGCTAAAATTCTGCACAACTTAGACTTGATTGTCCTGTGGCCCAGATTTGTTCTTCCATGAGAGGCTGCCACTCCGGATTTGACCTAGTCGTCTAGTGAGGCCAGTGACAGTATCAGCCAGGCAGCCCAGGTTAGCAAAAACAGTTTAGGGCTTCGTTTTTCAAAACACAGTCAACTGAAAGCTCAGAGAAACCTAATTTTATTTAACTGGAATTGTCTGCTAAGTCCTAACAATTGGTTGTTTGAAAATCAAGGAAGTACAGTAGAATGAGATGAATCTGAAATATATTTTGAGTTGCTTGAGTTTTTTGCCAAGAGCTGTTTGAATTTAGATTAAATGTGGAAGTATATGAACACATTAAAGATTGTTTTATTTGTTTTATCATTGGCACTGAAAATAGTTTAAAAGAGTATATAGTTCGTACACTCCCATTCTAATAAATTTAAGCTATCCTTATTAATTTAAAATAATTCCTATAATTTCATTGTAATTAATCAAAATTATCCTACCCTTATTCTTATTATCCTATTTTTATTAGAGAAACTTTTTTACCATCTGGTGTTTAGAATTACAGTATTGTAAATTTAACAATCTAAGTTCTTCGTAGAGAAAGTTGTCACACTTAGTTGCTTAGTAATTTCTTTTCATTTTGAGATCTGAAATTATACAAATTAGAATCCTGACTCTGGGAGCATATAGGATATTTAACATAAGTTCTTTAATTTTTAAAGAACCGACAAGAAAACTTTGGGAAAGAACAAATACAATGAATGGCAGCAAGTCACCTGTTATTTCCAGGTAATCAATTTTTTTTCCAAGTTTTATGTTACAGTTGTATCTAAGAAGAAACTAGCATCTGCATTTTTATCGGTCTGAATTCTACCATATGCTTATTATTATCACCAGGTTGTCTGAAATTTCTAGATAGCTTTTATTCCTCCCAGTACTTATATTTTGAAAAAATTCAAAACAACGACAGAAAAATTGAAAGAATAGTATAGCAAACATCCATGTCTCCATCACCTAGATTCACCAGTTATTAACATTTTGCCAACATTGGCTTGAACTCTTGTCTACACATCCACACTTTTTTCTCTCTGAATAGTTGGAAGGCAGTTTGCAAATATATACTGCTTCAGCCCTAATACTTAAGTGTTTTTCTTAAGAAACAAGACATTCTCCTGTATAACCTCAATATCATTATTACTGTCAATAAATAACATTGAACTTTTGAAAGAAGCATAATGCTTTAAACTGAAAAGTGCTGGAGAGAAAAGGCTATAGTGTTTAAGAGAGAACAGAATAAAACCTAAAATTTTGAATTTATAAAGTAGAAAGATTTATTTTTCAGTTGAAACTTCTAATTATAGTCAAGTTAAGAAAGATGATGCCCAGGAACAACACTAGTTAATTCATGTTTCTACAAGTGGCTGTGTGTTGCATAGTCAAGCAAATTCAGGATGCCTTAGTCAGGTATACTTTACTGTCATAACCAACTTTATATTGTAGGTCTTAAACATAGATGAATCATTTTCTTGGTTTATGAGACAGTTTAAAGGACTCATATTTTTCCAAAAGAAAAGTATGTGTCTTGAGACAGAAAAGTTTTTTTTGCCTTTTGTTTCTGAACTATTCGCCTTATTTTTGCCTCATAAAAAAGCAGACTTAGATCTGATTATAGAAGCCTAATTTAAAAAAATACAGGAATAGACCTTATATTGTCACAGGTCTGTTGTACCTGAAGTGAAGTGAAGTCGCTCAGTTGTGTCCGACTCTTTGCGACCCCACGGACTGTAGCTTGCCAGGCTCCTCCGTCCACGGGATTTTCTAGGCAAGAGTACTGGAGTGGGTTGCCATTTCTTTCTCCAGGGGATCTTCCCAACTCAGGGATCGAACCCTGGTCTCCTGCATTAGAGGCAGATGTGTTACCCACTGAGCCACGAGGGAAGCCCATGCTTCAGTCTAAATTTGGATTAGTTTTTTGTGTGGTTCTTTCTGTTGGTGGGAAAGATTTGGTGATAACATAGTTAAGTAAATTTCACAAAGAAACTGGGCCTTTTTGAATGTATAAAAGCTTTCAGTTTCTCCGTCACTGAAAGATGAATATATTTGACTGGAATTGCTTTTGGTGAACGTGTTTCTTCAATAGAGTGGAAAAACTGCATTTGTGTTCCCAGACACCCAATTGATGTGGCCTTCTAATGTATCTCTAGTAGTAGTTACAGATTTTCTTCAGTAGCACTGTACAACACCCAGTTTATCAAGTATTGTGCATATCAGAACAGACCTGTGATGTGCCGTGTCCTTTGAAGTTGCAAATTGTAGCGGGGAGGAATGCCTTCTCTTTGTCACTGCTTTCATCCCTGCCTCATTGATAGGGATGCCATAGTGAGCTTACCTAAAGCTAAACTTAAATTCATGGCAAAAGTTCTATTGTAGACAGGACATGGAAAAACTTCCCCAGGTGGAATGTATGTGTTCCTTGTTCTGGTTGGGTTCATTTAATAAAGGAAAGAATATTCTTTCAGAGACTTTTCAGACTTCTAAAGGAAGTTTAATAAATGTTCTAAGCATCACTATTTTAAAAATATTTTGTATAGATTAATCAAATATGGGTTCTTATTATCCAGTAGTGTATTGTAATTGTGTTCTAACTCTGTTGGATGGTTTTCCTCTCTTTTCCCAGAGTGAACATTCTAAAATGCCCAATTAAAGAACTGTATTGCTTTTCTTCCTAAATTACTCCCCTCATTCCTTCTGAAAACAAGTATATTGGCCTTTTTTTTTTGCTTTTATTTAAGCATACTTTATCCTTGCACAGTACTGAAAGTATAAATATATATAAATATGCAGTGTCAAAATTATGTTAGTGATAAGATGAATTAATATCTTATATATGCTGTATTAAGTGAAGATGTCAGACAGTGGAATAAAAGCAAGAATGTTGACCTATGGCTGATTCATGTGAGGTTTGACAGAAAACAACAAAATTCTGTAAAGCAATTATCCTTCAATAAAAAAAAATAGAAAAAAAGCTCTAAATCATGACTGGAACATAACGTTGGAAAGTTTATGAATTCCCATGGCATTTATTGGGAGCTTACAGATCTTGTATTCAAGATGGAAAAAAGTTCTTAACATGCCTCCTCAGAAGAGCTAATTTTGTATACTTCAAGCTACAGTGATTTTTACTGTGCTTTTTATTTGAGTCTGTAGTTTTATTTATATTCACTCTAATAGAACTGTCCTGTGTTTTGATACTTGTTGAAGTTTTATGTAAGTAGGTTTTATGTAAGTAGCCACTACATAATGATTTTTTAAAAGAATTCTCTGTAATTATCACGTAAACAGTGTCCTCACATAACTAGACTTAGTCTCCAAATAATCTTTTCTTTTTTTACAATTATTTTAAAGCTAATGGACTCCTTTAGTTCTTCTTCTGTTTGCTATAACTAAAAACCTGTAAAACAGTAACAAAATGAGAATTATTTTTAAGAGTTCTATTGTGTATCCCTTTAAATGGTTTTTCCCCTTCATAGACGGGATTCTCCAAGGAAAAATCAGATTGTTTTTGACAACAGGTCCTATGATTCATTACACAGGTATCATCCTGATGTGACTTTGTGATTTGAGACTTTTAAATAACATTTTCAGGGTAGGGCTGAGCTTTTTCTACATGGATTGGTAATCACCACAAAGGAGAAAATGGCGATAACGTAAATCTTCCGTATTTAGCTGTATCTAAAACACTCTTTTAGAGAAAATTCTGAGTGATTTTAGTGAGAAAAATTAATAGTATTCATTTCCCTGCCATCAGTTTATATTTGGATTTTGATAAATATAAATGGTCAACATACCTGAAATAGGAGAATGAGAATCGAAGTCCACATGTATCGAGAGTGTCTAGCTTTTGCATTTTATTTTAAAAGCCATTCTTTTTATAAGACAAGGTTTTAAAAAGTTGGACAGAAGATCCTGTACTCTTTGTCACTGGAAGACGGGACAGTGTTACAGCCACAGTCAATAGCCATTGTGAATAATTTATTTTTTGAGGAAAATCTCTGTTTCCTACATACTTTGCAGTAAATTGAGTATCTTTAACAACCTAACATCTAATATCCTTGAGCAGATTATTTGTTTTCTAGGATGAGTCCTGTTATACCATTTTTTAATTAAGAAAACTTAGGATATGAGTCATGTATTTATTTCTTAATTTAAAAAATTGACAATTTCTTAAGATCCTCAAGTGCTTAAGCTATATTTAGAATTAATTTGGCAGAACAGGGACTTAAATAGTTGCAGTATAGTTATTTTATAGGCAGTATCTAGAGGCAGCACTCTCGTTATAAAGTAATAAAAATCCCCCTTTTTTGTTATCAATTATGGCGAAAACCTTAATGTTAGAAATAACTGTGATATTATACTCATGCTACTATATGCATCTGTGTTTTAAAACACACATCAAGTCTACTGGGAGCATAAATAGTATACAGGAGGTCGTCTTTGGTAGTGAGTAAGGAGTTCTGTAATCAGACTCTATTCGACCACATTATTATTAGCTACAGTTATTTTCATGCCATTGACGATAAAATATTTAGCAAGTTTGTTTTGTTAGCCAGTTAAATTTGCATAAAGTATTTATAATACAGCAGTGAAATAGTTTTTCCTGCTTTTTTTTTGAGGTGGTTTAATTGTTTTGACCAAAGACTTATTTAGAAAATTTGCTAACAGATAGAAAAATAGCATTTAACCATGAGATTTTCTGTTGTAAATCTTTCCAGTTTGCAGCTTTTATACATAGTATCCCCCTGAGATAGTGTTGTTGATAAACCTTTTTTTAAAAAGTGGTGATTACGTCTTTCCTTAAGTATGAAAAGTTCCCCCCTTTAGTTAATCATCATGGTGATGGTGGTGGTGGTGGTGGCGGTGGTGGATTGCATGTTAGCATGAATTAAATTTTTTACAAATTGCATGTTTCCACGATTTTTTGATTATATAACAATAATTTTCTGGATTGTTTAGTAAATATGGATATATTTATAACATACTCCCCGGTTAAGTAACAGACTATTGTTATTCACATAAATTTCAAGGATATTCATTATGTAAGTTTAGTAAAAGAAACCAAAACAGTGTGTGTACCAATTAAATGTGAAATGTAAAAGAAAAGCAGAATAAATAATAATTTACTTCTGGAGAGCAGGAACAGGCAGTATGGGTAAATGAAATGCATACAAGTCAATGTTTATGATACTTACTGTATAGAACAGACTCTGCAGTGCAGTGTGACTTGGATACCGTGGATCTCAGTGCATCTTAAATGACTGTGGAATTAAGTCACCTCCTCAACAAGGTGAAAAGGTATATTGTCTCAAGAGGAAAGGAAGTATGTCATATAAATCTTATCCAGCACAGGGCCTAGCTCAGTGCCTCATGAATGAAATTCTATGAGTTATTATTTTTCTTGTTCATATAAACATAGCAGCAGATATGTAGTAAAATTGGTTGACTTGCTTCACAACAATCTTTTAAGCTGTCCTATGTTTCATATAAACCTAAATGACTCAAGATTTCATCTTCACACACAGTGCCTATGGGTTTGAAGTGTAATGTGCCTTATAAGAATTGTAAGTTTGCAAAAGTTATGCCTGTTAAGTCTTGGTTCAGATTTCTCACATTGGTATTCTGCAAAGTTGGAAATATATGACCTAGTAGTTTTCATTTGCGTTGATTTGTGACCCTTAAAAAGTGGCCACTTAATGTATACTAAAAGCTGAAAATGAAATATCATTCAGTTAAAATTCTAAATTTTCCCACTTAGTATTGTCTCTTATTGCCAGAATTGGAGAGGGAGTCATGACTGACTTACTTGATTTTGAAACTTTTTGCTTAAAATATGGCTAATCCTTAAGACTTATTTCTTCATGTAAAATTTTTTAACAGAAGCTCAACTTTTGAAAATGTAATAGTAATTGACAGTCTGCTTCTGTCTCCTTACCCTCCCCCTTTTTTTTAAACAAAGTAAGTTTGTGGAAGTAGTTAGATGACCATTCAGATACCATCTTTATAAAAACTTCATTGGGAAATAGCCGCAAAGCCAGTTGGATAGGAACATACATTTTTAAACTTAATAACTTATTTTTAACTTAATCATATTTCCAAGATGCTTACTTATTTTGATGCTTGATATGGAATGGAACACATAAAAGAAATCATACTCATTAAGCAGTTCCTCCCCCTGCCACCGGAAACCAAGGCATAGAATTTGAAAATTGATTTATACAGAGTGAAACAGTCTGGTCTTTATCATTTCGCTCTCATTGGTTTGCCACATATTTAGTAGATAGTGGATAGTTTCAAAAGGAGAGAACAAGATTGTGTTACTTGGGCTGGGTCGCTGCAGCTGGCCTCGCCTCCTGTCTGTCCTGGTCATTATGCCACCTGTTACCCTGCCATCCTCCTTGTGCCCAAAGAGCATTGTCTTCTACTCTTTACTGGAAAAGTTTGGTCATGTTAACAACTTTTTCTAATTTCTTTATAAATACTGATAAAAAATGAAAAATATTTTTGTACATCCTAATTATTTTTGTACATCTGCAACTATTAAGATAATTAACTCTTTAACACGTTTTAATAAATGTACTGTAATCTGCTGTTGGGTTGGTAAGTTTGCAGTTACTAATGAACTCATTAAACATGCTAAGCATTACTTACCTGTCCTGAAAATTTCATTTGTCCAGACCAAAATCTGCGCCTTCGTCACAGCCCAGTGCCAATGGAGTCCAGACGGAGGGACTGGACTATGACAGGCTGAAGCAGGTGGGTGCCCAGCAGCAGCTTCCCTTTATTTGTACTTGTTCTTTTTAAAAATAATCCCATGTACGTATATTTGACAGGTTGTGAATGTATTTGAAAAGAATATAGACTTGATATTTTTATAGAAATTAAACAGTAGCATTCATGCTGTATTACTTCTTTCAGATCCTCAGGTTTTGGTTCATCAGTTTGCATAATGTGCCGGCAGTGGTGAAGGGTAGGGACAGTGGTTTAATGTAATAGAATAAATGTTAAATGTAAGTGCATGGTGTACAGTTGTTCAAGGGAAAAAACTGGCTTGCACTCAGCATTGGCCAAAACAGACCCACCAAGTCTGGTTTTAGCAAGAATATAAGGAAGATGAGTACTCTCACATATTTCTGTGAAAGGAAGCAGTTTGGGGAAAGAAAAAATCAATAAGAAAAAGATATTGTTTGTATTTTAGATGCAGTATGCATTGTGTTTAATACTTATATACACAGAAAAAAATGGAAGGAGTAATAGGTAATTTTTGAACCTTGAACTGATTTACTTCTAAAAGAGATAAAATAATTTAAAATGATAGTGTTTTAAAAGATTGGAAAAGGAAGGCTAAAGACGTCTTAGTGAAACAGTTTTGTAGACCTGATAGTTAAGCCTGTAATGAACAATTTAATCTTTGTCTTCTTAGCCTGCTCTTCAGAATAGCCTGTAAAGATAACAGTGGTCCTGATCACTATAACAGGCATTTACCGACTGTCTGGCAGACCTCAGTGTTACGCATTTGCTAGGTTATTAGCGTGACATTGTCTCCTAATCCTGGTAGCAGTCAGATAACATAGTGTCTGTACTTGAATTGTGCACATCAGAAGTTCAGAGAATTTGAATTTACTCAGTCCCATAGTCAGGATCAGAATCCTGTCTTTATCTTCAGAGCCTGCTTTCCCCATTCCGTCATTCATTTTTTAAAGTATCAGCAGTTTGAGTGGGGCTTAAAAGAGTACCAATAATGTTGCAGTATAATGAGTTCAAAGTAAAAGTTAAATAGGAATTAAAGCACCAAATAGTAACAATTTCAGATCAACCTAACTTTTATACTACAAAGCTGTTTGAACAGTTCAGTTGAGTTATTTGAAAAGCATGTGGTCATTGATAAACAAGTGCTTGTTTCTCGTGTATTAAACATGGCTTTCTTTTCTTGAAAAATATCTTGAAATGGAGCACTTGCACACAATTAAAATATGGTCAGTTCTTGACTGTCTGAAGTAGGGGACTTGAGGATAGGAACAGATTTTATTTCAGGACTGATTTTAAGTTAATTTGAAAAAGAATATCTATTCTGTGCCTCAGTTTCCTCACTGGAAAATGGAGAAAATAAAC
Organism: Oreotragus oreotragus; assembly: GCA_006410675.1. Taxonomy (NCBI): domain Eukaryota; kingdom Metazoa; phylum Chordata; class Mammalia; order Artiodactyla; family Bovidae; genus Oreotragus; species Oreotragus oreotragus. The sequence goes on along the minus strand of SJYX01006713.1, from coordinate 34,415 downwards.
TGATGATAATTTTCAACTTTATTTTAAACATGAAAAGGTTTTTTTTAAAGATAAGCCTTAAACATAGAGCTATTTAATTTTACCTAAGGTGTGCACAGTGCTAAAGAAAGTCATATAATTTTATAATCCTTCCAAAGGATAGTTGTTTTTCACCCATTAAAATTATCACCTTATTAGCCCTTTTAGCATTCATGTTGCTGCTGCTGCTGCTAAGTCTCTTCAGTCGTGTCTGACTCTGTGCGGCCCCATAGACGGCAGCCCCCAGGCTCCCCCGCCCCTGGGATTCTCTAGGCAAGAACACCGGAGTGGGTTGCCATTTCCTTCTCCAATGTGTGAAAGTGAAGTCACTCAGTTGTGTCCGACTCTTAGCGACCCCATGGACTGCAGCCTACCAGGCTCCTCCGTCCATGGGATTTTCCAGGCAAAAGTACTGGAGTGGGGTGCCATTGCCTTCTCCAAGCGTTCATGTTACACAATCTTTGTTTTTTAACTAGAGAGTGTATCCATTATTTCAAGTTGAACTTTATAAATAGAAATTTTGCAAAATAAGTAAAGACAGAGTGGTTATCATAGAGGAAAGAGGGTCTAGAGCATCACGATTAAATAGAAATATCAGGCTGGCCAAAAAGTTTGTTCAGTTCAGTCACTTGGTCATGTCCAACTCTTTGTGACCCTGTGGACTGCAGAACGCCAGGCTTCCTTGTCCATCACCAACTCCTAGAGCTTTCTCAGACTCATGTCCATCGAGTTGGTGATGCCATCCAACCATATCATCCTCTGTCATCCCCTTCTCCTCCTGCCTTCAGCCTTTTCCAGCATCAGAGTCTTTTTCAGTGAGTCAGTTCTTCACTTCAGGTGGCCAAAGTATTGGAATATCAGCTTCACCATCAGTCCTTCCAATGAATATTCAGGACTGATTTCCTTTAGGATGGACTAGTTGGATCTTCTTGCAGTCCAAGGGACTCTCAAGAGTCTTCTCCAACACCACAGTTCAAAAGCATCAATTCTTTGCTGCTCAGCTTTCTTTATAGTCCAACTCTCACATCCATACATGACTGCTGGAAAAACCATATCCTTGACTAGATGGACCTTTGTTGGCAAAGTAATGTCTCTTCTTTTTAATATGCTATCTATATTGGTCATAATTTTTTTTCCAAGGAGCAAGCGTTTTTTAATTTCATGGCTGCAGTCACCATCTGCAGTAATTTTGGAGCTCAAAGAAATAAAGTCTGTCACTGTTTCCCCATCTATTTGCCATGAAGTGATGGGACTGGATGCCATGATCTTATTAGTTTCTGAATGCTGAATTTTAAGCCAGCTTTTTTACTCTCCTCTTTCACCTTCATCTAAAGGCTCTTTAGTTCTTCTTTGCTTTATGCCATAAAGGTGGTGTCATCTGCATATCTGAGGTTATTTATATTTTTGCCAGCAATCTTGATTCCACCTTAGGCTTCATCCAGCCTAGCATTTCTCATGATGTATTCTGCATATAAGTTAAATAAGCAAGATGACAATATACAGTCTTGACATACTCCCTTACTTAATTTGAAACCAGTCTGTTGTTCCATGTCCAATTCTAACTGTTGCTTCCTGACCTGCATACAGATTTCTCAAGAGGCAGGTTAGGTGGTCTGGTATTCCCATCTCTTTCAGAATTTTCCACAGTTTGTGGTGATCCACAAGTCAAAGACTTTGGCATAGTCTATAAAGGAGAGGTATATGTTTTTCTGGAACTCTCTTGCTTTTTTGATGATCCAACGGATGTTAGCAATTTGATCTCTGGTTCCTCTGCCTTCTCTAAATCCAGCTTAAACTACTGGAAGTTCATGGTTCACGCACTGTTGAAGCCTGACTTGGAGAATATTGAGCATTACTTTGCTAGCGTGTGAGATGAGTGCGATTGTGCAGTAGTGTTGGCATTCTTTGGCATTGCCTTTCTTTGGGATTGGAATGAAAACTGACCTTTTCCAGTCCTGTGGCCACTGCTGAGTTTTCCAAATTTGTTGGCATATTGGATGCAGCACTTTCACAGCATGACCTTTTAGGATTTGAAATAGCTTAACTGAAATTCCATCACCTCCTCTAGTTTTGTTCGTAGTGATGCTTCCCAAGGCTCACTTGGCTTCTCGTTCCAGGATGTCTGGCTCTAGGTGAGTGATCACACCATCGTGATTATCTGGGTCATGAATATCTTTTTTGTACAGTTCTTCTGTGTATTCTTGCCACCTCTTCTTAATCTTCTGCTTCTGTTAGGTGCATACCATTTCTGTCCTTTATCGAGCCCATTTTTGCATGAAATGTTCCATTGGTATCTCTGATTTTCTTGAAGAGATCTCTAGTCTTTCCCATTCTGTTGTTTTCCTCTATTTCTTTGCATTGATCACTGAGGAACGCTTTCTTATCTCTCCTTGCTGTTCTTTGGAATTCTGCATTCAGATGGATATATCTTTCCTTTTCTCCGTTGCCTTTCATTTCTCTTCTTTTCTCAGCCATTTGTAAGGACTCCTCAGACAGCCATTTTGCTTTTTTGCATTTCTTTTTCTTGGAGATGGTGTTGATCACAGTCTCCTGTACAATGTCCATAGTTCTTCAGATACTCTATCAGGTCTAATCCCTTGAATCTATTTGTCATTTCCATGCTATAATCATAAGAGATTTGATTTAGGTCATATCTGAATGGTCTAGTGGTTTTCCCTACTTTCTTCAGTTTAAGTCTGAATTTGGCAATAAGGAGTTCATGATCTGAGCCATAGTCAGCTCCCGGTCTTGTTTTTGCCGACTATATAGAGCTTCTCCACCTTTGGTTGCGAAGAATATAATCAGTCTGATTTCAGTATTAACCATCTCGTGATGTCCATGTGTAGAGTCTTCTCTTGTGTTGTTGGAAGAGGGTGTTTGCTATGACCAGTGTGTTCTCTTGGCAAAACACTGTTAGCCTTTGACCTGCTTCATTTTGTACTCCAAGGCTGAATTTGCCTGTTACTTCAGGTATTTCTGGACTTCCTACTTTTGCATTCCAGTCCCCTCTNCTTTGGCATTGCCTTTCTTTGGGATTGGAATGAAAACTGACCTTTTCCAGTCCTGTGGCCACTGCTGAGTTTTCCAAATTTGTTGGCATATTGAATGCAGCACTTTCACAGCATGACCTTTTAGGATTTGAAATAGCTTAACTGAAATTCCATCACCTCCTCTAGTTTTGTTCGTAGTGATGCTTCCCAAGGCTCACTTGGCTTCTCGTTCCAGGATGTCTGGCTCTAGGTGAGTGATCACACCATCGTGATTATCTGGGTCATGAATATCTTTTTTGTACAGTTCTTCTGTGTATTCTTGCCACCTCTTCTTAATCTTCTGCTTCTGTTAGGTGCATACCATTTCTGTCCTTTATCGAGCCCATTTTTGCATGAAATGTTCCATTGGTATCTCTGATTTTCTTGAAGAGATCTCTAGTCTTTCCCATTCTGTTGTTTTCCTCTATTTCTTTGCATTGATCACTGAGGAACGCTTTCTTATCTCTCCTTGCTGTTCTTTGGAATTCTGCATTCAGATGGATATATCTTTCCTTTTCTCCGTTGCCTTTCATTTCTCTTCTTTTCTCAGCCATTTGTAAGGACTCCTCAGACAGCCATTTTGCTTTTTTGCATTTCTTTTTCTTGGAGATGGTGTTGATCACAGTCTCCTGTACAATGTCCATAGTTCTTCAGATACTCTATCAGGTCTAATCCCTTGAATCTATTTGTCATTTCCACGCTATAATCATAAGAGATTTGATTTAGGTCATATCTGAATGGTCTAGTGGTTTTCCCTACTTTCTTCAGTTTAAGTCTGAATTTGGCAATAAGGAGTTCATGATCTGAGCCATAGTCAGCTCCCGGTCTTGTTTTTGCCGACTATATAGAGCTTCTCCACCTTTGGTTGCGAAGAATATAATCAGTCTGATTTCAGTATTAACCATCTCGTGATGTCCATGTGTAGAGTCTTCTCTTGTGTTGTTGGAAGAGGGTGTTTGCTATGACCAGTGTGTTCTCTTGGCAAAACACTGTTAGCCTTTGACCTGCTTCATTTTGTACTCCAAGGCTGAATTTGCCTGTTACTTCAGGTATTTCTGGACTTCCTACTTTTGCATTCCAGTCCCCTCTAATGAAAGGGACGTCTCTTTTGGGTGTTAGTTCTAGAAGGTCTTGTAGGTCTTTATGAAAGTGAAAGTGTTATAGAACTGTTCAGCTTCTTCAGCGTTATCGGTCAGCGCATAGCCTTGGATCACTGTGATACTGAATGGTTTGCCTTGGAAACCAACTGAGGTCATTCTGTCATTTTTGAGATTGCACCCAAGTGCTGCATTTCGGACTTTTTGTTGACTGATGGCTACTCCATTTCTTCTAAGAGATTCTTGCCCACAGTAGCAGATATAATGGTCATCTGAGTTAAATTCCACCGTTCCAGTCCATTTTAGTTCGCTGATTCCTAAAATGCCGATGTTCACTCTTGCCATCTCCTGTTTGACCACTTCCAACTTGCCTTGATTCGTGGACGTAACACTCCAGGTTCCTGTGCAGTATTGCTCTTTACAGCATCGGGCCTTGCTTCTATCGCCAGTCACATCCACAGCTGGGTGTTGTTTCTGCTCAGCTCTGTCTCTTCATTCCTTCCGGAGTTCGTTCTCTACTGATCTCCAGGAGCATATTAGGCACCTACTGACCTGGGGAGTTCATCTTGCGGTGTCCTGTCTTTTTGCCTTTTCATACTGTTCATGGGGTTCTTAAGGCAAGAATACTGAAGTAGGTTGCCATTCCCTTCTCCAGTGGACCTCGTTTTGTCAGAACTGTCGTCCATGACCCATCTGTCTAGGGTGGCATGGCATGGCTCATAGTTTCATTGAGTTAGACAAGGCTGTAGTCCATATGATCAGATTGGTTAGTTTGTTAGGGTTTTTCCAAATGAACTTTTTGACCAACTCTATGTAACATGGGTCACATACTTTAAATTTTTAACAGGTGCATTAAATAATAGAGAAATAGGTGACATTCACTTTAATATATTTTTATTTAACCTGATGTAGCCAAAGTAATATTTCAGTATATAATCAGCATGTTTAAATTACTGATTAGTTATTTTACTTTACTTTCTTCATAGTAAATCTTTGAAATCTGGTGTCTAACGTTTACAGTGCATCTCACCTCAGACTTGCCACATTTCAAGTGCTCAGTAGCTATGTGTGGCTGGTCTTCTGTCTTAAGACTGTGTATGTCCAGCAGGGTCCCATCCTCCTACTTCCCCACCTATTAGGGCAGCCTCCGAGGGCCCTCCAGGGGAATCCTTGATTCCGTGAAGTTTAGTTTGACAGCTCTGGTGATTCATAAGCAGTCCCCATACTTCAGACCAGATGACAAATTTCCCAGGAGCTGATTGTCCACTTTGTGTCTTCTTCCTTGAAACTTGTTTATGGATTGCCTCTTAGCTCCCAAAAGCAGAGCTCTTAGGTTTTATAGGGATTATCTAAATCATAGCTTTCACGGCATGACTGGGTAATTATTTTAGGTTTAGAAAACCTTCTGCTTCATATTTTGCTAAGCTAGAATAAGCAAAGATTGGGAAGAGAAGACTATTAAAACACAATTTACCAGAATTGATCTTCTAAGTCATAAATTATGAATCTGGAAACAAAAGACAGAGCTAACATTTTATACATTCATAAAATTTTATATAAGCAAGAATCTTTATTTTCTGTATTTCTGATGTTTTTCTCTAATATTTTAGGACATTTTAGATGAAATGAGAAAAGAATTAACTAAGCTAAAAGAAGAGCTCATTGATGGTGAGTGTCTGAACAATTTGCTACTCTTATAATGTTTAATAATACTCATTTTAAAGAAAATGAAGATAAAAAATACCTAGTTTGTTACTTGAGGGCATAAAACAATTACTTTTCCATATTATCCTGCCCTTTATCTGGCTTCAGATGCCAAAGAGAGGGTTTCTCTCCTTCATATAATGGAAATTATTTGTGAAAACAGGTAAACAAAATTCCTCTTAAGTTTCCGGTATTGAGTAGTTTTAGATGGAAAACTAAGTAAACCGCTCTTTCTCTAGGTTACTCCTTTTCATCCATCTCATCCCACTGAACTCTTGTTTTGAGCCCAAAGAATCAGTGTTTTCATTTTGTGTACAAAATGGAGAAAATGTATAAATATATATAAATTGATGTTATCGTAAAAATAAGAATATAGATTTCTTCAATGAAAGATGCACAGTTAGTATATCTTTGTATTATTGTGAATTTGAATGCAGTCATTAAGATTTCTTGAGAATGAATCACCCATTTATATTACCTTACCATTATATTTACTTTTAATACTTTTCCTTTTCCTACCAGCAATCAGGCAGGAACTGAGCAAGTCAAATACTGCATAGAGAAACAAACTAAGGAGAGATAGGACTTTAATCTGGAAAAAAAAGAAAATAAACACCTGCAAAGAACAACTGTTAGCAACAGCAAAACCCTTACATTTTGTGAGCTGTAAGAAGGACATGGAGACACACAGTCGGAAGGAGGGAAAACCAACAGACTCTGAAAGCCTTCAAACATTGCTACTCCGGCGGATAAGCTGTTTCCCTCCCAGTTTGCTGCTTTTTTCTGACCTTTACAACAGGATGGAAGAGTTAATCTGGAAAAAAAAGAAAATAAACACCTGCAAAGAACAACTGTTAGCAACAGCAAAACCCTTACATTTTGTGAGCTGTAAGAAGGACATGGAGACACACAGTCGGAAGGAGGGAAAACCAACAGACTCTGAAAGCCTTCAAACATTGCTACTCCGGCGGATAAGCTGTTTCCCTCCCAGTTTGCTGCTTTTTTCTGACCTTTACAACAGGATGGAAGAGAGTCGTATAGGAGTTCCTGTATCAGTTATGCAGAAAATAACTAAACCCGTCAGGCAAGATCACCGTACACTGAAAATATTTTCATGTCAAGAGACAATTGCACATTTTCCACAGTCCATTGCTAAAATAAAGGGGGAAAAGGCTTGAGAAGTTTTTTTTTTTCCAGAGAATGCTGATGAAGAATTTAGCAAGTGATGCTATTGTATTGTAAATGTTTCTCAGGTTTGTCTTCCTATCATATTTGATATTCCATGGATAATTGAGGTCAGCCCCGTGTAGGTTAAGATCATAAAATGTGGAACAAATGGAATTGTATGTGCTTTCAAAAGGTGACATTTATAAGAAAGTGTCCTAAAAATGATTTGTCCAGAGTGAGGAATTTTAGAATGATAGGAGGTCTCTCGAGTTTAGCCTTCATGCAATTTTGTAGATTCAAACATAAAATTCATCCAGAATTTAAAGATTTAGATGCCTTCCTAAATTGTTACAATGCTTTACCAAATCTATGACTCCTACATAACACAAACCAGTGGTCAAATGTAAAACAATATATTGTAGATTTACTGTAGGTTTTCAACCTTTTTTAGATTTATGCATGTGGACATTTTTATAATGTAACTACAACCACCACAAAAATTAGCTTTTTTAATTGCAGACTGTAATGCATGTTAAACTAATATGTAGTGGCCTTTTCAAGGCCTAGTCCCAGGGAAAACATTTTGTAGAGTATAGGGAGTGGGAGGAGGGGAAGGAATAATTTTTTATTTAAAGTTAATTTCTGCACTATCTTTTTTCTCAGTTATCTGCATGAATAATGATGAGGAATATTTTGTGACTTTAATTGGTAAATATGTTAACAGAACCGAGTACTTAATCTTTTACATCATGTCTTCAGCTGTTTGTATTTTAATTCAGTAACTTCAGTGGTCTGAAACATGATGCTGAGCTTCACATGAATTCTGTCTTACTGTGGAATTCAAACGTTCGATCCCTGAATCTGGCAGTTATTGTTACCTAGGTGCCCTGTAGTTACCCAGGTGTTCAGGTACACATTCCTGACTTCAGAGCTGCTTTCGGACTTTTACGTTGAAATACTAGAAAAGTAACAACGATGGCAGCAATTAAGGTCACAGAAATCATCGGATAAAGGGAAAAACGATGAGGGGTCCTACATAATTTTCTTTTAATAAATAAAGTGAGACTTAGGTGGTAGGAAGAAGGAACTAGATGCTCTGCTTACCACCACGTGTGTGTGCGTGTTTGTGTGGGCACTTGTGTGTGTGTGTGTGTGTGTGTGTGTGTAATGCACTCCCTTTTCTTTGAAACTTCTAAGAATAAAATAGGGGAGCAGTCCTGTTATGTTACAATGATAGCATTTTTTTTTGAAAATTTAGGAAATCAAATATTCTCCAGGCTCTCCATCTTGGTTTATGCTTGAGTTGTTATGTGCCATATTTGCTTTGAAATCTTTGATTATCTGTAGTTTTACTAAAATTTTGAAGAAATAGTCCACTGTTGTCTGCTTTCTGGATTTCTTAATCTGCCTTCATAAGACAGAGCTTGTTGATAGCATAGTTTTCCAAATGCAGGTTTGCAGCCATCACCGCTTCAAAGAGGTTCGAATGAGGAAATTTTTTTTTTCCCCTTATTAAAACAGTTCTTGTTTCTGTAGAAACTTCATTTTTAGATTAATCTGTGATGGATGAGCTATCATAATTCTCATATGCGGTTCTTTTTCTATCAGCTATTCATTGTCATCCACCAGTAAAGACATTAAAGATGCAGCAAGCTTATAAAGTACTACTTTCTTAAAGAAATAGGAGGCATTTCCATCTTTATTACCGTACTTTTGGTTATGCAAACACTTTGTTGATATAAATGTTTTATGTCCCCCATAAATCTGGTCAGAAATCATTTTTGATTTTGTTGATTAAGTTAAACAGTAGGATAGAGTACTGGGTACAAGTGGTCCAAAGTAAGATAAAAGACTACGCTAAAAATGCTAGATCTTAAAGAAGAAACTGGCTTATGCACTAAACGTTTTGTGCCTTGGTCCAAATATTAACCTGTCTGTGTAAAATGACAAGAAGAACCAGTGTTGAATCACATCTTATTTCCTGTCATTCTGCTTTATCCCAGACTGCTAAATGTGTTCCTTCCAAGAAGTTTGATTGAATTACTGTATACATTTACTGTCCTGTGTGACAGTTTTGTCATTGTTAGAGATTTCAGTAATTAAAATGGGAAACAGAAGCTTAGGTTATTTTCCTTATCAAAACTCTGTTCCTTGGAGCCACGTTGTTTTGATGGTTTTCGTGCTCTTGTACATTGGATGTCTTAAGCTGAGTGCAGTTTAGGGGATCCTTTCTAATTACAGGAAGGTACTTCTTTCCTTTAACACTGTGATCTGACCTGTGACAAATCTGTACTACACACTATGTAAATGGCTAACAAGTCAATTGCAAACCAACTGAATGTACAAACCTTAGTGCTGGTGCTGAAATCTCTTCAGAATAGTCATCATGATCTCAGAGTTTGTTTCAGAATTTGCAAGCATCAAGTGTCAATCAAAACTGAAGATGAAACACTAATGAATGTTGAATTCTCATGCTTTAGGTGTACTTCCTTTATAGTGTTTTTGTTTCTCTGCTATTTTTACCATACTGTTCCATTTAAATTTCCTACACGCTAACTTCGTTTGTGCGATTGAAATAAAATTGCAGTATATACATGTTGCTTGTTTGTGACACTTAGATAATCTGACATAATCTGTTGGTTCTAAATAATATGCTTTGAATGTAAAAAACACTTTAAAATCCATGACTTCATACTTAAAGTTTACATATCACGACACTATTCTTTAAAGATTTCATAAGTCATAAATACTAAGTAATGTATACAAAGGGAATATGTGATCACGTATCTACTTCCTGCTTGAAGTAACTGTTGGGTGTTCCCTCTTTGTTCTTATTTTCTCTTGGTACAGTGTCTTACAGTCAAGAGAATGATACATGTTTAAGTTTACTCCATTTTGTTCTACAGCAGAGATACATTAAGTTCATTGATGGCAGTTAAAGTTTTTCTTAATGTAGTTTGCAGCATAAAGGACATTGTGTAGTCAAGGGCCTTACTGAGTACTGCATTTTAAATGTAGTGAAATCTGTATCTGTATTGTTGATGCAGAACCCTGAGTTCTTGATACCTGCATATACACAGCAGTATGTTTTATATGACTCTTACGCAGTATTACTTTTGAGTTTTGCTTTAAAATTCTGTCTTCATTAGAAACACAACAGCCTTTGTCTTTTTTCTGCCACCAGACCATAACTTTACCTTCTTTCATCCTCTCCACTTCTCATGGCCCCCTGTCCCTGCCACTCACATTTGCAGTTATTACCCAGACTACAGGTGTACACATATTAACTGGCTTTTTTCTCTATATCCCGTCTCAGGTTCTTGCTTCCCTTTGTGTAAAAATTAGAATGTATGTCTACAAACTTAAGAATCCCTTCCCATTTAAAAATGAAGGGCGTACCAGGTGGTAACCTTTAAAATTTGCCTAGATACAACTTTGTCTCCTAAATTTGTAGTGCCCTTGTAAAGAGCTGCCCTGAGTCCTACAGAGTAGTGTTTTCCTGTGAAGCACAGTTTACAGAGGCATGCTGCGGCTTCTCTGTGATTCCTTTTTGTAGTCACCATCATTTTATATCTAACACCATTACCCTTTAAATTCTATTGATTGTAAGCATAAAAGTGACATCACATAAGACATACTGTGTGCAGGAACTCTGTAGGAACTCTTAATTCCTTTATGAAGCTGTAACATAATCCACTTTCCTGAGGACATCTACTCCAACATTCCCATTAAAGCTCCAAACTTGCTCCTGGTAGTACTGTTTTTGTTTTTAATAGAAAGATTCATTCATATCTGTTCATTTCCTCAAAGCTTAATGGGATAAGAAAGGGATCCCTAGAGTATATTGAAATTACTGATGCTTAATACCTCTGACTTTTTGCTAAGAAGCCATTTCATATTTAGACTTAGACACTTCTGAAGTAGGTATAAGGAATCTTTGTCAATCTGGGCAATTAAAATTGTCCAGGTACCTTTGGCTACAGAAAGACATAGTAGAGAACATTTATTCTTAAGGGTAGCTTTCTCTTAAACACATTTGCTTAAGAAGCTAAAGTTGGTAACCTCTCAAGAAAGGACATTGATGTGAGCCAAGGACTGTTGAGGGCCTAGAATGTAGACTCTGTTCCAAACATCCAGGTAGGCTGTGGGTCAGGTTCGTTCCCTTTATGTTGTCTCTAGTTCCTTTTTGAGGCTCAGGAGGTTTTCATATCTGTTTGTAACACTGGAAAATTGAAACCTTCAAATTTTCAAAAAGTCTAAAATTGATAAGAAAATATTACTACAGTAAATTTAAGATGGTTAGGGATATGCAACATCAGCATAAATGGAGGTCTACGATAGCTCCCTTTTGATAAATGCTGAACTCACAAAAGAGGCAAGTTGAATCAGTAAGGAGATACAATTGAAGGTCCCTATGGAGAAGGAAATGGCAACCCACTCCAGTGTTCTTGCCTAGAGAATCCCAGGGATGGGGGAGCCTGGTGGGCTGCCGTCTATGGGGTCGCACAGAGTGGGACACGACTGAAGTGACTTAGCAACAGAAACAACAGCAATGTGTAAACTATGTAAATTTATGTCTTTCTAAATAGTTTTTTTTTTTTTTTAAGAGTCCCTGTGAGAGGGTAACTAAATGACAGTCATAATGACTGAGGATGTTAGAAGAATTACTGCCACATTTATTGGTTTTATGTTAAATTTGATGAAATCAATATATGTGAAGGTCAAGAAATTTAAAAAGGACTTTTCTTTCGGTTATTATAGATTATTGTTATAGATTTGTCTGTTGCACATACATGTTAGGGTCAATTAAGGCATGGAATAAGCTTCAAATACTTGCTGATGAATGTAACATAGAATAAATAAAGCTGAAACCTCAATTAATTGTTGGAGCCAAAAAGTACAGTGAGCTGTACCCCAGAGATGCTGAGCAGAGAGCAGGGCCCCTGGAAGCTTCTGGAATTGGGTCAGCGGATTCCTAGTAAGAGGGAGGAGATGCAACGTTTAAAGAGTTCTACATCTCTTTTTAAAGGCATATGTCTAGCAGAAAACTCAGATACGATCTTTTCTCAGCTGTGTTCCAAGAGAAGACAGCTTTCATTTTGATAAAAATTATTAGAAATTCTTACATATTTCATAAGAGGACTAAATTTGCATTTATTCCATAAACTTAAAAATCTGTATGCAAATCACAGCCTCATGGTTTATCATGTTTAGATTTAAGTTTTTTCCCCTTTGGCTCCAAGAATGATTTCTTTAGCAATAAATAAAATGATTTTTAAAATATATAGAGAAATCACTAATAGGCAATGAATAATGTTGTATGGGTATATTTGGTTTTTAGTTAATGGTGGTTCTTCCAAGAAGACATAGTACATAATAAAAAGCATGTAGTTAGTTGGTCCTTTGGATTTTACAGGAAATGGCACTTTAAAAATTGATACTGAGGAGATATAAATTGGTAGGTGTTTACGTTAAAGGGTCTTTAATTATCAGGTCCCAGAGTTTCTAGTCAAATCTATAGAAATTGAGAAGATTGATTCTTGGCTTACACTTAAAATGCAAGCTCTTTTAACCATACAAAAGAAATGTGCCACAGAGGCTTTTAAAGATGTATTTCTTAACAGTTGCTACTAATGTTTGATGCTGTTAGTCACATCCATGGACCCTTAGTCTGAGTCCCTTCTTTAAAAATGAAAGGCATTTTTAAAGACATTTTTTCAGTTTGTTTCATTTTAGGTAAGTCCCAATCTGGAATTTTTATTGTCATTGACCAAGTTAAACTCTGGTGTAAACTTGATTTGTCCTGCCTGCCTTGGCACCAGCTGTGTTAAATGTTTCAGAGTTCTTGCAGGTGCTCACTCATACCCTCAAGTCTGAGGTTAGTCAGTTCTCAGTGGTGGACCAGCTTAGTACTCTCATCAAGCTGCATGTGACCATGGGTGCTGCCAGGCTGTGTCCAGTGCCAGTGGTCAGACAAATGGAAGCTGGATGTGATGAACTCAGTAGACCTGAGTGAGTTCTATACCTCGAAGCATCAGTGGTAGGCACTGACTTTGTCACTAAAATATCCAGGGAGAATCCTAACCCATGAGAAAAGTATTAGGAAGGTTTAGCTATTCAGAAAATAGAGTGTTGTTAGTATTAAGAGCTGGCTTAATTTTCTGTTCATTTTTCCAAGGAGATGGGAGTTTCAGGCCTGAGCCAAGGGATAATTCACAATTTGGTTTCCTTACCATCGATAACTTGTCTTTGTAGGGAAATTTAGCTGTAGGGGGTAGTGTTTGGTCCTCACATAAAACAGCCTTGTTTCTGAAAGTAAACATCGTTGAAAGATTCTTTTTTTAATCCACTCCTTCGCCCTTTTCTTAGACTTGCCAATGTGTTTTCCTCCTGCTCCTTGGTGTGGGAAGTGGACCGGCCATCGGCCTGGGCTCCAGTCGCTTGACCAGCTGTCAGGCTGCAGGGTGGTCCATGTCCTCTCTGGGGCCATGTCTCTGCCTGCCTCTAACATTTAGCTCTGCCTGTGATCATCCAGTGTGTGCTACAGCCACTGGATTGCTTGCTTGCTTCCTTTTCAATCTAAGAGAAGAAGAGGGCCCTGAGTTTTACAGTCTGGTCTTAAGATCCGCTTTTCATTGTTACAAACTCTTGATCCTATTCGCTGGAATCCATGCATCCTAGGTGTGGACAATAAGGGGAAACCAATGAAATGACCACTTTGAGGGCAGTAGTACTGTGTTAGTGCTGGGGTAGCTGCTACTCCAGGGTCCACTGCTCACTCGTGGGCTTTCACAGACCAGGTTATGGGTGTCTTTATTCTCTCGGCCTTGGCCTCAGCCTGGAAGCAAACACATCCAGCCATTCCTACAGACCAGTCTGGGATCATGTAAGATGTGACACCGCGCTCCAGTTACATGCATTAGTGACAAGTTCCTTTTTGCTTTTTCTGGCCTAGTAGCTATTGTTAAGGAAACACTGCAGAGCTGCATGGTGCGAAGCAGAGCTTCTCTTTTTCTAGGGGAGGAATGCACTCCTGCAGCTCTTGTTTGCCCTGAGCCTGCTGTGTGTGCTTTCTGTCACTGTCATCTTGGGAGGAATGGTTCCCTCCCCTCTCTGCCCTTTTCATTATATACAAGTGGAGAAGCTTGTTTTTAATCCAAAAGACTGATAGCAATTCCTTGGCCAACCAGGCGACTCCTCCATTTGGGTGGAGGTGGTTCTTAGTCCTTGCTTGATCTTGAGAAGACAGTTGGCTTAAAGTCAGAGGTTGAATGAATGGGAAGGTTTGGGATTAGGAAAGATGAGTCTTGTGCAGACTTTCTTTTACTTCTATTCTTGTTGGGCATCTGTGTGTTCTGAAATTCACCTCTTGTTCCCAGTAAGATATGCTTTTACATAATGCATGTGTTTTGGGGGTGGGGTGGGGTGGAGAATGAAGTGTTTCTAAGAAAAGTGATTGAGCTAGAAAGATTCTGTTGAGACATCTGCAGTTGATGCAAAATATTCGAAACTCAATTACAGTATTTACACATTTTCATCTTTTTTTGGTTTGCTTGATAAGACTGAATGAGGAAGCAGTCTGTAATTATAGCAACATTGCAAGTTTCCGCTCTGTAGCTGGGGTAGAGAGAGTGGGTGAGTTGGGGCTAGCCGGATCTGTGTAGCAGCGGAGTGGGACTGCAGGCAGAGGTCAACCCAGGTAAGTTCCAGCGCAGAGCGTTCTGTCGCCCCACCTATGGGAGGCATTTTCAAAACCTTTTACTTGACCTGAACAAAAATCAGTTCCATTGTGCCCTCTGCTGACCTTTGGAGAGTTGAAATGAGCATAGGTGTGAATGACAGGAAGTCTTTTTGGTGCTTTTTATCTTTTGAGAAGTGGGGGAGTCAGGAAGAAACCTTTCCAGTTGGACAGCAGCCTACACCGTTTCCATTACAAGATTTAGTATGTTAAATACGTTTTCATTTTCATACCTTCTGAGTTGTTAGTCCATCAGCATCTTGTAGAAGAGCTCCAGTTGGTAGGATTTGAAGGTGAATTAATTATGGTCCAAATGGGTTAGTCTGCCATGTTTTCTTGCTTCGCTACACAATTTTAAAGCTAAAAATGTACATTTATGTCCTTAAAGGGTATACAGAGCTGTTTTATTTGCTAAGGATGTGAATATTTGCAGCCAGTGGATCTGGGGCTTTATAATCTGGGATTGAACCTCTTAGGGCAGTATGGACTGAAACAACTCTTTAAAAGTTAAGATTGACTTAAACATATTCAAGGCCGTATTTTAGCTGGTATTAGAAATTAATGTCATACAGAACCTCATGTGTCTTATCTCATGGAATTTCTGAGTTATTGGCCTCACTGAATGTCAGGAATAAAAGAAACTGGTAGCAGCTTTGTTTTCAAGCAACAGATTGTCAATTGCTGCTTGACTCCAATTATTTGGAAATCCAAATAAAAGGAGATCTTACCGTCAGGAAAACATTACCTTCCAAGCTTGGCATCTGTCTTTAAGAAGGGAAAGTGGAAGAGAGGGTGAGACATGAAACCAAAAGAATGAGGAGGGTTGGTGGGATTAGATGGCACCTAGGTTTTGCACCAAAGTTTTAAATACGAATAAATAAAAAGGAGGACCACTTGCAAGACAACTTAGGAAGGACTTGCCAGAAAGCCGCAGCTCCCGCTGCACACCAGTGCCTTCAAAATGATTCTCTGTGTGAATTGCATGCAATTTCATGTAACCATAAAGTGTAACCTGTATGTGCATGACATGTGTCTAAAATGTGTAAAGTTCAGCAGAAAAGGGGTATAGCTAGCCCTGTCAGTGGTGGATCAACAAGCCTGCTGAAGTCCTTGGACTTAATGTGACTTAGGTCTGCCGCATCAGAGCCCTGTGTTTGCTTTTAGCAACCATGTCATTGAAATCAGATCCACTCCTCCCTTTCTACTTCCCTTTCCTACTTTGCAGCTTTGCTGGTTTTAACTGCTTCACTCTTCTGCTTCTTGGTATCCTCTCTTGTTTTGAAATAAAAAGATGAAATACTTAAGACAAAGGAGAGTTGTTTTTATTTTACCAGTTGCTCTTAACAAAGATATGTTATGTGAAAGTGTTTGTTCGGCTCTCTTGACTGTGATTCTGACCTTAAAATATGCTCAGTTGTAAAAGCTTTCTCTGGGCCTCCTTCTGCATGTCTCCCCATCACTAAGGAAGGTGTCAGGCACCGCTTTCATCTTAAATGCTGCTTTGCACTTCTGTCTAACCGTGTCTGCAGAAGAGAGCACTGTTCTTGATGGAGCCACCGGAGCACCGCCTGGGTTTCCCAGGTGACGCTAGTGGTAAAGTACCTACCTGCTTATGCAGGAGGCTGAAGAGACCTGGGTTCGATCCCTGGGTTGGAAAGATCCCCTGGAGGAGGGCATGGCAACCCACTCCAGTATTGCCTGGAGAATCCCACAGACAGAGGAGCCTGGCAGGCTACAGTCCATAGGGTCACAAAGAGACATGACTGAAGCAATTGATCAGGCACGCAAGCACCACCTAGGCTCATCGAGCAGCCTGTCAGATAAATGCAGGGCTGCGGATACACGCCCCCTGATTTTCTCTGGGCCGCTGAATACCCTGTACTTTTCAGTAAGTGCGTGTTAAGTCACTTTAGTTGTGCCTGACCCTTTGCGACCCCATGGACTGTAGCTCACCAAGTTCCTCTGTCCATGGGATTCTCCAGGCAAGAATACTGGAGTGGGTTGCCATGCCCTCCTCCATGCCATTCCAGCTCAAGCTTCGTGGCCTGGCTACAAACGGCCGAGGGTTCCTACCACCGATGGGCCAGGCTGATTGTGACGTTCAGTAGCAAGAAGTGAACACAACCCCTCTGACCTTGCCAGACCAGTGGAGGTCATGTAGGTCAAGTTCACAGCCCCTCTGTGGACCGGGTGTAAAGAGCCACTGTCCTGCTATTTTTCTTGGGCCACAGGGCCTGTCCTAGCAAAGGCTGAGGGGGTTATTGTAATGCTGAACTGATGTTGCTAACGTCTGTGATGCCATCTGTGGGGAGGAGACATTGCAGATCTAGTCTTCAAAGCTCTTTGATGGGAGTCACCTGGGATGTGGCAGTGATTTCTATTCTTTTATGATTATGTTTATCATCAGTCCCAAGCGCCCAGAATAAAGATTCATATGGACAGCCTGGACGCCGGAAACGATGCATAGTATGGAGTTGTGTTTCCTTTCTGCTAATGAAACTGAGCAGAGCTCTGGGACCCCGCAGACTGGTCCTGTCAACCCGGAAAGAGCACCGCCTCCCTGCAGTGGGACCTGATGCCTTAAGTGAGAGCAGATGACGCCTCCCAGGCCAGATGAGCTCCTGCCCTGGGGCCGCCCATGCCCACACCAAGGCTGCTGTCAGGAGTTCTCACAGCCAGCGTTCCCCACCACATTCTAGCTCTTTTTTTTTTTTTAAACTTGAAGTAAAACACATAGGGACTTCCTAGGTGGCGCTAGTGGTAAAGAACCTGCCTGCCAATGCAAGAGACAAGAGATGCAGGTTCAGCCCCTGGGCAGGGAAGATCCCCTCGAGAAGACGGCAACCCACTCCAGTATTCTTGCCCGGAGAAGCCCACGGACAGAGGAGCCTGGCGAACCACAGTCCATGGGGGCACACAGAGTTGGACACGACCGAAGTCTCAGCACTGGCAAAGTGCATGGAAAGGCCACTTAGATGTGCAACGCACTGACGTGACACAGTAGATACACCCACTGGGCCAGCACCCAGATCAGGGAAAGACATGCCATGACCCCAGCGCCCCCTTGTATTCCCTTCCATCCACACCCAGGAGAAGTATTTTTGCCTTCTAACCCCCTGGATGAATTTTGGCTGTTTTTGTGCTTTATTTAAAGGGATTTGTGCTTTTTCGTGTCTTAATATTGTCTGTGAGTTTATAACGTGTGTGGTGGTGATGGTCCTCACCGTGCTTGAGCCGCTCCCAGCCTGGGACCCCCAGGGCTAGCGGTGCTGTGAATGTCCAGCCAGCGTGTGTGATGCGCTTCTCGCGGGCATGTGCCTGGGAATGGAACTGCTGGGAAAGCCCACGTCTGTGGCCAGCTTCAGACCCTGACTTGCTTTTCAAGACACTCCTGACAGCGACGTGTCACCATTACGCTTGTGCACGTGTCCATCACGTAGCCTGCCGTCCACCGGGAACATCAAGTGGAAGCGGCAAGCTCGCCTCCCCAGAGAGTCTGATTTGCTGTCCTGGAAACAGGGTTAAGGACTTTTCTCACACGCCTTCCTTCCCCTCTTACCAAGAACACTAATCATGTCTACACTTACTGTAAGGAATTTGCTCTGAAGATTTTTTTCTCCGCTCTGATAAGTTCGTTTGTACCTGAGGGAATTGTTTCTAAGTTTTATTTCATTTAAAATTTCCACCTAACCAAGGATGGAGTAATTGTTTCTTCTTGACTGGCAGATTACGAAAAGGTCTCTCAAGGCAAAGAAGTGAGAGGTCCATGCCCAGCAGCCTAGAAAGTCGCTGCCTTTAGTGGTGTTTTTATATTTATGTAGTTTTATTATTTATTTCTGGCTTTGCTGGGTCTCGGTTGCCGCAAGGGCTTTTCTCTAGCTGCATTGTGGGGCCTTCTCATTGCACTGGCTTCTCTTGTGGAACACGGGCTCTAGAGCATGCGGACTTCAGTATTTGCAGTGCGTGGGCTCGGAAGTTGCGGCTCGCAGGCTCTAGAACACAGGCTCCGAAGTCGTGGTGCACAAGCTTAGTTTTCCACGGTGTGCGGGATCCTCCCAGACCGGAGATCAAACCTGTGTCTCCTGCTTTGGCAGGCGGATTCTTCACCACTGGGCCACCGGGGAAGCCCCTTGTACTGTTTTTGCTTTTGTATTCCTCACATGGCAGGGGAATCTGCTTGATTTGAGGAAGTAATCCCACCCTCTGTGCCCAAAGATTTAGGGTATGAAGCTGATGTTAAGTCTCTATTGGCATTTACCAATATTTCTGCCTGTATGAGGAGTTAATATATTTTTAACTGGGAGCTATTCAAAATTCCAAACTCCTTTCCTTTCCTACATTTTCAGAAATAAGGGAAAGACATTCCACTTATTATAGTCTGAGAAACTATCAGATTCTCGCATTAGTATTGAGACATGTTAGTCAACAAGGTCCAGAAGGTTTGGGCAGCGGATGGAACCGGAAGTGGGATGTTTTTCCTTGCAGGTCCCTTGTTT
The DNA here is from genome assembly GCA_006410675.1 of Oreotragus oreotragus. Lineage (NCBI taxonomy): Eukaryota > Metazoa > Chordata > Mammalia > Artiodactyla > Bovidae > Oreotragus > Oreotragus oreotragus. Next base: position 15,166 of record SJYX01006713.1, on the reverse strand, counting down.
CACCAACCACTTCATGGCTGGAGATCTCAGATGCTGCTTGTAACTTGGCGATGTGCCAGGATTCAGAGAGCTGTTCAGATCGCCTCCAAGTTAACAAAAGACCAAGAATGATGGACCTTCTGGATTTTAGGGTATTTCTTTTCTGAAATCCTCATGGATTAAGCGACAAGAATGGGTGTTAAACAATAGGAGTGGGATTAGGTCTATAAACTCAAAAAGCATGACTATCAAGAGGAGGCCACCAAAGAGCTTAAGATTCAAGATAATTGTCTAGTAGAGTTTAGAGCTGGGGGTAACCAGGGGCGTCATCTACCGAAGCCCTGCCTCCACGAGGCAGTTGTTATCAGTGGAGCCAAGATCTCCCTCACTCCCACCCTCTGCAAGCTGTATCTCAGGTCTAGAGAAGGGCAGCTGTAAGTGCGGAGAGATGGGATATATTAATAATTGGAATTTAGCCAAGACTTAGATACAATTAGCTTATAAATAAGTGAATAAGCTTGAAAAGATCATTTTTCCCAAGATCGTGGCTCAGTTTAAAGTTCTCTTTTCACAATAAACTCCATCACAAATACACAGGTGCCTCAACACCCAGAAAGAAGGAGTGATTCAAGTCACAGGGACAGTTTCAGGAGGTGGCTGACTGGATGATTTTGACCCTTTCTTCTCTAGAACTGTAAGGTGGGGAAGAGGGAGAGGAGGTACATTTTGCCTCTGAAGTATGGCCCTGGGCTTCCCAGGTGGCGCTAATGGTAAAGAACCTGCCTGCAGTGTCAGAGATGTAAGAGATACAGGTTCAGTCCGTGGGTTGGGAAGATCCCCTAGAGTAGGAAATGGAAACCCACTCCAGTATTCTTGCCTGGAAGAGTCTATGGATAGAGGAGCCTGGCAGACTACAGGCCATGGGGCTCCAAAGAGTTGGACACGACTGAGTGAGCACACAGCGTGTAGCAAAATAAGGCTCCTGCCCTGTGTAGGGGGGAAGTGGGGAGGAGGTATGTGGACTATGTGGGTTTAAGTTAGTTTACAAAACCAAAAGCACAATGTGTGTGTAACAAGTTATGTGTAATGACAGAAACAATACATGTTGCCTGAGGTTGGTGGGGAAGTCCATTCGCTTGGCATCCAGAGGACCTGGGCTTCAAGAAGGAGCAGACGTTATGTGACAGTGGGGAAGGGGTTTCGAGCAGAGCAACCAGCAGGGCTTGGGGGTGTGCAGCGCTGCTCTCTGATAGCCCCGAGGCTGGGGATGCGAGATGCACATGGTGAGAGGCGGAGTCTAAGGGGGTGGGAGAGAATTGGAGATACCGTGCACTTTTCGTCTGAGATCCCAGCCCATGCCACACCAGATTCCAAGGTTTCCAGAGAGGTTCAGAGGTCCTCACGAGAGAAAGAGGGATTGATGCTGATCATATAAAAGAAGAAAAAGGCATTAAGGTTCTAGGACTGTGTTTGCAGAAGATATAAAACTGGGGACACAGTCCTTGTCCATGGAGCCCACAGTGGTGCCTGGGTTAACATTCTTCTACACTTTTAGACCCTCTGTGGAAAATACAACCATTTAAAACGCCTTCTATCTGAACAGACTGGTGGTTGCCAACAGGGAAGGGACTAGGGGAGGGATGGAGTAGATGGTTGGGGTTAGCAGATCTAAGTTTTTGTATATAGAATGAATAAACAACCAAGTCTTACTGTATCGCACAGAGAACTATATTCAATATCCTGTAATGGAAAAGACTGAAAAAAAAGAACATTTGATAATGTATAACTGAATCGTTTTACAGCAGAAATTAACACAACACTGTAAATCAACTATACTTTAAGTTTTAAAAATATAAAAAACTAAGATAAAATGAGACGCTTTCTACCTAAATTGCTTTACGTGTTCAGAGAAAAAGTAAAGAGTATTGGCCTCTTTGGGAGATAAGATTGTGGAATGCTTCTCATTTCTATCTAAGGTGGAGCTGATGTAATAATAATAGGAATCAAGCGCACAATAAATGTCATGCACTTGAATCATCCGGAAACCATCCACTAACCCCTGTATGTGGAAAAACTGCCTTTCATGAAACTGGTCCCTGGTTCCAAAAAGGTTGGGGACCGCTGCTAAAGACCATGCATGTACGTGTTGCCTGGATTCCTGCGTATGCTGCCAGGACAGCGGGTGAGGCGACCTGGGAGGCAGGAAAGAGTGAGTCCACTGGCCCAGCCCTTTCCTGAGTCTGTTAGAGGAAGGGGGAGACATTCGAGCAGGGGCTCACTGGGTGTCTTGGGGATACTGAGGCTAATCTGACCAAATGCTTCCAGCCTTAAGTAACGGAGTACCTAACTCAAAAGCAGCTTAACAGGCGTCTTGGACTTGGCTCCTATTCTGGCTCAGTTGGTAAAGAATCTGCCTGCAATGCAGGAGACCAGGGTTCAGTCCCTGGGTCGGGACGATCCCCTGGAGGAGGAAATGGCAATGCACTCCAGTATTCTTGCCTGGAAAATCCCACGGAAAGAGGAATTCGCTGGGCTACAGTCTGTGGGTTCACAAGAGTCGGACGTGACTTAGTGGCTAAACTACCCACCACCTGTTCGCCCTGCTGGGCACGGCGGGATGCACACTCAGGGTTGTGGAAAGAGACAAAATACACAACATGCGACACTGGGCAGAGGAGGTGGGAGCAGGTATGGGTCACCCGTACTCACTGCCCAGGACTGCACACCACGGCGCTGCAGTCAGGAGCAGCGTGAACAGCAGAGGTGGGGAGCAGGGGCTGGAGAGACCAGGAACATGAGGAGCCCCACTTCCCACAGCAGGACGCGACCAGCAGGAATTGACACTTATCACTCAGAGCCAGCAGGATGCCGGGCAGGGGACCGAGATGTCCTCCCGAACACCCTTATGTGCACAAGACACCCTCACCACACAGTTGGTTCCCAAGGACGGACTCCAAAGAGGAAACGTTGACTCAACAGATTTGCTCATGTACGATATTCCTCCATATGCTCAAAGGACTTGTCTTTGCCAATGTGGGAGGGAGGAGAATATTGTGTTGCTCTTCTGATTTGGATACTGCATTAGAGTTCCTCAGAGAAACAGTGCCAGTGGAGTCTGTGTATATGCACATATATATCACAAGGAATATCAGACATCATATCTATATATGCATATGGAATTGCTTATGTGATTACAGAAGCTGGCAAGTCTCCAAGTCTGCGGTCAACAGGCTGGAGACCCAGGCCTGTGGTACAGTAGTCCCCCCTTATGGGCAGTCTCAATTTCCACGATTTCAGTTAACTAGGGTCAAGTGGGGTCAAGTGGGGTCCAAAAATATTAAATGGAAGTTTCCAGAAATAAGTCATAAGCTGTGTAGCACTCTGAGTGGTATGATGAAATCTCTGGACTCTTGCTCTCTCCCTCCTGGGATCCCCAACCATCAACTTTGTCTGTCCATTACTCAGCCGCTGACATCATCATGGCTCAGTGATCCAAGATCCCCCTAAGCAGATGGTTCTCTTCTGATGTAACAGAAGGTCAGTGGTGGTAGCCTAATGCCACGCCATTCACCTCACTCTAGCTCATCGTGTAGGCTTTTTATCATCTCACATCATAACAAGAAGGGTGAGTACAGTACAATATTTTGAGATAGAGATTTACTTAACTTTTATTATAATGCATATTTTTTGACATATACCTACTGCTTAAGGTCTTCCCTGTAGCTCAAACAGTAAAGAATCTGCCTGCAATGCAGGAGACCTGGGTTTGAACCTGGGTTGGGAAGATCCTCTGGAGAAGGGAATGGCAACCCACTTCAGTATTCTTGCCTAGAGAATCCCACGGACAGAGGAGCCTGGCGGACTACAGTCTGTGGGGTTGCAAAAAGTCGGACACAACTGAGCAACTAACGCTGTTACTACATACTGCTCTATTGTATCTGTTTGCTCTCGCTGCACTGGGGTCCCCGCTGCCGCACACTCTGCCTGGCTGTGGAGAGCGGCGCTGCTCTCTAGTCTACATACTGCTCTGTTGTATCTGTTTACTCTCGCTGCACTGGGTCCCCGCTGCCGCACACTCTGCCTGGCTGTGGAGAGCGGCGGCTGCTCTCTACTCACGGTGCATGGGCTTCTCATTCGTGGCTTCTCGTGGGCTCAGTAGTTGCAACTTGCTGGCTCTAGCGTGTGCAGTCTTCAGATTGTGACACACAGGCTCAGCTGCTCCCCAGCATGTGGGATCTTCCCAAACCAGGGATTGAACTCCTGTCCCCTGCATTGGCAGGTGGATTCTTATTCCCTGTGCTGCCAGGGAAGTGCAGAATATATTTCTATAATTGTAAAATTTGAGGGGCTATGCTGTGTGGCTTGCAGGGATCTTAGTTTGCTGGCCAGAGGTTGAACCCATACCCTCAGAGGTGAAAGCATGGAGTCCTAACCACTGGACCACCAGAGAAGTTCCTATGATTGTTCTATTTTATTATTATAGTCGTTAATCTCTTACTGTTCCTAACTTACTAACTAAGCTTTATTATAGGTATGTATGTATAGGAGAAAACATACTCATGCATGGGGCCCCTTCAGTACTAAATGCATTTTCAGGCACCCAGTGGATATTTTAGAACATAGCTCCAGTGGATGAGGCTGGATACAACCGTTCAGGTCTGAAGGCAGGCAGGCTCCAGACCCAGGAAGAGCTGATGCTTCAGGTCAAGTCTGAACAGGAAACTGCTGATGTCCCAGGGACTTCCCTGGTGGTCCAGGGGTTGTCTCTGGGCTTCCAATACAGGTGATGCGGGTTCAATCCCTGATCAGGGAACCACAATTCCACATATTGCTTGGCGTGCACAAAAGATTAAAAAAAAAAAAAAAAAAAAGCTGATGTCCCAGCTTGAAAGCAGTCAGGCTGGAGGACATTGTTGTTTTATTAAGGCCATCAGCTGATTGAGTGAGGACCACCCAGATTGGAGAGAGCAATCTGCTTTACTCAGTCTACTTATTCAAACGCTAATCTCATTCAAAAACATCGTACAGATACACCCAGAGTGTCTGGGCACCCCACGACCCAGGCTGCTCCACATGTAAAATTAACCATCACAGCTATGTACTCCTGATCTCCCCTTGGCTGCCAAAGGCCTAGCAGACATTTGGGAAACCAGACTTGCTCTCTACTTTAGGCCTGATCAAAATGCTTCCTCCCCCACTAAGAGGAAAGCGAGCTGTGATACCCTTCCCCACTGTGACCGGAAAGGGGTTTTTGTCCCCATTTCATTGCCAAGGGGAAGAAGTCAAGTTCAAATATTTGTTTCTGTATCCTATTCCCCAAATCCTTCTAATTTCCCTACCTGGGACGGCCTGTCCTGGTGACCCCTGCCTGGGGGTTCTCCACCAGGGAGACCCTGTTCTGGAGCTTGTAGGCTCCTGAGTGTGTGGGAGGGACAGGCGCTGTTGGGAAAAGTGAGACAACACCTAGACATTGTGAGTGCGCCCCATCCGGTGTGGAGGGGTACAAGCCAGGGGCTCGGGACAGGGGTGACCACCCGAAGCCACTCAGGCCTTAGACGGAGGTTGAAAAGCTGGGCTAGACTCAGCCTTATCCTATTCCTGGATGAAGCCAGGTTCACCAGTGTGTGTGTGCATGCGTCTGTGTGCGTCTGTGTCTGTATCTCTGTGTGTGTCTGTATGCTGCAGCTCTGCAATGGCATTTCCATTCTTTCAAAGACTTTGCATCACTCCAGGTTACACCATCCCCACATTTCCCATCAGCCCAGCGCTCCCCTTCACAGGGGCTCATTGCCACAGCATCTAGGGTTCGGGCCCGCATCCGGGTGAGACGGGATTGCAGCAAACTACTGAGAGTCTTGCAGGAAAGCGAGGTGAGGCACAGAGACGAAGCAGCCAGTCTCTTGGGTAGGTTTAGCCAGCTTCACTCCGCCCTTCGGGGCGGCCAGTTCGCTGCTGCAGGTGAGGGCCAGCGGGTCTCCCAATCCCACGGAACTGGGCGGCGGCGCTCGGGCTACCCCTGGCGGTCGCGTTCAACAGTGCAGCCAGTCGAGAGCGGCTGTGCAGCGCCCTCTGCCTGTCGACAGCTGTTATTTCTTTCCCTTGAATTTCGCCTTGGAATTGGGAAGTAGTTACTGTCCTACGTTCACAGTTAAGAAAACTGAGATACAGAGAAATTAGTAATTTATCCAAAGTGAAACTGACTGAGAGGGGATGGGAATCCACACATTCTGACTGCAGACTCTGCGTTAAGACCAAGGTAGCTAATATGACCTCAAGGTGTGTCCACAAAAATGTGTGCAGAGTCTTCCTTGGGGACCCAGCAGATTTGACCACTCCTGGGGGGCTGTGATGAGCCCTGTGTACCCCACTTTTGGAAAGCCATCAGCCGCAAATCACAACACATTCAGGATGAATGGCCAAAATGAGGAGAGGATTCAAAGTCCAGTCATGTCATGTGAGGAAAAATGGAAACCATGGGGGCTTTTTTCCTGGAGAAGGGACTTAGGAAACAGGAGAGAATTCCACGCACCCGAAAGGAAGAGGGACTGGAGTGCCCTGGGATCCTACGGCGAGGGGGGCGGGTGGGGGGGTGCAGTGGGACGGTGGGTGGGCCGATCTCTGCAGTCCAGAGCCTTTCAAGGAAGCGCCCCACAAGGTGGACATGACTGCTCACTGGCCCTTGCCAGTGGGGATGGAGGGATGTGGACAAATGTGAGAGACCCTCAAGGCACTTGCAGCCTGTCGGATGCAGGGCAGTGGGTGTTAGCAACAGGGCAGGAAGCCAGACCAGCCCTGGGGAGGGCCCAAGGCTGTCTGCTCTCTTCTATGGGGCGAGGTGGGAGGTTAATTTTGGTTGCACAGGGTCTTCACTGTGGCCTGCCAGCTTCTGTAATTGTGGGCAGGCGGGCTTCTCCAGTTGTGGCATGCAAGCTCTCAGGGGTTTCGAGGGGGTGGTGGTGGATGCTGCTCAGGACCTGGCTCCTTTGGGGCATAGGCTACATCTTCCAGCCTCTGAGGGGCTGAGCCCTCTACACCTGGTGGGTAGAAGTATGCTCCCCAAATTGCAGACAGGGACTGAGGAAGGGTGTTCTAAACACCAGAAGGAGGTGCCCTGAACCCCATGCAGCCTCTTTTGCCCCACAGCAGGGGAGACAGGAGGGTGGGTGCCTGGGAGAACAGACTTTGGCGCCTGTTGTTTATGGGCTGCCCAGTCTCTCTGGGTCTCTTTAGAGTTTGTATTTTGTTTCTTAGTGGCAGCCTTTTGGTCCGGAGTGGGGAGCCTCTCGCTACTCCTGGCACCTGCCTGCTGGGTGCTGGGGGCCACGTAGGGGAGTGAGGGTTGGGTCCTCCGGCCCCTCTCCAGCGGTGAACTCGAGGCTCAGATACTACCTCGTGAGGTGGAAGCAGACAAAGTGTGTGGACGAGGGTCATCAGGTGAGGGTCTCCAGGAGGCCAGCGCTGAGCCAGAGTTGGGGGTGCAAAAGATTTATGGGGGAGCAATGCCAGCAGAGAAAAGGGGAGCGAGCGGGGCTGGAAGGAGTTGGCAGGCTGCCTCTGGTCTCAGCAGCCCAGTGGATGCTTCGATTCTCAGTGCCCATTAGAGGAGGCTGCGGGGTGGAACTGGCCACCGTGCCCTCACCTGGCTTAGTCACTGGCTGAAGGGGCCAAGAGGAAGATGGCCATGACTGTGACTCAAAAGCTGAAGCTGATCCCATCACTCAGGTTGCCCCCAGCTGACCACCCTCCTTGCAGCTCCTTCTGAGGGGTCCCTCTGGGAGTCACCCAACTCCAGTCCGTGATGGAGGGTGAGTGGAGGGGTGGGGGCTGAAGCCAGGCCTGTGCCCCACAACCCACAGCTCCCCCAAGAGGCCACACCAGCATTGGGTGGTCCTCCATGGGTCAGCCTCATGCAGAGAAGGGGCAGTTTGCTTCCCGGCCCTCCCAGTCATCCATGAAGAGGGGTGGTCCCCCAACTGTCTGGACCCCAAGACCCCCAGGAAGACTGGAGTTGACTTCTTAAGGCAGTCCTGTTCCTCATGACTCACCTGGGACAAAGGTGGCTCGAATAGGGGCCAAAGCAGAGCGTGTGTTCAGTGCAGCCAGCAGGCTAAGCTGGGAGTGAAAGCGGCCGGACAGGGAGACATTGTCTGACCGGAACGTCTCACTCACCTCCAGCCCCAGGGTCCCCTGAGCCTGGGCCCAGGGTGCTGGTCACCTGCTGCCTCCAGGGTCTCTCCACTTCCCAGCAGTGTCTATCTGCTCTTTCCTATTATATGCCAGCACTGATGGCAAGTCTTGGGCTCGGGGGCCCTGGGACCTCTCCACCGATGCCCAGCCCCTCCCACAGGCGCAGAGCTCCAGATCATGGGCCGCTCATCGGGTACTGAGACTCCCCGTTTTATAAAAACATGGAATCCCAGAGAGCGGAGGTGGGAGTTGTCTGAGGTCACCCAGCAGCAGATACCGGCTCCAGAGTAAGGAGTTCCTGACACCCAGACCGGGTGCTTAAAACCCCAGATCAAACTGCCCACCTCCAAGTGGATCCTTCCCAGCTTGTTGAATTATCCTCTTCTGCCGCCTGTAGTAGGTTGCTTGTGTTTTACTGTAGGAAGGGCTGACAGTTATTGAGCACCTACTGTGTACCAGGTGCTGGGAACACGAGAGAAATAAAACACAGTCTCGGCCACCGTGTGCGAATGAGTGTGTTGCCTCACTGAGGTTTGTCACGCGAGCAGAGACCAGCCCTGGATACCGGAAAGTCCACCTCCATGCCACTCTATGTGCCCACAAGGCTTTTCCAGCTCTAGCTGGTCTGAATTTCCTGCTGCTCGGACAAGAGTTAAGGGAGCCGAGAAGCCCAGGGTGACCTGAGGCTTCACCACAAACTTGTCCTTGTGGAGACTGGCCCCCGCCCCCAGACTGGGTGGACTGCGAGGTGGGAGGCTCCAGCCAGAGAGGGCAGAGCCAGCTGCTGGGCTCTGAGACCAGCAGCCTGCACTGATTGTCAGGCTGCTGTAACAAAGGGCTGCAGACTGGGGGTCGCTTAACCAGCTGAAAGTGTCATTTCACAGTTCGGGAGGCTTCGAAGTCCAAGATCAAGTTGTCAGCAGGCTGGGAAGGAGAATCTATCTCCTTGGCTTCTAGACTGCTGGCTGCTCCCTGTGTGTTCTTGTAGTCTTCCTTCCACACACATCTGGGTCCAAAGTTCCTCTCCTCTCTAGTTGTGGCCACGGGCTCAGTAGCTGCTCCAAGGCGTGTGGGTTCCCTGACCAGGGATCGAATCCGAGTCACATGAATTGCAAGGCAGATTCTTTACCACTGGGCTACCAGTGAAGTCTCCTCAATTCAGGGGAGTCGGATTTGATCCCTGTTCAGAGAACCCACATGCCTTGGAGCAACTACTGAGCCCATGGCCACAACTAGAGAGTCTGTCTGGGCACAGCATCAAAAGATCCCGCGTGACTCAGCATAGGTCCCACATGCCAGAACTAAGACCCGACAGTCAAGTGAGTACATGGATAAATAATTTTAAAACCCACTTTGACTCCCCTATTTCCCCTAAAAGTGGGAAATAAATCTCCCATGTGAAGGTATCTTCCCTGTACAGGAAGGATAAAAAGCATTCTTATCACCAGAGTTAGGGAATCCAAGGCTAAGGTGCATAAACAAACTGTGTTACTTCATTAGTCTGTGACCCCAAGTATAAGCTCTTTTGTTAAATCTTCCCAAGTAATTGTTTAAAAATGATATGTAAACATCCTGTTTTGGTTATTTCGGGAGTCCCATTTCTATGAGTGTGCATGCTCAGGTGCTCAGCCTTGTCAGACTGCTCACTAGGCCTTTGGCAAGAATACTGGAGTGGGTTGCCATTTCCTCCAAGGGATCTTCCTAACCCGGGGACTGAACCAGCATCTTCTGATTGGCAGGCAGATTCTTTACCACTGAGCCCTCCATGCATATGTTGTCTTGTGTCAATTGAATTATTAGAGCAACCAAAAGAACCCGGGAGTGGTGGCGGGGTGGGGGTGGGAATTTCCCCCTTCCTGCCTGTTGCACAGAGCATTTACCTGAGGACAGTACATCCACAACCATCAATTGCAGTGTGGAATCACCTGAGGTCTTGGGCAGAACCTGAGTGTCTGAGGCAGCAAGCGGGGCAAAGGCAGAGAATGTGTGCTCACTCAGTCATGTCCGACTCTTTGTGACCCCATGGAGTGTAGCCCGCCAGGCTCCTCTGTCCACGGGATTCTCCGGGCAAGAATACCGGAGTGGGTTGCCATTCCCTCCTCCAGGGGATCTTTCCTACCCAGGGATTGAACGTGTGTCTCCTGCATTGGGAGGCAGATTCTTTACCACTGCACCACCTGGGAAGCCCAAAGGAAGAGAATTCATTCAGGAGAATGAATTCTAGGTTTTGTTCCTAGCACAGAAATCCCAAGCAGGACGCCAAGGAAGAGGACGTGCCTTCTTTTCAGGGGAAGGGGCAGGGGTGGCGGCTGCTCCTGGCAACTCCAACTAGCGAACGGCCCCACTGTCAGGGGACTGCGGATACAGAGTTCCCATGCCTTAGGACTGCCAGATTTAGCAATAAAAATACAGGATGCCTAGTTCAATTTCAGTCTTAGGTTCACAACAATTTTTAAGTACAAGTATTTCCCACACATTGCATGCAACATACCTACAATACACAATGACTTACCTGTTTGATCAAGAGGTCAGTAAAGACCTCTCTGAGGGGCCTCTGGGCAGAGACTGAATGAAATCAAGACAGCAGGACAGACCTGGGGGACCAGGGGAAGCAGAAGATGGGAAGGTGTGGCTTATTGGAATCTCATAAGGGTCAGTGTGGTATGTTTCAGATTTTAGTGTGAGCTGTTGAAAATGCGGATCCGGTACCCTTCCTCTAATTAGAAGTTGTGGGCAGACACAGGGCTCACTCCTAAACAAGCCCTCCTGGAATCTAGCTTGCTCCCTCCTCCTCCTTGCATTTTCTGCACACAGTCCAGGGGGTTCAACTCATGGTCTTGGGGGTTAGAGGTGGGAGCCCTTCAGGAATCATCTCACGCAAACTCCTCCTGTTTCTGGTGGGGGATGGGTACCAGGGATCTCTGAAGACCTCGCCTGCCGGGATGAAGGGGAGCGAGTGGCTCTTCACAGTTCCAGTGTGTTTCTGGAAAAAGCACAGGGAGTACAGGTGTGTAATTTTGGAGACATACCCCCTCCAAGACACACACACACACTCTCTCTCTCTTACCCTGCAACCGTCGCTTTTCAGCTGGGCCCCCTCGATGGGACATCCGGCTTTGATGTCACCAAAATCTTGGCATTCTCTACCCACCGAAGCCAGATAAAAAACATGGAGACGGAATTTGGAGGAAGTAGAAAGGTGGTTTTAATCTTCTGCCGGCGGAGGGAAGACGCAGCAGGATCGTGCCTATCTTCCAGGGGGAGTCTAGGGGTTCCAAGTTCTGGGTTGGTGATGAGGAACAAAGTTATAAGGATCTTGTATAATTCTTGTATTGTTTCAAAACAGTCGGAGGCTGGAATCAGGTAGCCCGGTAGTTGGGTCCACTGTCTTTTGTGAATTGTACTGGGCTTTCTTTGTATAATGCAAAAAGAGAGAGAAAAAAAACAAAAAAAAAGCGAGGAAGAGAGTGCTGTAAAGGTGAGAAAAGAAAAACCCATTCCTCTTTTTTCCTTCGCATTACACCAACTTGACCATGTCAGGCAGGAGGTGGTCTCTACCTGGCAGCTCTCAGTTCCCTTACCCCTTGGGACATGCTTGCAGGTGTAACTGGAGTCTCTGGGTAGGGCTCAACTTTTTTCTGGTTTGAAAGACTATGCCAAAGAACAATGTCCCTCCCCCAGAGCAAGGGCCCCAGAAAGCTTCTTATACTTCTCCAAGCTGGGCGGTCAATCGCAGGCCTCTGACTCTTCCCGGGGACCTCAGCCCGCAGCGCCTCTGAGAGTCCCACGAGCCCGTCTGTCCAGACCTCCATCCACCCCCCGCCTCCGCGAAAGGAAGCGAAAGGGTCAGAACTGCCCCAGCAATGGCCCCTCCCCTCCAGCACCTCCTGCCCGCGCAGTCCCGCCCCGCCCCGGGCACACCCATCCTCTGCGGAAGGACGCGCCAGGGCCGCCTCCCATCCCCGCCTGCCCCCTCCCCCGCCTCCCCCGCCTNGGGGTGGGGTGCCATTGCCAGAAACTGGTTTATCCCCAATTTCTTCAGAGTAGTTTCCTCTGAGCTGCTGAGTGGCTGTCTCCTAGGTTATTGTGTTCAGCAAGGCCCTGAATAAAACTTAAATTTACAGCTCTTACTGTGTGTCTTTCTTTAAGTCAACAGATGTCTCAGAGGAGGCCCCAGGTTTCAGGGGAGATGATGCCCACAGCCCGCTGCGGCCCTGTCTGCACCTCTGCCTGGACACTGGGACAGCGGGACCCCACCATGCCCACTTCGCTCACCCAGAAGAAGATGAGGCTTTATGTTTCCTTTCCCCAGCTTGGGCTGATCAGACCTTGTCACATTACTTTCTCAGGTCCCACTTCCTGTCCCACTGAGGCCCACAGGCTAACCACCCCCAGTAACCCACATCATTTCTTCACAGCTTCTTTTGTCTGTTCTCAGGTTATCCAACATCCAGATTGCTCCCTGGGACAGAACTGCTTATGCAGGCGACAGGGATGACTCCCAAGCCTTTTTCCCCTGTTGTTCGTAGCCCAGGCTTTCTGCCAGCTCACCCAGGCTGTGCCTCTCCTTTGGCCCATGAGTTTCCTCCTCTGGACCCTGCTGATCAAAGCCCAGAGCTGACTCCTGGGATCTGCAACATAGGCATCTCAGGCCTCACTCTTCCCCCTTTCCCACTCCTAACCCCACCTCTAGTCATTTCCTCTTTCAAGATGCAGACTGGGCTTGCAAGTCTGGTTAAACACCCCGTCAAATCTCCTACTTCCTGTCATTAAGAAGGAGAAAAAAGGCAGTTGTTCAGAATCTTCAGATGTGAGCAAATCCCAAGAGTATTTCTTTATTATAAAGCATCTTTCAGCAAAGAAGAAATTCCGGCGGCCAAAGTTTAGTATTTTTTTTTCAATTAAACAAACATATTTCAATTAGGAGCAAAAGAACTGTCTCTTATACACATCTTCCCCCGCCTCCCCCGCCTCCCCCGCCCAGAGCAGAACTGAGACAGGAAATGAGCTCAGCTGCTCCAGCCACGGAGAGGGCGGCTCCCACAGGCCGGCCCTGCAGGTGCCTGCAAGTTTCTGAAGCAGACCTCACTCTTGCCCCAAACCCATAGCGCCAGGACCTGAAGACCTGGAGAACCCGAACACAGCACTCGGATCGATCCATCCCAAAGGCCGTGCACATCGTTGGTGCTTATCTGGCGCCCGATGCCCCCCAGAAAGATACAAACAGGGACAGTCTTTGTTGCACCTACACGGGCCAGGAGCACCCCCTGCGGTTGCCAAGGATGGGGAGAGCAGAGCGAGAAACACACCCCGCCTCTAGGCCCCAGACGGCCCTAGACCTCCTCAGCTGCAGTGGCTCCAGGCGGGTCACTTCGTTGCTGGGTTGTTTCTTCCGGGAATTGTGAGGTTAGGATGAGGACACGTGCAGTGTATAAACTGTGATACACACAGGTGCCTAACAGCAACCCATCTGCCGTCTTCCTGCCTGCCTTCCCTGGTGACTTGTCAAGTTATTGTGAGGGGTAGCTAAGGGTAGAAGACACATCTGGGGGGTTCATGCAGCTCATGGTGACCCTGTTTCTTTGGAGGCGGCCCAGAAGAGCGGTGGAGAGGATATGGCTTTGGCTGTGTGGCCTTCAGCAAGTGACTCAGCTTCTCTGTGCTTCGATGTGAAACTGGCTAAAGGAGATTGATATTATCAATACCTACTTTAGGGGGTTGTGTTGAGGATTTAACCACACCTATTAAGTTCTCCATTCTGTAAGTGTCTGGCACACAGTAACGGCTCCACAGGAGTTAGTTCTGGTCATGCCGCACACTTGGGGGCAAAGAAGCAGAGGCTCGCCCCGGGGCACTGCTGATTTTTGTTGGCATCCCGGGGCCCAGACACTGTGCTGCACCTCCACCTTTAGTTTCCCTCTGTTTCCTGATCCTCTTTCTAATAAATTGCCTTTTGGGGTAAAAGTTAGCAGCTGTTACTCTTGTATCCTTAACACTGGAATGGAAAAGAAACAACCAACATCATTCTCCTAAACTAATCTCACCTGGAGCTTGTATCTCCTTGAGAGGGATTGTTCATTTTTTATTTCTGAGGACCCCCTCCTCCCTCACCAACTCCATGGGCTCATCAGGAATCAAAAGGCTTTCAGGGGAACAGGAACAGGAGAAGGGGCCTAGACCACAGCTCCCTGAGCACTGCCCCCCCGCCTCCAGGGGCTCCCAGATGTCCCCACAGGCTCTTCCTGGGTGGTCACAGGCACACACTGGGATTCCCCCACCCTGCTCTTGAGCCTGGGGGGCTCTGTGGACTCGTCCAGGGCGCATGCCACGTCCCCTGGGCAGTCTGGCTTTCCCACTGGAGGAGATCGAGGCTTGGGCTCCAGCCCTGCCAGGCCTTAGGCGACTCAAGTGGATTTTTCTTGGGCCTGAGCAGCCCCTGAAGCACCAAGAATCAGTCAGCCTCCCCAGCCTTTCCTCTCTCTCTGAGAGCCTGGCGGAGAAGCGTGAAGGCCCGTGTGGGTGGAGGAAGGGAATGGTCCTCTCATTTCATTCCTCATGTGCCGACAGTTTATTTCATAGCCATCCTGCATACTTGCAGCCAAAGATGTGTTAACAAAGAACAAAGCGTGTGGCTCACCACTGAATCCTACAAGGGCCAGTGTCGAACCCACTGCATTCTCACCGACAGTGTGCCCCGAGAAGAGTTCAGGATGAAAAAAAGGATTAAGCACCCTGTGCTTTGATTAAACGGGCCCCTGGGTAGTTAGATGCATAGCTTAGAGGAGTATTTTTGCATCTTCCCGTTCATAGGAAAGCACTAAAATCATGAACGTGAGATATCTGTTCTTTGTGATTAGCAGTTATTTTTTACCAAGATGTGAGCTAGCCCAGATATATTTCCTAGCCAAAAATCATACTGCTGCTAAGTCGCTTCAGTCGCGTCCGACCCTGTGTGACCCCATAGACGGCAGCCCACCAGGCTCTGCCGTCCCTGGGATTC
>SJYX01006712.1:131098-185631 GCA_006410675.1 Oreotragus oreotragus | reverse complement strand
AAAAAAAATTCACAGTTGATATTTTGCAGCAAATAGTTGAATAAAACTCTGACTTGATCAATACTGCAAACTGCCAAGTTAGTGAAAGTCTTGGAAAATCATGATGAGAAACAGCAAGTATTTGTTCATCATGTGAAGGTCAATCAGGAATTTCTGAATGCACTGGACACTATCACAACCACAGTGGCTTGATTTTGACACTATAATCCATCTCCACTATGGCACACAGAAAATCAGTGTTCATTAAATAATTTTCCAGTGCACGACCAGAGCAGTGACAAATTGACTTCCCATGATGACTGTAAATAAAAGAAACGTACTCTAAGACGTTAGTCTAGTCTAGCGGTCTATAGGTGAGTTAGACGTTAAAGTTAGAGGATCTGAAATAAGCACTAGCTATTTCTTTGATCTGATTTTTCTACTGACCTTTAATCTCTTGGCCCCAATAGAAACAGGCTCCAAGTATTCCTCTAGTTGTAGGTTACTTTAATCTCAGCAAGTGATTCATCTGAAAAATTAAAATCTGAGCATAAAATATGAAAGAAATTATGGATTAATGGCCAGATTCTATTCCACAAGTATTCTGCAAAAGGTGCAAAGTCACATTTTTATATTTGAGATGCTTTCACTTCATAAGAGTATGGCAGAAAATCCATTTCCTGAAGTCAGTACTGATAATATACTGGTGTTCAGTTTTGACAGTGCACAGGCCCAAAGTACAGGGTCCAGCCTGACATAATTGCGAAATACACCATTTACAGAGGACACACACAAGAGCCTGTGGAGTTGCAGAAGGACCATGATAGTCTCACAGAGGGGATAATGGTACCTGAAGCAAAAGGCACAGGCTTGGACTGAGAGGGAGGAGGTGCTGAGGCCTGAAACAGGGGCACAGAACAGGAGGAAGCAGCTGCAGCTGAGAAAGCTAAGGATAGAGGAGGTTCTGCCTTGGTTCCTCATGTCAATTCACTTAAAAAATGAAGACTGGTTATTCCCCATTTTTGGGGCCCTCTGAATAACCTCATTCAGGCTCAGATTTCCAGTGGACAGGTATATGGTCCTCCTCCTGTGAATCATTCAGTTTTCTCTCCCCAAGACTCCATTTCCACAAGCGCCTCTGGACAGATTTGTTCAGTTAGCCTGTCTGATCCCACCCCTTTCCTGGGAGAGTTGCACAAAGCAGCCACTCAATGTCCTCTCAACAGATGACCTTTCTCCAGCATGGAGAATGGAATGTGGTAGGAACAGAGATAGCAGCTTACCAGAATCACAGCCTCTGATCAAAGAGGCACTTCTTCCTGAGGTCTGGTTGATTCTTGCCCTGTCTTCTCAAAAATCTACTCTCTCCTATCACAACTTCACAGTCTTTGGTTCAGCTGACCTAATATCTGTTCCCATTAAATAATAATTCCCCATTTTCCCCTTTTCCCCAGCCCCTGGCAATCCCCACTCTACTTTCTGATCACACTGTATTCCCCAGTCCATTCACTCTCTACTCCCCTGAATGACTTTTTTTTTACACCTACTCACGTCTTAAATCCCTACTACATCCTCATTCTCAGTTGATAATCTTGATTTCTACTTTCCACTGGGAAAATGGAAGCATCCAGGAAAGAACTTCTCAGGGTCCTACTGCCAGCACCTACAGTTGCCAGTGTCACCACTCAACGTGCTTTGAGGTTTCTCCTAGTACTACAAAGGAACCCCATGTGCACACCCATATACGTCTCAAAAGCCAGTCCCTTGTTTTGTGAACTACATCCTTTCCCTTCTTCAAAAAGAAAAGAAAAACAACCTTCCCTTGACCCCACATCTCCTATCAGCCATTAACCCATGTCTCTGCTCTTCTTTATAAGCAAAACTCTCTGAAAGTGTTTTCATATTATTTTTCCCAATTCTCTTCCCCATCTCTCTTAAACCTTCTTCAACCCTACTTTTTCCCTGCCATTCTATCAAATCCACGTTCCCAAATCACCAAGGATAGCTATGTTGCTAAATTCAATGATCAACTGTCAGTTGTCCTCTTCCTTGTTAACATTTGCTAGGTTCCATCTGAAACTCAGCATTCAAAAAACAAAGACCATGGCATCTGGTCCTATCACTCCATGGCAAATAGATGAGGAAAACGTGGAAACAGTGTCACATTTCATTTTCTTGGGTTCCAAAATCAATATAGATGGTGACTTTAGCCATGAAATTAAAAGACACTTGCTCTTTGGAAGAATATCTATGACAAACCTAGACAGTGTATTAAAAAGCAGAGACATCACTTTGCTAGCAAAGGTTTATATAGTCAAAAGTATGGTTTTTCCAGTAGTCATGTATGGATGTAAGAATTAGACCATAAAGAAGGCTGAGTTCTATGTTGCTAAATTCAATGATCAACTGTCAGTTGTCCTCTTCCTTGTTAACATTTGCTAGGTTCCATCTGAAACTCAGCATTCAAAAAACAAAGACCATGGCATCTGGTCCTATCACTCCATGGCAAATAGATGAGGAAAACGTGGAAACAGTGTCACATTTCATTTTCTTGGGTTCCAAAATCAATATAGATGGTGACTTTAGCCATGAAATTAAAAGACACTTGCTCTTTGGAAGAATATCTATGACAAACCTAGACAGTGTATTAAAAAGCAGAGACATCACTTTGCTAGCAAAGGTTTATATAGTCAAAAGTATGGTTTTTCCAGTAGTCGTGTATGGATGTAAGAATTAGACCATAAAGAAGGCTGAGTGCTGAAGAATTGATGCTCTTGAACTGTGGTGCTGGAGAAGACTCCTGAGAGTCCCTTGGACTGCAAGGATAACAAACCAGTCAATCCTAAAGGAAATCTACCCTGCATATTCATTGGAAGGGCTGGTACTGAAGCTGAAGCTCCCACACTTTGGCCACCTATGCAAAGAGCTGACTCATTGGAAAAGATCCTGACACTGGGGAAAACTGAGGGCAAGAGGAGGAGTGGGCAACAAATGACAAGAATGTTGGATGGCATCACTGACTCAACGGACATGAGTTTGAGCAAACTGAAGGAGATAGTGAAGAACAGGGAAGCCCGGTGTGCTGCAGTTCATGGCGTTGCAAAGAGTTGGAGATGACTTAGCAACTGAACAACAATAAAATCTGATACAGTGATATAACTGGTTATTCCCTCCTACCTGATACAATTTTTTCACTTAGCTGATTTTGTTTTTTCACTTCGCTTTTAAATGCCACACTCTCTGGGTTTCCCTGCTATTTCTTGGCTCCATTTTCCTTGACTTCTTAAAAGCTGAAGTGCATTGGCTGTGTTTCTGGCTCTCATCTTTTCTAAATACGAATTTTATGCTCATACTGTATATGATCACATGCAGTCTCCTGCCTCTAAAGTTGGTGATGACTCTCAAGTTTACCCTCCAACCCAGCCCTCTCTCCTGAACTTCAGATGCACTTTTCTTAACTGCCTAACTAATATCTCCTCTTGGAAGCCAATAGATATCCCAAATGTAACATAACCCAGAGTAAAACATACGATATCTACTACTCTATTCCCAGTCTTCTCTTCCTGAAGACTTCCCTCATCTTAAATGATGGCAAACATATCCTTCTGCATTCTCAAGCCAAAATCTTTGGAACCGTCAATGAATCTTGTAATTCCCTCATACTTCACAGCCAACCCATCAGAAAATCCTATTTGTTCTACCTTCAAAATAAACTCAGAGTTGCATTTTGTCTGTGAATTTCTGCTACTGTGTATGTGACAGCTGCGATGCTTGCCTAGAGCTTCCTCCTGACAGTTTCTCTCCTTCAACCTTGGTATTTTCAAAATAATAGAAAAATAGAGAGAGCGCATGAGTAAAAGGGCATGGTGTGGGTGTGAAACTGTAATTGCTTTTTAGAAAGTCTTTGTTTTCAAGGAAGTCATGCTTAGAAACACAAACATTTAAGAAGAGAAATTAGAAACTAAGATCTCATATAAAGGTTGAACATTATGTTCTGAACATGATCTATCCCGTTCAGTGCTTAATGAAGGCTCATTGACACAAATACTACTATCTTATAATACTAAAATAGTAATACTACTATTTACTCTTTACAACAATCCTATCATTCAATGCATCTTGACGTCCTTGTAGGCAGAGACTGCTCTGCATCTCCAAAAGCTAGCACACACTGCTTGCCCAGGAGATGCATGTTGAACTGGTTGACTCATTGACATAGGCTTATTATCCTCATTTCATAGATAACAAAAGTAAGACTCAATGATTTGATCAATATTGTCAAATCCATAATTGAGAGTAGGCTGTTTTCTAATGTCTAAGTTAGTGTTCTCCCAAATATTAGATCTAAGGCTTAAGATTAGGTTTCTTGTTTCTTACAATAGAACAATTTTTTTATGGAAATTTTGACTGCTACTGTTAGGTAGTTAGAATAGGAAACAGGAGTCCAGAATGGCAGTGGCTAAAAGACAAGGAAGGGAAAAGCCCATGAAAATAGAGCAAAGGAAGGTCCGAGGACTGGTGTGAGGACCTCAGGTAGAGCAAACAGCACCCCTGGCTAGCCCAGTTTACTTATGGCAGGCCCAAGGGGGAGGGAAAAACAGGTGAAAACAGGAGCCAAAGGGCCGGGGCTCTCTCATCTCTTCGCATCTTTGGGTTGGCATGCCCTCATGCCTCAAGGATATATTTTCCTGCTATTTCCTAAATAAAACTTAGCTGTAACATGCAGCTGCAACACTGATCTGTCTAAGAGCTATAACACGGTCTGTTTGAGACCCGAGAGCTATAACATGGTCTGTCTAAGAGCTGTGACACGCCAAGGGCTTTAGTGTCCATCACTTCAAATTTTTGTTGAGACAAGACAGAACCGAGGAGATTGCACTTGCCTGACACTACCATTATCTTCTTCCACTGTCTTTCAACTTAACCTAAGAAACATTAGTTGTCCATTATTTTCAGTTGGAGATAAACCCAGGAAATACAGGAAAATAGGTGTAGACTTCTTGGTGACTGTAAGTGCCATGAAATGCCCACTTCATTATTTTAGGAATATTCTACTTTAAGCAGAATAAGTAGTAGCTTGCTACTGAGTCTGTTTCTTCTCTGTAACATAAAGCTCATATTATCAGCCTCATCTGGCTATTGCATTGAATCAATGAGAATATACATAAAGTACTATGTTAAGCAGATAAACTGTGCTGGCTACTGGCACTGTAACTCTGAACTGGATTTTAACTATCCAATGCTAACACAAAATTACAAAAATGCTTCTTAAAAGGAAATAAGGTTTCGATTACATCTGACACAAGGGGTTTAAAAACCAATAAAACATTGACATAAACATTGACATAATTACACTGGGACAAAGACCTGGCCTCTGCACTGTCAGATTAGGTAAAGAAAACATCTCTGCAACTATCTCCTGGTAAAGGAAGTAAGAGATGACCATGAGCTCAGAGAGAACTTGGATCTCAGATTTCAATAATAGCAAAACAAGGAGAAACAAGATCGCCACTGGGAATTTTGGCTACCAAAGACTAAATATTAATGAAAATGAACAATGTTGAGGGTTCTCAGAAATGCTTTCGTTGTGTCACCAAGCAATGAGTTTTAATAGTGTTGTATATACAAGCACAGACTCAGGCAAGACTAGTGGGTTCAAGTCCTGGCTCTGTCACTTACTAGGTTTACAGTTGGGAAAGTTATTTTAACTCTGAGTCTAGGCTACTCTTTCTGAAAGTCGAAATAATTATAGAAATATCTCACACATGAATCTCAAGAATTTAATGAGAAAAGGTTTACAAAGTGTTAACACAGTTCATGGCACAAATTAAGTACCCAAATGTTTGTTATTGTTATTATTAATTGTTGTAGCCTTTTTTTTTCTTATGTGTTTATCAGTCTAATATCTTTCAAGGAATTGCAAATAGCACCCTGAAAGATGAGGGAAACAGGAAAGAGGCCAGCAAGGAAACAGCACAGGGAATATGAGGGTCAATACCAAGTCATCTTTACCAAAGACATATTTGCCTATGACTCAAGCAAGGATTGACCTGGGTGAGCAATGAGCGGGCCAAGAGCAGAACAAGGAAGAAGTAGGCAGGAGCCAAAGGGAGAGAGAATGACAGTATTACTGCACCAGGAGAAGCTCATCTGGAATGCCAGGCTCACTATCAGCAGGAATAAATGAGAACACTGCTCTCTGGGCTGCAGCTGCCCTCTAAGCAAAAACACAGGCACATTAACCCTCTTTACATGAAAGGTGGCAAAAAGCTGTTTGCAGGCTTCTCCAGACGGCATTGTCAGAGTATGAAAAAACACTTCAAAATAACAAGACTGCTCTTGTCAATAAATACAACTCTGAAAACAATCTCAGATATTACGAAGACAGCCCATGTTGCTGAGCCCTCCAGTGGATTTGGATGGCCAGAGTTTGTAGGTTGCATATGATCAAGAAAAAAAAAAAAGAAAGATAATACAATTTTCCAAAAGCCAAAAGGTAAGCTCAGATCCAGGATAGGCAAATGAAGAGGTTGGGGGTGGCACTGAAAGTTCCCAATCACGAATTACTTCAATCACCATTGCTTCCCCTGGCAACCAGCCCCATCCCTTGCTGAGTTCCAAATCACCTCATTAACATAACAAAAGATACACTTATTGCTCTCATTATTAGGGAATTTCAAGGTGTTTAGGAGCTCTGTGCCAGAAATAGAAATGAAGACAAAATTCATATTTTCTTACCATAAATCACAATATCACAACTACATTGCTGAATTAACAGTTGACAAAGCAATTAAGCCTCATGCATATTGTCACAGAAAGGCAAGTAGTCATGAGTGATCACTTGCTTGTGAGCTACAGGGCCTGCAGGTACTAAGCATGACAGGCTTTGCCTGGCCGCCTGCTGACCCCACTCAGGGCCATCTCATGAGATCTCCTTTAAGATACCACCAACCAGAAGCATTTAGGAAAGGTCAAAGGGAGACACCACGTGTCTGACCACCTCCCAGGATCCTTCTTGCTGGCATCCATCTTGGCTGAGCAATGCGTGCATCATCAGGAAAGACCTCAAGTCAGAATGATTGGCCAAAGACAACCGGAAACTGTTCCCATCACCATGAAACCCACAGCTGCGAGCCACAAGACAGAGTAGTTCTCCTGGTTTCCCTTACCCCGCTGCTCTCCGCCCAGGCGCCCTTTCCAATGAAGTCTCTTGCTTTGCCAGCACATGTCTCCTCGGACAATTCTTTTCCGCCTATTAGACAAGAGGCCTCTTGGGGCCCTGGAAGGGGTCCTCTTTCCTACAACATTCTTGCCTGGAGAATCAATCCCATGGACAGAGGAGCCTGGCAGGCTACAGTCCATAAGGTCACAAAGGGTTGGACATGACTGAAGCGACATGGCATGCACACACGCTAGGCCACCAGAAGGGGCGCTCTCACACCTGAGGNTTGCCTGGAGAATCAATCCCATGGACAGAGGAGCCTGGCAGGCTACAGTCCATAAGGTCACAAAGGGTTGGACATGACTGAAGCGACATGGCATGCACACACGCTAGGCCACCAGAAGGGGCGCTCTCACACCTGAGGCCCATAGCAGAGACCAACAAGACTTCCTTTTCTTGATGGCAAGAGCTCCGCTAACGAGAAACTGTCAAAACGTAGCCCCCAAAAGCCACTGTGCTTCCAAGTCTCAGTTCCTCAATGGACTCTTTGCTGTAACCCTCTCAATTTATTCTTTCCCCTCTTTAAAAGAGTTCTCCTCTCCATTTTCACAGGGAACTCATTTGGGGTTCACCAGGACTGAAAATCCTGAATTACTTTTTTTTAAATATTCAGTTATTTATTTGGCTATGACTGGTTTTAGATACCTTACGTGGAATCTTTGATTTTTTTATCTTTGTTGCAGCACATAGGAGCATTAGTTGCAGCATATGGGATCTGAGTTACAATGCTTTGTTGGTCCCAAACAAAACCCATTTTTGCTGGAGGAACAACTGGCAGTCTGTTGCGGTTTTTTAGGTCAACAATAACCGTAGATACCTTACGTGGAATCTTTTCTTTTTTTATCTTTGTTGCAGCACATAGGAGCATTAGTTGCAGCATATGGGATCTGAGTTACAATGCTTTGTTGGTCCCAAACAAAACCCATTTTTGCTGGAGGAACAACTGGCAGTCTGTTGCGGTTTTTTAGGTCAACAATAACCAACATCCGATGGGCACCTACCATATGTGAACTACAATATTAAACATTGCAGATGCCAGATGAAAAAAGACTCTTCCCAATGTACAGACAATCTCATTCTTAGACACATTGCCCACTGGAACAGTTTGATGGTCACTTCCCGTTCAGATCTATGACATGATTTCACTTCTCAGTCTTCACATTCACATTGAAGAATCATGATCTTTTCCAGCCGACAGCATTCCACAGGCCATCGTGGCGAGTCTTGCTCTGGACTTGCTCTGGTTCCATTAAAACCGCATTATCACCACTGCCATCATAACTAACGTTCATGAAATGATGGGACACCTTAAAGAGTTTGTTCACATAACTTACCTCACTTACTTGTACGCAGACTTCTCATGCGGGTTGTTTACCAATGCTCCACAGGGTGTTGTCTCTTGTTTTTTAATATCTCTTTTTGATAAGTCTAAATGTTTAGTGCCTTTTCAGTCACAACAGGTCACAGGGTCTTTGTCTCCACTGAACAACCTACAAAACATCTAACCAAGCTTCTAATATAGGTTCATCTTAGTAATATATTTTATGCCTTAAATTTGAATTTAATGCTTCCCTCAAATTCAGTTGACTTTGTACTTATCATCCTTTAAAAGTACCTGCTACCTTTGCACCCATTCAGAGATTTGTGTTTGTCTTACAGTCTGAGGTCAGATGCCAAAAGATCCTTCTAGGCTGAGTATATGTTGTCCTGGGACTGAAAGATGCTTTTTTTTTTTTTCTTTTAATTTTTATTCACCAACCATAAGATCTCTGGAATCTTAGTCACTGAATTCCTCTACCTATATAGGTTTATTTTTCTTATCTTTATTATTGCCTTCACATGTGGTTTCCTAGCCAAATGACTAACAATTGTATCAAAATTACACTTACAAGAATCTTATACTTACATACATTTGGTATAAAAGTTTGAGAAACCACTTTTATATCTCAAATACATATATAAGTTTACCTCTACCCAAATGCCTCTTCATCTTAACTTTGACAATACGTGCAGCGAAAGCTTTAAATATTCTTACACTCTTTGAGTCGGTAATAATTTTTCTGGCATACTTCTTAGAAACTGACAAAATGAATTACCAAAACAGTTGGGTGACAAATTCATATACAAGTCAAATTGTTTCAAATTGTTTGCTTTCAGTGAAAGTAAAGAAGGACCTATTAGTTGGTAGATCATTACAAATAATCTGTTAATAGACCATTATAATTTTTGGCATGAGATACCCCTGGGAAAGGGAGTGGCTACCCACTCCAGTATTCTTGCCTAGAGAATTCCATGGACAGAGGAACCTATGGGGCTACAGTCTATAGCGTCGCAAAGAGTTGGACTAAGCGACTAACACTTTTCAACAAACTTTTAAAGGAGTTAAAAAACTATCACTATTATAACTAATTTTTTAAATTCCAATTTATATTTGTATGTAAACAAGCTTCTCAGTGCATATATATATATTTGAAAAATAGAAGATGTTAAATTTATTGGGGATAATCAATATCTACACATAGATAATTAAGCTGAGAAAAAGCTAAAACTCCTTTTCTCATTAAGAGCCCCACTTTCAATAAAACTTTGTATTATCAAATTTTAGATATATTTTTGTTGTTAGATCAGCTATAACTTCAGTATATATAATTTTTTGTTGCAGAGAAATGGATTAATCTGTATCATTGACTAGATTACTTTAAATAAACTTGTAAGGAGAAAGTACAATGGAAATAGAGGTTCACAGAAAAAACAAAGCACTTTAAAGTATCTTACCATTAATGTAGACATTTTAAGCAGTACTTAAAATAGATAACAACGTATCAAGTCACTATGGTATCAAAATTCCTCTTGAAATATTTTAAAGTATTATAATGTCCTTTGCAATTATTTATACTTATGAAAGATTTTTCATTTTAATTAAAAATATGCAAGACATTTTAAATTTCATAGTGTTTCAAACAAACACATAGTTTGTAAAAATTATTTTAGAAGGTGTGTGAATAAAAAAGTCTGGAGAATTACAAGCACTTCAGTACATGCTGTTTGAGGTGAGGTGAAGTCGCTCAGTCGTGTCCGACTCTTTGCGACCCCGTGGACTGTAACCTACTAGGCTTCTCTGTCCATGGGATTCTCCAGGCAAGAATACTGGAGTGGATTGCCATTTCCTTCTCCAGGGTATCTTCCTGACCTAGGGATTGAACCCAGGTCTCCCGCATTGGAGGCAGACACTTTAACCTCTCAGCCACCAGGGTGTGCTAGAAACATGCTGTTTACCTCTCCATAATCAGAATTTAGAAACAAATCTTATAACACTTGTCCTAAATTTTGCCTTACATAGCATCATATTTTCCACTTTATCTAATATATATTCCTCAGCTTTTGCTAGATGCATTATAGTGGGGAGAGCAATGACTCTCATTATACATGGCAATGCAGAAAGGCAGGAAGAGACACTGAACAAAGGGTATTTTTGACAGTGCTGCTAATGTGGAACAAGCTTTACTGTATCCGTGTTATCAGCC
Organism: Oreotragus oreotragus; assembly: GCA_006410675.1. NCBI lineage: Eukaryota > Metazoa > Chordata > Mammalia > Artiodactyla > Bovidae > Oreotragus > Oreotragus oreotragus. The sequence goes on along the minus strand of SJYX01006712.1, from coordinate 174,906 downwards.
TCTTTAACATGAGATTCCACACACACTTATTTAACACCATTTGACTTTAAATGTGGGAAAGAATCTTAAATTTAAAAATCATCAAAATTAAAAAAATTAATAATCTCTCTCAAGGACTGGCAAAGTCCATGGGGAATTTTTCATCATTCATTCAGTTTTCTTTTTTCTTTAACTTTTTGAACATATAGTGTTTTAAAGTTTTAAACTACTAATTCTATTCATCTGTAGTATTCTTTTTAAAATTTCTTTATTGAAGGATAATTGCTTTACAGAATTTTGTTGTTTTCTGTCAAACCTCAACATGAATAGGTACACATATATCCTTTCCCTTTTGAACCTCCCTCGCATTTCCTGCCCCATCCCACCCCTCTAGATTGATAGAACCCATTTGAGTTTCCTGAGCCATATAGCAAATTCCCATTGGCTATCTATTTTACTTATGGTAATGTAAGTTTCCATGTTACTCTTTCCATACATCTCACCCTCTCCTCCCCTCTCTCCATGTCCATAAGTCTATTCTCTATGTCTGCTTCTCCATTGCTCCCCTGTAAAGAAGTTATTTAGTAACATTCTTCGAGATTCTGTACATACGTGTTAGAATAAAATATTTATCTTTCTCTTTCTGACTCACTTCACTCTATATAATAGGTTCTAGGTTCAGCCACCATATCAGAATGGACTCAAATGTGTTCCATTTTATGGCTCCATATGGAATAATATTCCATTATGTATATGTACCACAACTTCTTTATCCATTCATCTGTCGATGGACATCTAGGTTGCTTCCTTGTTCTAGCTATTGTAAATAGTGCTGCAGTGAACAATGGGATACATGTGTCTTTTTCAATTTTGGTTTCCTCAGGGTATATGCCTAGGAGTGGGATTGCTGGGTCATATGGTGGTTTTATTCCTCATTTTTAAAGGAATCTCCATATCGTCTTCCATAGTGGCTCTATCAATTTACATTCCCACCCAACATTACAAGAGCATTCCCTTTTCTCCACACCCTTTCCAGCATTTATTGTTTGTAGACTTTTTGATGATGGCCATTCTGACCAGTGTGAGGTGATATACCTCATTGTAGTTTTGATTTGCATTTCTCTAATAATGAGTGATGTTGAGCATCTTTTCATGTGTTTGTTAGCCATCTGTATATCTTTGGAGAAATGTCTGTTTAGGTCATTTTCCCCACTTTTTGATTGGGTTGTTTTTCTGGCATTGAGTTGTATGAGCTGCTTTATATTTTGGAAATGAATCCTTTGTCAGTTGTTTCACTTGCTATTATTTCCTCCCATTCTGAGGGTTGTCTTTTCACCTTGCTTAGTGTCCTTTGCTGTGCAAAAGCTTTTAAGTTTAATCAGGTCCCATTGTTTGCTTTTGTTTTTATTTCCATTACTCTAGGAGGTGGTCCATAGAGGATCTTTCTTTGGTTTATGTCATCAACTGTTCCATGTTTTAAGAGTTTTATAGTTTCTGGTCCTTCATTTAGGTCTTTAATCCATTTTGAGTTTATCTTAGTGTGTGGTGTTAGGAACTGCTCTAATTTCATTCTTTTACATGTAGCTGTCCAGTTTTCCCAGCACCATTTATTGAAGAGGCTGTCTTTGCCCCGTTGTATGTTTTTGCCTTCTTTGTCAAAAATAAGGTACCCATAGGTGCATGGGTTTATTTCTGGACTTTCTATCTTGTACCACTGGTCCATATTTCTGTTTTTGAGTCAGTACCACACTGTCTTGATGACTGTAGCTTTGTAGTATAATCTGAAGTCAGGAAGGTTGATTCCTCCAGCTCCATTCTTCTTTCTCAAGACTGGTTTGGCTATTTGGGGTCTTTTGTGTTTCCATATGAATTGTGAAATTTTTGTTCTAGTTCTGTGAAAAATACCATTGGTAATTTGATAGGGGTCACATTGAATCTGCACACTGAATTTGGTAGTATAGTCATTTTCACAATGTTGATTCTTCCTACCTAGGAATATGGAATATCTCACCATCTGTTTATGTCATCTTTGATTTCTTTCATCAGTGCAATTTTCTGTGTACAGTTCTTTAACTTTGTTCAGTTCAGTCGCTCAGTCATGTCCGACTCTTTGCGACCCCATGAACTCGCAGCACGCCAGGCCTCCCTGTCCATTACCAACTCCCAGAGTCCACTCAAACCCATGTCCATTGAATCAGTGATGCCATCCAGCCATTTCATCCTCTATCGTCCCCTTCTCCTCCTGCCTTCATTCTTTACCAGCATCACGGTCTTTTCAAATGAGTCAGCTCTTCCCATCAGGTGGCCAAAGTATTGGAGTTTCAGCTTCAGCATCAGTCCTTCCAATGAACACCCAGGACTGATCTCCTTTAGGATGGACTGGTTGGATCTCCTTGCAGTCCAAGGACTATCAAGAGTCTTCTCCAACACCACAGTTCAAAAGCATCAATTCTTTGGTGCTCAGCTTTCTTTATGGTCCAAATCTCACATCCATACATAAACACTGAGAAAACCATAGCCTTGACTAGATGGACCTTTGTTGACAAAGTAATGTCTCTGCTTTTTAATATACTGTCAAGGTTGGCCATAACTTTCCACCCAAGGAGTAAGCGTCTTTTAATTTCATGGCTGCAGTCACCATCTGCAGTGATTTTGGAGCCCAGAAAAATAAAGTCTGACACTGTTTCCACTGTTTCCCCATCTATTTCCCATGAAGTGATGGGACCAGATGCCATGATCTTCGTTTTCTGAATGTTGAGCTTTAAGCCAACGTTTTTACTCTCTTTCATTTAGTCTCGTTCAGTTTTCTTCAAAAGTCATTCAGTTATTTTTGACTAATATTTTAGATAACAAGGATCAAGAAGCTCTTGAACTAAGTATAGAAATATAGATAATATCAGATATTAGAAAATTTTATGTGAAAACTATTTTATGATGTTTTCTCTGTAAAATATAAAAGGAAAAGAAAACTTTGATAAAATGTCTTCCTTTTTCCCCTTGCCTCAACTGTCCCAACTAAATTCAGCAGCCTCCAAATGCTGGTGGTAGTGGTGATTTATTTGTTAAGTCATGTCTGACTCTTGTGACCCCAAGGACTGTAGACAGGCTCCTCTGTCCGTGGGATTCCCCAGGCAAGAACACTGGAGTGGGTTGCCATTTCCTTCTCCTCGGGGTCTTTCCTGACTCATTGATCGAACTGGTGTCTCCTGCATTGCAGGTGGATTCTTTACTGAATGAGCCGCCAGGGAAGCCAGCTTCCAAGTCCTATTTACATCCAATCTTGGTTTCAGGGTTTCCCTGGTGGCTCAGTGGTAAGGAATCTACCACTGGGAGGTGCCAGTTCGATTCCTGGGTCAGGGAAGATCCCCTGGAGAAGGAAATGGCAACCCACTCCAGTATTCTTGCCTGGGGAATCCCATGGAGAGAGGAGCCTGGTGGGCTATAGTCCATGGGGTCACAAAGAATCAGACAGGACTTAGCAATTAAACAACAATTTGGTCTCTATGAATCCATCTGGCTTACTTCTCTCAATTATTCAACATAGTTGACCATTCCCTTATGAGACGAGCTGCATTGCCTGATGTCAATGACTTTCCCCCTCTGACACTACTACCGTNAATCCCATGGACAGAGGAGCCTGGTTGGCTACAGTCCATGGGGTCACAAGAGTTGGACACAACTTAGCAAATTAACCGCTGCCACCCCTCCTGCCCTAACTCCCAGGTTACAGACACTCTAATCTCTATTCATCAGTTTTCTCTTCTCTGGGTGTCACAACTCATGGCAGTTTCTGGTTGACCTCATCCACTAGATGTGTATAAGAGACAGGTACCACACTGTCTTGATGACTGTAGCTTTGTAGTATAATCTGAAGTCAGGAAGGTTGATTCCTCCAGCTCCATTCTTCTTTCTCAAGACTGGTTTGGCTATTTGGGGTCTTTTGTGTTTCCATATGAATTGTGAAATTTTTGTTCTAGTTCTGTGAAAAATACCATTGGTAATTTGATAGGGGTCACATTGAATCTGCACACTGAATTTGGTAGTATAGTCATTTTCACAATGTTGATTCTTCCTACCTAGGAATATGGAATATCTCACCATCTGTTTATGTCATCTTTGATTTCTTTCATCAGTGCAATTTTCTGTGTACAGTTCTTTAACTTTGTTCAGTTCAGTCGCTCAGTCATGTCCGACTCTTTGCGACCCCATGAACTCGCAGCACGCCAGGCCTCCCTGTCCATTACCAACTCCCAGAGTCCACTCAAACCCATGTCCATTGAATCAGTGATGCCATCCAGCCATTTCATCCTCTATCGTCCCCTTCTCCTCCTGCCTTCATTCTTTACCAGCATCACGGTCTTTTCAAATGAGTCAGCTCTTCCCATCAGGTGGCCAAAGTATTGGAGTTTCAGCTTCAGCATCAGTCCTTCCAATGAACACCCAGGACTGATCTCCTTTAGGATGGACTGGTTGGATCTCCTTGCAGTCCAAGGACTATCAAGAGTCTTCTCCAACACCACAGTTCAAAAGCATCAATTCTTTGGTGCTCAGCTTTCTTTATGGTCCAAATCTCACATCCATACATAAACACTGAGAAAACCATAGCCTTGACTAGATGGACCTTTGTTGACAAAGTAATGTCTCTGCTTTTTAATATACTGTCAAGGTTGGCCATAACTTTCCACCCAAGGAGTAAGCGTCTTTTAATTTCATGGCTGCAGTCACCATCTGCAGTGATTTTGGAGCCCAGAAAAATAAAGTCTGACACTGTTTCCACTGTTTCCCCATCTATTTCCCATGAAGTGATGGGACCAGATGCCATGATCTTCGTTTTCTGAATGTTGAGCTTTAAGCCAACGTTTTTACTCTCTTTCATTTAGTCTCGTTCAGTTTTCTTCAAAAGTCATTCAGTTATTTTTGACTAATATTTTAGATAACAAGGATCAAGAAGCTCTTGAACTAAGTATAGAAATATAGATAATATCAGATATTAGAAAATTTTATGTGAAAACTATTTTATGATGTTTTCTCTGTAAAATATAAAAGGAAAAGAAAACTTTGATAAAATGTCTTCCTTTTTCCCCTTGCCTCAACTGTCCCAACTAAATTCAGCAGCCTCCAAATGCTGGTGGTAGTGGTGATTTATTTGTTAAGTCATGTCTGACTCTTGTGACCCCAAGGACTGTAGACAGGCTCCTCTGTCCGTGGGATTCCCCAGGCAAGAACACTGGAGTGGGTTGCCATTTCCTTCTCCTCGGGGTCTTTCCTGACTCATTGATCGAACTGGTGTCTCCTGCATTGCAGGTGGATTCTTTACTGAATGAGCCGCCAGGGAAGCCAGCTTCCAAGTCCTATTTACATCCAATCTTGGTTTCAGGGTTTCCCTGGTGGCTCAGTGGTAAGGAATCTACCACTGGGAGGTGCCAGTTCGATTCCTGGGTCAGGGAAGATCCCCTGGAGAAGGAAATGGCAACCCACTCCAGTATTCTTGCCTGGGGAATCCCATGGAGAGANTTGGTTTCAGGGTTTCCCTGGTGGCTCAGTGGTAAGGAATCTACCACTGGGAGGTGCCAGTTCGATTCCTGGGTCAGGGAAGATCCCCTGGAGAAGGAAATGGCAACCCACTCCAGTATTCTTGCCTGGGGAATCCCATGGAGAGAGGAGCCTGGTGGACTATAGTCCATGGGGTCACAAAGAATCAGACAGGACTTAGCAATTAAACAACAATTTGGTCTCTATGAATCCATCTGGCTTACTTCTCTCAATTATTCAACATAGTTGACCATTCCCTTATGAGACGAGCTGCATTGCCTGATGTCAATGACTTTCCCCCTCTGACACTACTACCGTGGTTTGAATGCTCTTTAAGATCCTTTAAGTGGGAGATATATCCCAAAGCAGCCTTCTCTTGTCCCTGTACCCTCAGGACTGTCCCTATACCCTCAGGTGATGGTTTTACTATCACTTTTATGCACACTTTCTAAATGTGCTTTTAAATGTGTTTAGACTCTTCACACACCTCAGCATTTTCTCATTTTCTCTTCCTTCTACACGCATAATACACACCTCTGTCTTGTCCCAACCCCTTCATCCCAAATCAGTACTTACCTTGTTCTAGGACTCAATATAAAACACCACCGTCTCCTCCTAAGGATCTTTTGGAGACCTCTCTCCTCCCCATCCAATGGAATCAGCAAGTCCTCTTGATTTCAACTCTGCAACATCAATATAACCTATTCTCATCCACTGTCATTGCCATAGGGCTAACTCTGAATCTTATCCCTTCAAGCCTGGATCAATCTGTGGTATCCTAACTGAGCTTTCAGCCGAGATACCCTTTTCTCTATGCCCCCCTCCCAGTATATTTTATCTACAAATAAAGTATTTAGTAGCATCCATTTCTGCCTCCCTCAAATCAGAGTCATTTTTTGAGACTATCTCCCCTAACACCAGCCTGTATTAATGCTACCCACAAATCTAATCTCCTGTGGCAAGGCATCATACCCTATGATTAGTTTTTACATCACCACAATAAAAACCATGGTGCGGTAAGAGCAACTGCCAAAATGCTTGGAAAGCAAGGAAGAAGAGTAACAAATAGTTATATTTCCTTATGAAGCTTTAAAGTATTCCTTATCATAATAACATCTTCACTGAATTCATAGTATGCTTTAAGGCATTATCTACTAATGTCTAATAATTTCTTAATGATGAAGGGTGTGAATTCCTTCCCTCTCAATATGAAGACAAGAATGAGGATGAATGAAGCATGTTCGTAGAACGTGTCTCAAGATTCCTGGACAAAAGTGATACACAATCTCTCAATAGTTAATTCTTCTCTTTCTCAGTAGAGTTCTTAGAAGAATTGCTGAATACAAACTGTGTGACACAAGCAATCAAAGGCAAGATGCACTGCGACTTCTCCCACAGAAATGAGCATTTTAAAGCCACAAGTCATGATGTAATCACTTCCCTTAAAAAAAAAAAAANGCTTTCTTTGTAGTCCAACTCTCACATTCATACATGACTACTGGAAAAACCATAGCTTTGACTAGATGGATCTTTTTTTCAGGAGAGAAACAAATTTTGCTACAAAATCAGAATCGGGGGAGGGAATATCTGCAAGTCTTGGCACAAAAGCATTGAAGGAGTTCCTGGAAAAGTTAACTGAAATCATTGAAGAGGAAGGTTACTATTTCCATACAGGTGTCTAATATCAATAAAGCAGGAATTTTTGTAATCTACAGTTGTCATAAATCTCTGCTGTCAAGAAATATAAATCAAGACCTGGCTATAAAGCAGAGGTGGTTGAATTGTTAGATTGTTAGATTCTCAGAGGAACTCAGCCGTGAAGATTTTATTGAAATAGGAGAGCAAGGGGTCACTGTTCAAGTTGTCATAGAAATTATCCCTCTTCAAATATTCACCAATATATACTCAGCTCATTGGCAATGAAAACTTTCCAGAGAGATGATCTTATTTTAAAATGCACTTGGAAGGTCCTAAGAGTAATAAAGAATGCCTATGTTCACTTGAGGAATATTTAGCAAAAAAATATGACATCGCTGTCCCAAACTTCAAGAACTATATTTATTCTTTTTTAAAATATTCAGATGTACTTTACATAACACATAATTATCCTTTTAAAGTGTACCATTTAGTGGTCTCTCATATATTCACAGTGGTCATCTTAGGTCAGCCCATGAGGAAAAATAACCTCTCCTCCAAAGAAGCATTTATGCTGTAGCATTTCTATTTAATATTTTTATTACATAATTAATAAGGATCTTTTAAAAGCATATATTTGGATTTTCTTTTCTTGTTCATTTATTTTCACTATCAAATTTGGTATTTTAAGTATCAAATGAGTTTTCAGGAACAAATTAGAATGTATTATATTGCACTAGGATATGAATTTACCTTATAATAGCTTAATGCCTGAACTTGGTTCAGGAACCAATAGGTTACAAGTTATTTGCGAACAATATGATTGCTCAAATTAAAAACTCAAGAGAGGGACTTCTTTGATGGTCCAGTGGTTAAGAATCTGCCTGCCAGGGGCTTCCCTAGTGACTCAGACAGTAAAAGAATCTGCCTGCCTATGCAGGGAACACTGATTCAACCCCTGGTCCTGGAAGATCCCACATGCTACCGGGCAACTAAGCCCGTGTGCCACAACTACTGAAGCCTGAACACTCTAGGGTCCATGTGCTACAACTACTGATGAAGCCCGTGTGCCTAGAGCTGTGCTCTGTTGGTAACAAGAGAAGCCACCACAATGAGAAGCCCACGCACCACAACTAGAGAGTAGTCCCAGCTTGCCACAACTAGAGAAAGCCCACATGCAGCCTTGTGTGAATTAGTTCATTCAAAAAATAAAACCTCAAGAGAATAAACTAATTGTTAGACTTAATAAGAGAGTTTAATCAAGTGGCTAAATACAAGGCAGTATATGCAAAAATCAAATTTTCCTGTATACTAATAATAACCAATGAGAAGTATTAAAGAGAAAAACCACAGGCCAAAATGGCATCACTTGTGCTAAAACCCATGATGCCAATCCTAAGCCCAAGACAGCAGTTTTGACCTTCCCCAGAAATGTAATCTAATCAACCAATCTGAAATTTTTAGTCAGTACCAAGGAGGTAACCTGTCACTTGGGACTGCTCTATTTGCCCGCTTGCCCTCCCCAAGAGTAGAAAGAGGCAATCTCCTAATTCCTTTTTCCATAAAAAGATGTCTTGGCCTAAAATAACCCTTACTTTTATTTTGCTAATAACTTCTTCTCCCCAACTTTCTTTCTTTAAAAACCTTCCATTTTGTACTGCTACTTGGAGGGTCCTTCTAGTTGTTAGATGGAATGCTGACTGAATAATGAATTGTCTAATAAATAAAGCAAATTAGATTTTCAAATTAACTCAGTTGAATTTCAGCTTTTGACAGGATTAAGAGTCTCTTTGCTTACAGTTCCTTTATGGGTTCTTCCTTCTGGAGAAAATGGAGAGGGCTTCCTCAGCACCTACAAAGATTTATCCTTGACCCTGGTGTTTTCTAGACCAAAACAGGACCTCAACCCAATAGCACAACAGTATTATCTGAGTGCACAGCAAAATCAGTTGCCAAGGTCCCTCAGAACTTGTTCAACTGAAGAATTGAATAGGATCTATGCACAGACATCTCTGAAAAGGCTTTGCTCAAGTGTGCCACAGGCCCTTGCTCACTTCTTTCCAATGGCTGCTTAACAAGAGGGACAAAGCAAAGAGGTCTGAAGGGATACAGATGAGGAGGAGAGTGCCTTGTTAGGGGTTGGAAGAGATCTTCAGACTCACTGCTACCCCCAGGTCCAAGGCTGTCATAGAGAAACCCTCCTTTTTTACACCCTCCACCCCCCCCACACACACACACACAGATGACACCACCCTTATGGCAGAAAGCAAAGAAGAACTAAAGAGCCTCTTGATTAAAGTGAAAGAGGAGAGTGAAAAAGTTGGCTTAAAACTCAACATTCAGAAAACTAAGATCATGGCATCTGGTCCCATCACTTCATGGCAAATAGATGGGGAAACAATGGAAACAGTGACAGACTTCATTTTCTTGGGCTCCAAAATCACTGGAGATGGTGACTGCAGCCATGAAATTAAAAGATGTTTGCTCCTTGGAAGAAAAGTTATGACCAACCTAGATAGCATATTCAAAAGCAGAGACATTACTTTGTCAACAAAGTCTATCTAGTCAAAGCTATGATTTTTCCTGTAGTCATATATGAATGTGAGAGCTGCACTATAAAGAAAGCTGAGGGCTGGAGAACTGATGTTTGAACTGTGGTGTTGGAGAAGACTCTGGAGAGTCTCTTGGACTACAAGGAGATCCAACCAGTCCATCCTAAAGGAGATCACTCCTGAATATTCATTGGAAGGACTGATGCTGAAGCTGAAACTCCAATACTTTGGCCACCTGGTGCGAAGAACTGATTCATTTGAAAAGACCTGATGCTGGGAAAGATGGAAGGTGGGAGGAGAAGGGGGTGACAGAGGATGAGATGGTTGGATGACATTACAGACTCGATGGACACGAGTTTGAGCAGGCTCCAGGAGTTGGTGATGGACAGGGAAGCCTGGTGTACCGCAGTCCATGGGGTGGCAAAGAGTCAGACACAACTGAGCAACTGAACTGAACTGAACTGAACTGAACACATACAGAAGCCACCACTTTCCCAGGTGGTGCTAGTGGAAAAGAATCCACCTGCCAGTGCAGGAGACACAGCAGACACAGGTTTGACCACTGGGTTGGGAAGAGCCCCTGGAGAAGAAAATGGCAGCCCACTCCAGAATTCTTGCCTGGAGAATCCTATGAATAGAGGAACCTGGCGGGCTACCCTCCATGACTGAGCACCCACACATACACACGTAGAAACCACCACAGTCTCGAGGCATAATGTCTGAGGAGAAACTAAGAAGTTTTTAGAGCCTAATCTCTGGTTCTGATGACCTAATAACCGGTTTGCTTTCCAAACTTTCAATAACCAGTTTGCTTTTCAATATTGCTTTTCAATAACCAGTTTGCTTTCCACCCCCCACTCCCCACCTCCACCTCAGTAACTGACAGAAAACTGAGTTTAGGGATGGCCCAGGACTGGGAGCTGGTGAGTCAGAAGACAGAGCTGCTGCTGCTGCTGCTAAGTCACTTCAGTCATGTCTGACTCTGTGCGACCCCATAGACGGCAGCCCACCAGGCTCCCCCGTCCCTGGGATTCTCCAGGCAAGAACACCGGAGTGGGTTGCCATTTCCTTCTCCAGTGCATGAAAGTGAAAAGTGAAAGTGACGTCGCTCAGTCTTCACGACCCCATGGACTGCAGCCTACGAGGCTCCTCCGTCCATGGGATTTTCCAGGCAAGAGTACTGGAGTGGGGTGCCATTGCCTTCTCTGAAGACAGAGCAGTCATGCCTATAGCTAGCTGGAGAGGAACTCCATCCCCTTGACAAACCCAACAGTCTGGAGACACAGCCCCAAAGCATCTGTGCAAACACGTCCTCCCTGAGGATATGCAGAGTCTGGGAACTGCCTCACTCCTTATCCCCAAGATCTCTCGCACCATATGACATATACAGAGCATCACAGGACACACTGTTTCTAAAGGATTAGCAGTTCAGCAAATGTGTCAGCATGAATTGCTATCTGTGCTGCATCACTCAGGGCACTCAAGCTATCACAACACTATTCTTTTACTATTTCAACAAATGCTTATGGAGTTCCATTCAATATCACAGTAATCCAAGTCTATGCCCGACCAATAATGCTGAAGAAGCTGAAGCCGAATGGTTCTATGAAGACCTACAAGACCTTCCAGAACTAACACCCAAAAAAGATGTTTTTTACATTATAGGGGACTGGAATACAAAAGTAGGAAGTCAAGAGATACCTGGAGTAACAGGCAAATTTGGCCTTGGAGTACAGAATGAAGCAGGGCAAAGGCTAACAGAGTTTTACCAAGAGAACGCACTGGTCATAGCAAACATCCTCTTCCAACAAGACAAGAGAAGACTCTACTCATGGACATCACCAGATGGTCAATACTGAAAACAGATTGATTATATTCTTTGCAGCCAAAGATGGAGAAGCTCCAAACAGTCAGCAAAAACAAGACCAGGAGCAGATTGTGGCTCAGATCATGAACTCTTTATTGCCAAATTCAGACTTAAATTGAAGAAAGTAGGGAAAAACCACTAGACCATTCAGATATGACCTAAATCAAATCCCTTATGATTATACAGTGGAAGTGACAAATAGATTCAAGAGATTAGATCTGATAGAGTGCCTGAAGAACTATGGATGGAGGCTTGTGACATTGTACAGGAGGCAGTATAATTTTTTTCCCTAAGAAAAAGAAATGCAAAAAGGCAAAATGTTTGCCTGAGGAGACCTTACAAAGAGCTATGAAAAGAAGAGAAGGGAAAGGCAAAGGAGAAAAGGAAAGATATACCCATTTGAATGCAGAGTTCAAAAGAATAGCAAGGAGAGAAAAGAAAGACTTCCTCAGCAACCAATGCAAAGAAATAGAGGAAAACAATAGAATGGGAAAGACTAGAGATCTCTTCAAGAAAATTGAGGTACCAAGGTATCTTTGCATAACATTTCATGCAAAGACGGGCACAATAAAGGCCAGAAACAGTATGGACCTAACAGAAACAGAAGATAGTAAGAAGAGGTGGCAAGAATACACAGAAGAACTATACAAAAAGGATCTTCATGACCCAGATAACCACGATGGTGTGATCACTCACCTAGAGCTAGACATCCTGGAATGTGAAGTCAAGTGGGCCTTAGGAAGCATCACTATGAACAAAGCTAGTGGAGGTGATAGAATTCCAGTTGAGCTATTTCAAATCCTAAAAGATAATGCTGTGAAAGTGCTACAGTCAATATGCCAGCAAATTTGGAAAACTCAGCAGTGGCCACAGGACTGGAAAAGGTCAGTTTTCATTCCAATCCCAAAGAAAGGCAATGCCAAAGAATGTTCAAACTACTGCACAATCGCATGTATCTCACACGTTAGCAAAGTAATTCTCAAAATTATCCAAGCCAGGCTTCAACAGTACGTGAACAGTGAACTTCTAGATGTTCAAGCTGGATTTAGAAAAAACAGAGGAACCAGATATCAAATTGCCAGCATCCATTGGATCATTGAAAAAGCAAGAGAATTCCATAAAAATATCTACTTCTGCTTTATTGACTACACCAAAACCTTTGACTGTGTGGATCACAGCAAACTGTGGAAAATTCTTAAAAATATGGAAATACCAGGCCACCTGACCTGCTTCCTGAGAAATCTGTATGCAGGTCAAGAAGTAACAGTTAGAACTGGACATGGAACAACAGACTGCTTCCAAATAGGAAAAGGAGTGCGTCAAGGCTATATATTGTCACCCTGCTTATTTAACTTATATGCAGAGTACATCATGAGAAATGCTGGGCTGGATGAAGCACAAGCTGGAATCAAGATTGCCGGGAGAAATATCAATAGCCTCAGATATGAAGATGACACCACCCTTATGGCAGAAAGTGAAGAAGAACCTCTTGATGAAAGTGAAAGAGGAGAGTGAAAAAGCTGGCTTAAAACTCAACAATCAGAAAACTATGATCATGGCATCTGGTCCCATCACTTCATGGGAAATACATGGGGAAACAGTGGAAACAGTGGCAGACTTTATTTTTGGGAGGTCCCAAATCACTGCAGATGGTGACTGCAGCCATGAAATTAAAAGATGCTTGCTCCTTGCAAGAAAAGTTATGACCAACCTAGACAGCATATTAAAAAGCAGAGACATTGCTTTGTCAACAAAGGTCCATCTAGTCAAAGCTACGGTTTTTCCAGTAGTCATGTATGGATGTGAGAATTGGACTATAAAAAAAGCTGAACACCAAAGAATTAATGCTTTTGAACTGTCATGTTGGAGAAGACTCTGGAGAGTCCCTTGGACTGCAAGGGGATCCAACCTGTCCATCCTTAAGGAAATCAGTCCTGCGTGTTCATTGGAAGGACTGATGCTGAAGCTGAAACTCCAATACTTTGGCCACCTGATATGAAGAACTGACTCATTGGAAAAGACCCTGATGCTGGGAAAGATTGAAGGCAGGAGGAGAAGGGGAAAACAGAGGATGAGATGGTTTGATGGCATCATCAGCTCAATGGACATGAGTTTGAGTACGCTTCTGGAGTTAGTGATGGACAGGGAGTCCTGGCATGCTGCAGTCCATGGGGTCACAAAGTCAGACACAACTGAGTGACTGAACTGAACTATGGCATTTCTACTACAGGACAAGCACTGTTCTAGATGCTGGGATTGGAGCACTCAGTAAAATAGAGACTTTGCTCTCACAGACTTTACATTCTAGCTGGAAGAGGCAGATGAGCAAACATGCATCTTCAGATAGTGATAAGTGCCATGAAGAAAAATAAAGCAAATAAGGGACCAGTGTGTGACAGGAAGTGCTATTTCAGCTAAGGTGGTGAGAGAAGCCTTCCCTGGAAAGGTGTTCTTGGAATAGAGATTTGAATGAAGTGAGGCAGCAGTCATCTTAGCACAGGGGGAAGAGCAGTCCTAGTATAGGAACCAGCAAGGACAGAGATTGGCATGTTCAGGGAACAGCAAGATTGTCTGGTAGACATAGAAAAAAACTCATGGTTACCAAAGGGAAAAGCAGGGTGGGGAAGGGAGAGGGGAGGGACAAATTAGGAGTTTGGGAATAACAGTTATACACCACTATAAAATAGATAACCAAAAAGGACCTACTATATAGCACAGGGAACTATATTCAGTATTTTGTAATAACCTAAAAGGGACAAGAATCTGAAAATATACAGATGGAGGCATAATTGAGTCATTTTACTGTACGTCTGAAACTAACACAACAACATCATAAACCAGTTCAGTTCAGTTCAGTCGCTCAGTCATGTCCGACTCTTTGTGACCCCATGAATCACAGCACGCTAGGCCTCCCTGTCCATCACCAACTCCCGGAGTTCACTCAGACTCACGTCCATTGAGTCAGCGATCCCATCCAGCCATCTCATCCTCGGTCGTCCCCTTCTCCTCCTGCCCCCAGTCCCTCCCAGCATCAGAGTCTTTTCCAATGAGTCAACTCTTCGCATGAGGTGGCCAAAGTACTGGAGTTTCAGCTTCAGCATCATTCCCTCCAAAGAAATCCCAGGGCTGATCTCCTTCAGAATGGACTGGTTGGATCTCCTTGCAGTCCAAGGGACTCTCAAGAGTCTTCTGCAACAGCACAGTTCAAAAGCATCAATTCTTTAGCACTCAGTTTTCTTCACAGTCCAACTCTCACATCCATACTGACCACTGGAAAAACCATAGCCTTGACTAGACGGACCTTAGTCGGCAAAGTAATGTCTCTGCTTTCCAATATGCAAGTATACTTCAATTAAAAAATTTTGTACAGATTGCCTGGTAACTGGCTGAAGTAGAATGAACAAGAGGAGAGTGAAAGATGAGGTGACAGAAGTAGAGAGAGGCTAATCAGGCAGGCCCTTCTAAGACAGTGTGATAGCTTTGGGTTTTCTAAGTGAGATGAGGAATTGTTAGAAGCCTTGATATTTTTAGTATAAAAATTTTTAAACATATACAAAACTAGAGAGAATAGTATTAATAATCATGAACTTCCATAAACATATCACTTGGATTCCACAACTATTAAGATAATGCCATTTGCTTCATCTATGTCAACTTTCTTTTTTAATTTTTTTAGTAATTTTTATTGGAGTATAGTTGCTTTATAATGTGTTAGTTTCTACTGTACACCAAAGTGAGTCAACTATATGTATGTATATAACCCCTCTTTTCTGGATTCCCTTCCCATTTAGGTCACTCCAGTGCACTAAATAGAGTTCCTCATGCTATACAGTAGTTTCTCATTAGTTATCTATTTTATACATAGTATTGTACATATGTCAATCTCAGTCTCCCAATTCATCCTCTTTCCCCCACCTTGGTTTCCATACATTTGTTCTCTACATCTGTCTCTCTATTTCTGCTTTGCAAAAAGTTCATCTGTACCATTTTTCTAGATTCCACATATTAGTGATATTATATGATATTTTGCTTTTCTCTTTCTGACTTCCTTCACTCTGTGTAAGTGTCTCTGTGTCTCTACGTCCATCGACATCACTCCAATGGCACAATTTTGTTCCTTTTTATGGCTGAATATACTCCACTGTATATATGTACCACATCTTCTTTATCCATTCCTCTGTTGATGGACATTTAAGTTGCTTCTATGTCCTGGTTATTGTAAATAGTGATGCAATGAACATTGGGGTGCAAGTATCTTTTTGAATTATGTTTTTCTTAGGGTACAAGCCCAGGAGTGTGATTGCTGGGTCATATGGTAGTTCTATTTTTGGTTTTTCAATGACCCTCCATACTGTGCTCCATAATTGTTGTACATTCCCATCAACAGTGTAGGAGGGTTCCCTTTTTTCCACACTCTTTTCAGCATTTATTGTTTGTATGATTTTGATAACTAATTTTAAAAATTTATTTATTTTTTAATTGAAGGATAGTTGCTTTATAGAATTTTGTTGTTTTCTGTCAAACCTCAACATGTATCAGCCATAGGTATACATATATCCCCTGCCTTTTGAACCTCCTTCCCAGATGATGACTATTTTAACTAGTATGAGGTGATACCTCATTGTAGTTTTGGTTTGCATTTCTCTAATGATTAATGACCTTGAGCATCTTTTCATGTGCTTTGGTTCAGTCTTCTTTGGAGAAATGTCTATTTATGTTTTCTGCCCTTTAATTGATTGGGTTGTTTGTAGTTTTTTTAATTAATGGATTTATTTTTTATTGAAGGATAATTGCTTTCCAGAATTTTGCTGTTTTCTGTCAAACCTCAACATGAATCAGCCATAGGTATACATATAGTATTTTTTTATATTGAGTTTTATGAGCTATTTTTATATTTTGGAAATTAAACCCTTGTCAGTCGAATCATTTGCAAATATTTTCTCCCATTTTGNTTATTTTTTATTGAAGGATAATTGCTTTCCAGAATTTTGCTGTTTTCTGTCAAACCTCAACATGAATCAGCCATAGGTATACATATAGTATTTTTTTATATTGAGTTTTATGAGCTATTTTTATATTTTGGAAATTAAACCCTTGTCAGTCGAATCATTTGCAAATATTTTCTCCCATTTTGAGAGCTGTCTTTTTGTCTTGTTTATGGTTTCCTTTGCTGTGCAAAAGATTTTAATTTTAATTAGATTCCATTTATTTATTTTTGTTTCTATTTTCAATATTCTAAGAGGTGGGTCAAAAAAGATTATGCTGCAATTTATGTCAAAGTGTGTTCTGCCTATGTTTTCCTCTAAGAGTTTTATAGTATCCAGCCTTACATTTAGGTGTTTAATCAATTTTTAGTTCATTTATGTGTGTGGTGTTAGACAGTGTTCTAATTTCATTCTTTTACATGTAGCTGTTCAGTTTTCCCAGTACCACTTATTGAAGAGGCTGTCTTCTCTCTATTGTTAAAAAAAATAACCATCTTCTTTTGTTGTTTTGCTGTTTATTTTTGCCTGCACTGGATCTTTGCTGCTTTGCACAGGCTTTCTCTGGTTGTGATGAGGAGGAGCTACTCTTCACTGCGGTGCGCAAGCCTCACTGCGGTGGCTTCTTCTGTTGCAGACCCCGGAGCCCTAGGATTCAGGCTTCAGTAGTTGCAGCACAGGGGCTCAGTAGTTGTGGCTTTTAAGCTCTAGAGCGCAGGTTCAGTAGTTGTGGAGCATGGACTTAGTTGCTCCTCAGCATGTAGAATCTTCCCAGATCAAACACTGAATCCGTGTGCCCTGCATTGGCAGGCAGATTCTTATCCACTGTACCACCAGAGAAGTCCACTATTTTCTTATTTAACAATAAAGCCATTACCACACCTAAAAAATTAACTAGGATTCCTTAGTATCATCTAATACTCAGTCTGTAGTCAAATTTTCCTCCTTCCTTTCAAAATAGTTTTTTTTTTTACACTTGGTTTATGATGTTAGTTCAATTTTTTTTTTATCCACAGAAGTTCTCTTTCTCCCTTCTTTCACTTTTTTCAAACCATTGACTTATTGAAAACCTTAGACCATTGTCTTACAAAAAGTCCCATTAGCTGAATTTATCTGTTAGCTTTCTCATGGGATCTTTGAAGTTGTTCCTTTATTCTTCCTATTTCCTGTAAACTGGAAGTCAGCCAGAGATTTGTTTACATTCTGGCTCAGTTTTGAAGGTAAGAGAACTTGATGGGTATGTGCTTCATATTGGAGTTATCCCTTTTTTCATGCTACTGAGATTAAAATATAGTTGGTGATAGCCTGATCTTTTCAGTGTAATATTCCACATCAACCTTCACCTCATGGTAATAGCTGTCAATGATAATCCTTGCATGACACAATTATTTCATCGTAAGTTGTACAATGATGTTTTTCTATTTCTATCATTCCATCCACACTTATTAGCTCACATAATGCAGTATATTGATAAGCCTCACTTCCAACTCTACCCCCTCTAATGTCTTCCTTCCCCTTCTCAACAGGAATGGGTAATTGTTGCTTTTTTTTTTCTTCTAGAGGTCTTTTTCCAATTAGAAGCATTTATATGATATATTTGTATGTACATGTATATATCCATATCCCTCCTCCTCTTCTTGACTAAAGGTTGCATTGTTGTATCTTGCTTTTTTCACTTAAAATATATCCTGGAAATCACTTCATATCTGTCTCAAGATCTTCCTCATTATTAGTTTTGAGCAAGGTAACAACATACTCTGACATATTAATAGTTTAGAAGCCTTCCTCTAGCTGCCTTGAAAAAGTAGAATTTAAAAGTTCACATACCAAAGCAGGGAGATCATTAAGATGCTAGCATCTTGTATCATGCAAATAAAAGCAACATCCTAGAGATGGAAGTGCCTGGGACCCCGATAACTTCACCGAGGAGCTCAGCACAATAGCCACCTCCTGGTGTCTGAAACAGAGGTAAACAGATCTTTATCTTCTTTAAACGACATTTTATTTTGGATCTCTGTCACATTCACTGAAGCTACATCCTAATTAACAAATCATTCTTATTCTAACATGCTCTGATTATTATGACTGGGAGTCAAGACAACTAGCTTTTTGTCTTGACTGTATTGGTTATATGACCTTAAGCAAAGGGGTGAGAGAGTGTTCTGGGTAGAGGAACAGCAGTAAGGTTTCAGAGGCTGTGCAATTTGGCTTTTCTGTCATGAGCAATAGAGGACCCCTGAAAGTGATAGTACAGAAGGAATTCTCAAAAGATTAAGTGGGTAGTAGTATAGAAGGGAAAAGAAACCAGAGACCAGGAGACCAGAATAGGAACCCAGCCTTAGGTCTTGCTTCTACCCAACACACAGTCATTGATGATCCAAGATAACTTACTTTCTCAGTGATTTACCATGGTTAACCCTACCACCATCTCTCTGTCTCTACTTCCTACTATTAATATTTCCTCTGCTGCTGTCACTGCTGCTAAGTTGCTTCAGTCATGTCCAACTCTGTGCAACCCCATAGACAGCAGCCCACCAGCCTCCCCCGTCCCTAGGATTATCCAGGCAAGAACCCTGGAGTGGGTTGCCATTTCCTTTTCCAATGCATGAAAGTGGAAAGGGAAAGGGAAGTTGCTCAGTTGTGTCCGACTCTCAGCGACCCCATGGACTGTAGCCTACCAGGCTCCTCCGTCCATGGGATTTTCCAGGCAAGAGCACTGGAGTGGGTTGCCATTGCCTTCTCCAATATTTCCTCTACTTATTGCTAACTCCACTCCAGCCACAGGACCTGTTTGCTGTTCCTTAAATAAATTCTTCAAACAAACATGCTCCTACACCAGGGCCGTTGTACTTGCTGTTCCCTCTGTCTGGAATGGCTCTTCCCCTTGATATCCATACACAAGAAGGCAACATCAACCACCCCCAAGAAAAAGAAAGGCAAAATGGTTGTCTGAGGAGGCCTTACAAATAGCTGTGAAAAGAAGAGAAGCTAAAGGTCAAGGAGAAAAGGAAAGATATACCCATTTGAATGCAGAGTTCCAAAGAATAGCAAGGAGAGATAAGAAAGACTTCCTCAGCAATCACTGCAAAGAAATAGAGGAAAAGAACAGAATGGGAAAGACTAGAGATCTCGTCAAGAGAATTGGAGATACCAAGGGAACATTTCATGCAAAGATGGACACAATAAAAGCCAGAAACAGTATGGACCTAACAGAAGCAGAAGATAGTAAGAAGAGGGGCAAGAATACACAGAAGAACTATACAAAAAAGACTTTCATGACCCAGATAACCACGATGGTGTGATCACTCACCTAGAGCCAGACATCCTAGAATGCAAAGTCAAGTGGGCCTTAGGAAGCATCACTATGAACAAAGCTAGTGGAGGTGATAGAATTCCAGTTGAGCTATTTCAAATCCTAAAAGATGATGCTGTGAAAGTGCTGCAGTCAATATGCCAGCAAATTTGGAAAACTCAGCAGTGGCCACAGGACTGGAAAAGGTCAGTTTTCACTGCAGTCCCAAAGAAGGGCAATGCCAAAGACTGTTCAAACTACTGCACAATTGCACTCATCTCACACTCTAGTAAAGTAATTCTCAAAATTCTCCAAGCCAGGCTTCAACAGTATGTGAACCATGAAATTCCAGATGTTCAAGCTGGATTTAGAAAAGGCAGAAGAAGCAGAGATAAAATTGCCAACATTAGTTGGATCATTGAAAAAGCAAGAGAGTTCCAGAAAAACATCTACTTCTGCTTTATTGACTACACCAAAGCCTTTGACTGTGTATATCTCAACAAACTGTGGAAAATTCTTCAAGATATGTGAATGCCAGACCACCTTACCTGCCTCCTGAGAAATCTGTATGCAGGTCAAAAAGCAACAGTTAGAACCGGACATGGAACAAGGGACTGGTTCCAAATCGGGAAAGGAGTACGTCAAGGCTGTATACTGTCACTCTGCTTATTTAACTTATAATGGAGACTACATCATGCAAAATGCCAGGCTGGATGAAACACAAGATGGAATCAAGATTGCTGGGGGAAATATTAATAGCCTCAGATATGAAGAAGACACCACACTTATGGCATAAAGTTGAGAGAAACTGAAGAGCCTCTTGATAAAAGTGAAAGAGGGGAGTGAAAAAGCTGGCTTAAAACTCAGCATTCAAAAAACTAAGATCATGGCATCCGGTCCCATCACTTCAGGCAAACAGATGGGGAAACAATGGAAACAGTGACAGACTTCATTTTCTTGGGCTCCAAAATCACTGCAGATGGTGACTGCAACCATGAAAGTAAAAGATGCTTGCTCCTTGGAAGAAAACCTATGACACACCTAGACAGCATATTAAAGAACAGACTTTGCCAACAAGCGTGGCATAGTCAAAGCTATGTTTTTTCCAGCAACTGAACTGAACTGTGGAAACAGTGTCAGACTTTATTTTGGGGGGCTCCAAAATCACTGCAGATGGTGACTGCAGCCATGAAATTAAAAGATGCTTACTCCTTGCAAGAAAAGTTATGACCAACCTAGATAGCATATTCAAAAGCAGAGACATTACTTTGCCGACTAAGGTCCGTTTAGTCAAGGCTATGGTTTTTCCAGTGGTCATGTATGGATGTGAGAGATGGACTGTGAAGAAAGCTGAGCGCCGAAGAATGGATGCTTTTGAACTGTGGTGTTGGAGAAGACTCTTGAGAGTCCCTTGGACTGCAAGGAGATCCAACCAGTCCATTCTGAAGGAGATCAGCCCTGGGATTTCTTTGGAGAGAATGATGCTAAAACTGAAACTCCAGTACTTTGGCCACCTCATGCGAAGAGTTGACTCATTGGAAAAGACTCTGATGCTGGGAGGGATTAGGGGCAGAGGAGAAGGGGACGACAGAGGATGAGATGGCTGGATGGCATCACTGACTCGATAGACATGAGTCTGAGTGAACTCCGGGAGATGGTGATGGACAGGGAGGCCTGGCGTGCTGTGATTCATGGGGTCGCAAAGAGTCGGACACGACTGAGCGACTGAACTGAACTGAACTGAACTGAAATAAATTCCTTGAACAAATATGCTCCTACCTCAGGGCCTTTGTGCTTGCTGATCCCTCCGTCTGGAATGGTTCTTCCCCTTGATATCTATACACATTCCCTGACCAATCTACCTAGAATGGCACTCCTCTCCCATCTCCCTTATTCTGATTTATTTTACTTCACAGAATATGTCACCATTTGGCATTATATATTCCTTTGTTGTCATCCCTCCTTAGAATATAAGCATCATGTGGACAAGGACCTTGTTTAGTTTACTGCTGAAACCCCAGTACTTAGAACACTGCATACAATAGTTGGCACACAATAAATATTTGTTGAATGAATGGATGAATGAGATTAAGTAAAATAGATTTACTTAAGCCTTTATACTAGTAACTGACTTTAAAAATTTTTAGAGAAAACATGAGGCAAAAGAGGTGAGGAAGGCCAGTGCTCTATGGTGACCTAAATGTGAAGGAAATCCAAAAAAGAGGGGGGATATATGTATATGTGTGGCTGATTCACTTTGCTATATAGCAGGAACTAACACAACATTGTAAAGCCGCTATATGTATGTGTGTGCATACTTATTCATGTCTGACTCTTTGAAAAAAATTCTTCATAATCTCAGGGAAATTTTTATTAAAACAACACACAAACATGCAAACCTTAAAGGAAAGGATGGATACATACACATTAAAATTAAGAACTTTTTAAAATCTCTTAAAAAAGAGAAAGACAGTCTACAAACAAGGATAAAGATCATCCATTCAACAGATATTATTGAGCACCAGTAACAGGACAGTCATGGTCCTTAGGATAAATTAGTAGACAAGTCAAAACAAAATTTCTGCCTTTAAGGAGCATTCTATTGAAATGCATAATATGTTGAGCAGAAGGGCCCAGGTACTATCTTAAGTACTTTATATATATAATAACTCCTTGAATTGGCACACACACATGTATATGTGTGTCTATGACAAGTCTATGAGTTAAGTACTCCACAGATGAGAAAAATGTAGATCAAAGAGGTTAAGGAAACTGGCACAGAGATTAACTGCCAGAGATCACACAGTTATTGAAGGGAGGAGCTGGGAGTTGAACCTAATCTGGTTCCAGAGACTATATTGACATTCACAGCACCCAGCTGACAAAGGATTAGTATTGGTAAATACTAATTTGTCAAGAGATTCTACATATCAACAAGTAAAAGATAACTATTAGGAAAATGAGTAAAAGATGTAAACAAGGAGTTTCCAGAAGAAATATGACCCATAAGTATAAGAACCAATGCTCAACCTCTTTAGTAAATAAGGAAATACAAATTCAAACTGCAAAAGGTAGCATTTGACACTAAATTGGCAAAAACTCTAAAGTTAAAGCCAAGTGTTAGGATATGGAGCAACGTGAACCCACACCCTGCTGAAAGCATATGATGTAATCACTTTGGGAAACAATCTAGCATGTCCCAGTAAAACAGAATTTGCCCAGAACCTATGAATCAGCAGTACCACTCCTACGCATATGCCTTAGAGAAACTTTTACACATGAGCACTACAACACATGGATAAGAATGTCCTAGAAACAAGGTTCATGATAGCAAAAATAAGCTGGAAACAAACCAAATGTCCATCAAATAAGACCATGGGTAAATAAACCACAGTACATCCATGCATATTTATAGAATAGAATACAAAAAAGCAGAGCTACATATGTCAACAAAGATGAAACTCAAAATCTTAGTGGTTGAGTAGAAACAGTCAAGTCAGAGAGAAATACCATATATAAGTGTGTGTGTGTGTGTGTGTGTGTACACAAAAGTCTGTGAGTGCTCAGTAGTGTCCAACTCTTTGTGACCCCATTAACTGTAGCCCACCAGGCTCCTCTGTCCATGGAATTCTCCAGGCAGGAATATTGGAGTGTGTTACCATTCCCTTCTCCAGGGGATCTTCCCAACCCAGAGATCAAACCCAGGTCTCCTGCATTGCAGGCGGACTCTTTACCATCTGAGCCACCAGGAAAGCCCCATACATTCCTATAGAGAGAGACAGAATAAACATGCAAAATACTGACAACTACTGACTTGAAGAGATAGATGATATACAAGTGTGTATTATACTATTCTTTCAACTGTCCTGTATGCTTGAATTTTTTTAACTGGAAAAACTAACTTTGAAGGCCTTTAGAAGAAACATGCTTTCTCTAGTTCACCATAATTCGCACCATTCTCTATTATAACACTTTAGCCTGTTCCCTCATTTCTAGTACATCTGGTACCTAGAGACATTTGAGTTTGCAACTGGTAGCTCAGCTTGTAGGTCTTGGTCCCTCTTGCATCTCCTTGTCTCCTGCATGTACATGGTTGGTTTGGCCATTCCCACAGGCTGAACAAACCATATATGAAGTTTGGTTTTTAGGAGATGACAATACAAGCTAATGTAACTCCCTACTACTCTGCAATAGGGAGGGAACCCCTCTTCACCCTCCACCCAGCAGTTACAAAAGTTTCAGCAAGTGCACTACACCTTATGAGATAAAGGTGGGGCCTTGAAAAAGTCTAGCCATGCCAGCTAGTTTCTCCTAGAAGGTAAGAGGAAGAAATCAATGAGTCTATATGACTCTCTGGCATCAAAGGTGAAAAGGATGGGAAAAGAAAATCTTCCAGCAACATCAAGGGGCCCGTGAGGTTAACGATTGTATCAGGGATATAAAGTATGAGATAATTGCCTGTAACCTGTGCCTTGACTTGCGAGTTAAAATCCCTTGAAGGTACTTATGCATCAGAGAGTCTGCAGCCAATAAACTATTCTTCTTCAGACTGATCAGTTTTTAGCCCCATAGAGTCTAGTGGCACCGGGAAAACTGAAGCAGCTTCCCAGTTAGCATCTGCCCAGCCATATTTGGTGATATGACAGGTTCTTTCTTTGCAAACTCTGGTTTTCACTCCCGCAGCACTCATACTGCACTAAACAAACCCTTGATTCCTACCACCCCCAGCTTGCCTATTTCTGCACACACCACACAGCATGAATGCATCCAATTGTTTAGCATGCAAATAGGCTTAGAAAGGACTAGGCAGATAGCCAGAGGCAGGCAGGGTCACTTGGGGAATAAACTGAGGCTGACTGGTGGCACTGAATGCAAAAGAAGGTAGGGAAAGCACAAGGCTGCAGTCTGATTGTTCCTATCACATGAAAAGAAAGATAGAGATCATTTGAACTTCTGACCTCCACTCACCTCTGACCTAGCCCTAGACCTGGGTGGTTTCTACTGGCCGTGTCACCTTATGGAATGGACTTGTCTTTTGGTTTATTCTTGCTTTGACCTCCACACCTTGCTGAATTTCCAGATCTTAACACTTCAACTTGTTTCTGTTATCCAGCTCTCCATAGGACCAGGCTTAGCTTTGGGGAATATTGACGCCTGTCCATCTTTCCCCTTGACCTGCTTTGGCTATATGCTGTCCACTTCCTATTGTGAGAGAGCTCACTTAAGGATTTGATGGTGCTATCATGAAACCTTGCCAGGCCAGGGACTGAAGATATGGAAAAGAGGAGCTCTATTACCAAAGCTGTAGTATCAAGAAGATATCTTCAATATATAGAATGGATAAACAAGAAGCTCCTACTGTGTAGCACAGGGACTAACTATCACAGGGACAATATCCTGTGATAAACCATAATGGAAAGGAATATGAAAAAATATACATGAATGACTGACTCACTTTGCTGCATAGCAGAAANCGGACAGACTGAGCGACTTCACTTTCACTTTTCTCTTTCATGCATTGGAGAAGGAAATGGCAACCCACTCCAGTATTCTTGCCTGGAGAATCCCAGGGATGGGGGAGCCTGGTGGGCTGCCATCTATGGGGTCACACAGAGTCGGACACGACTGAAGTGACTTAGCAGCAGCAGCAGCAGGACTCTTAGGTCTTTCTTGTTCAATTACTTGTCTTAAATATGTTTTTAATCAACAATATCCATTAACTTGCTTTCACCTCAATATCCACTCTAGAGGATCATATTATGATTTTACATTATGAAAAAACAAATTACCTTCCATTAAACTATGCTGAATAAAACTATTTCTCTTCCTAATAAATCATTATTAAACTTTTTGAAGCTAAGGGAAATAAAATAATTCTTTAGAACAAACCAGTTGCACATCTTTTTAAGTCTCTATGAGTTGCAAAAATTGTATTTTTATTCTTTCCTTAATTTTTTTGTGTAATGTTTTGGAGTGTCTCAATTTCTTTAAAACTTTCTTTATTCCTTTTCTTGTCATTTTATTATCTACATTTCCTTAACAACTGTGACTCTTTTCCTTAAGTTTATGATTTCTACCATCAGAATTTTAGTTCCTCTTGTGTTATAATAAGAGTTTTGAATATTTTAATTGTCTACCTTTTTTGATTTATACGAGGATACCTCATTTTCTTATATATATTTAAAGTTACAATCAAGAATTCTAGAAGGACATATAAAGTTTTTTGGATGTTTTTATTGTCAACTTGGTTATGCTGAAAGCTATGTTTCCCAGAATTACCTTCTCTGTATGGTTTGGGAGGCTTCTCAAGCGGTGCTAATGGTAAAGAAGCTGCCATCCAATGCAGGAGACATAAGAAACACGGGCTGCATCCCTGGGCTGGGAAGATCTGGAGGAGGAAGTTACTCTTTTCCTTAAGTTTATGATTTCTACCATCAGAATTTTAGTTCCTCTTGTGTTATAATAAGAGTTTTGAATATTTTAATTGTCTACCTTTTTTGATTTATACGAGGATACCTCATTTTCTTATATATATTTAAAGTTACAATCAAGAATTCTAGAAGGACATATAAAGTTTTTTGGATGTTTTTATTGTCAACTTGGTTATGCTGAAAGCTATGTTTCCCAGAATTACCTTCTCTGTATGGTTTGGGAGGCTTCTCAAGCGGTGCTAATGGTAAAGAAGCTGCCATCCAATGCAGGAGACATAAGAAACACGGGCTGCATCCCTGGGCTGGGAAGATCTGGAGGAGGAAGTAGCAAACCACTCCAGTGTTCCTGCTTGGAGGATCCCGTGGAGAGGAACCTGGCGGGCTAGAGTCCATGGGGACGCAGAGAGTCAGACATGACTGAAGCGACTGAGCACACAAGCACACATGGCTTGGGAGTCTGCAAGTCAAGCTAGGCAGAGTCTGGGGGGAAGAAATGAAGCATCAGACATTGTTACCTGAGGTCATCATTTCGTTGTTGCTGTTCTGTCACTCAATCATGTCTGACTCTCTGCGAACCCATGAACTGCAGCGGGCCGGGCTTCCCTGTCCTCCACTACTTCCCGGAGCTTGCCTAAACTCATGTCCACTGAGTCAGTGATGCCGTCTATCTCATCCTCTGTTGTCTCCTCTTCCTGCCCTCAATCTTTTCCAGCATCAGGGTCTTTTCCAATGAGTCAGCTCTTTGCATCAGGAGGCCAAAATATTGGAGCTTCAGTATCAGTAGAGTTAATGAAAGACAGACATGGACGGGCAGGCAGATTTCAGTTTGTCCTTACACTTCCCTGTGCTGGGATGAATTTTCCTTAATGTTGTGCATCCTATTGACCCACCCCATATTCACTATGTGACACTTCACTGTGAACTTAAAGCAACAATAGCCACAAAGAGCCAATACCCTTCCTTCAATCTCTATCGGTATTGCCCTCTAGATCTCCACCATAGCTGCTCTCTACTTCATTTTCAGACTTGTTCACCTGTGCCAGAACTGATTTTTCTAATCTTTTAATTTTCTTGATTGGATTTTATGTCACCAGCCTCCCTGACAACTATGCGAGTTCTAATTCCTACTATAAATTCCACATTCCATAATATGCTTAGTGGTTGTTTTTCACCTGTTAAACCATGACTAACATACAAAGGTAACCATAAATGCCCACACACACAGGAGCAGGTCAAACGTATTTTAAAGTTGTTGCTCCACTATTATGAGCTACATACTTTTATAATGAGAGTCCTTTTATCTTATATAATTTGACTCTTTGATAAATACGTAGGAAGAGTTTTCTGCCTGAAACACTTCTGACACAGTAAAGAANCACAGGAGCAGGTCAAATGTATTTTAAAGTTGTTGCTCCACTATTATGAGCTACATACTTTTATAATGAGAGTCCTTTTATCCTACATAATTTGACTCTTTGATAAATACGTAGGAAGAGTTTTCTGCCTGAAACACTTCTGACACAGTAAAGAATCTTGTGTTTTCACAAGACTTTTCATTTTCATATGCCATTTCGCTAGAAAATTTCAGACTTCATCAGGATGAAATGCATCAAATGTGGTTGGATGCAGTCTGCATGCAAGGATGTATTAGGTATGCTACTCTACATAGAGATAGTCTCACTTCTGTATTACTGTCATTGGCTGTGCTCTGAAAATAGCAAATTGCTAATAATTTTTATTTAATGTGTTACTCAACCAAAAGGAAGGAAAAGTCTGGTGTACTTATACATCATATAATTAAGTATATTCCTGTTAAAAGAGAATGTCTGTATTAGCTATTTCAATGGGATCTGAATCTTCTAATTTGCAATTTATCACAGGAGATCATTGGAAAAATTTTCACACATACTTATTTATGGTTCCATATATTTCAAACATAGTTTCTCCTTCTCTGTCCACATGCTCTAGGACATGTGACAGAAAATGTCTTTGTGTCCCTATGCATTCCTCTAGCCCTGTAATTTTTTGCCATGAAACCACAAGAGACAGCATACTGGGTATTAGAAATATTCTTTGACACTATTACAATATTAGCAAAACAAATAATTATTTAGGAATGAAAGTGATTGTGAACCACCCTAAATATATACCAGAAAGCCACGTAAGAAATATTCCCAACTCAACAATTAGTTACAGTGCTGTTAAGTCACTTCAGTCGTGTCCGACTCTGTGTGACCCCATAGACGGCAGCCCACCAGGCTCCCCCGTCCCTGGGATTCTCCAGGCAAGAACACTGGAGTGGGTTGCCATTTCCTTCTCCAACGCATGAAAGGGAAAAGTGAAAGGGAAGTCGCTCAGTCGTGTCTGACTCTTCGCGACCCCATGGACTGCAGCCTACCAGGCTCCTCTGCCCATGGCATTTTCCAGGCAAGAGCACTGGAGTGGGGTGCCACTGAATGCCTAATAATGCTCTAAAATATTATCATTTACATATAGCATTTCCTACTGTTTCCAGTTGATTTATAATTACATGTTTTTAATATCCAGTATTTTATTGCATTTAGTGAGTCTATTTTAAAGTTTTTATTTTACATTTTTAAAATTTTATTTTTTAATGTGGAAAATAATTGTTTTACACTGTTGCATTGGTTTCTGCCATACAACAGTGTGAATCAGCTATAAAGATATACACATACACACACTCTCATATATATATATATATATATCTCCTCCCACTTGAGCCTCCATCCCACCATCCCAATCTCCCCACTCTAGGTCATCACGGAGTACCAGTCTGAGCTCCCTGTCTCATATAGCAATCTCCCACTAGCTAGCTATTTTACACATGGTAATAATATATTTCAATCTACTCTCTCAATTAGTCCCACTCTCTCCTTTACCCTGTGTCCACAAGTCAGTTCTCTACATTTGTGCCTCTATTCCTGCCCTGCAAATGGGTTCATTAGTACCATTTTTATAGAGTTCATATATATACATTAGAAGTTGGAAGATGTGTATAAGAGACAGGGGTTGCCATTTCCTTCTCCAATAAATACATAT
This sequence comes from Oreotragus oreotragus, assembly GCA_006410675.1. Classification (NCBI taxonomy): domain Eukaryota; kingdom Metazoa; phylum Chordata; class Mammalia; order Artiodactyla; family Bovidae; genus Oreotragus; species Oreotragus oreotragus. The sequence continues at coordinate 145,576 of SJYX01006712.1, read as the reverse complement.
AGTATATAAAAATTTTATATGTAATATATAAATTATACATATAATTGTATATACAGACTTTGTATATGTAATTATTCATATCGCATAATATATGCATTCCAAATTATGTACTATATAAATATAAATTTATATTATATATAATTTGTACATAAAATTTAAATATACAGACATTATATATAATTATTCATATTCTTTAATATATATAATGTACATATAATGTAAATATTCAGAAGTTATATAGAATTATTTATATTATATAACACGTAAAATTCATAAATGTGTTTGTGTTTTAGTATGTTAATTATAATACATATATAATCTCAATAATATCTAAATGAAGGCACAAGTAGAGGCAAAACTATTTTTTCCATGAAATTATTTCTCATCACTGTCAGTTGTTTAGAACTGGTAAAATTGTAAAGTAGTTCCACTATAGATCAGGGCCAGATAACCCAGAGGAGGTATCCCCTGACGGCACATCCTTTTCCATCGAAGTGCACGTTGTCTTCTACACAATGGATCTCATCCAGTCTCATGGCTATACCACCATGTATTAGCAATGACCCCCAACATTTAAATAATGTGCAGTCCAGCCTTGTCTCTGGAATTCTATACTCATATAACCTACCACCTACCAAATGCCTACTTAGACATCTAATAGATGTTTCAGAGGTAACCTGTCCCAAATGAACGTCTCATTTGGAATATGTTACATCATCAGATTCCCCCACCTCTCATTTCCACAGAGGGTCCTCCACTTTTCTATTGGTCAAGAGTGAAGTTGTGAAATTAACGTTGACTCTGCTTGACTCTGCTTTTCCTCTCCCCTTCCCTCATCTCTGCTCCATCAGCAGATCCTGTTGACTCTTCCTCAAAACAGATCTAGAATCCGGTTGCTTCTCTTGCCCTTCATTCCTTCTACTGTGGTCCAAGTCCTATTGTCTCTATCCAGGATGATGGAAATAAACTCTAATTGCCTCTCTAATCTTTTCCCTGCCGTATCTTTGATCAGGTCTCCTTGCAGCAACCGGAGGGTGCTCGTGAACAGCCAAGTCAGATATCTTCCCTTCTCTACCTACAACACTCCATGGCTCCCACCTTATTCAGAGTCAAAGCCCAAGTCCTCCTTGTGGCCCACACGGCCTTGTCTGATCTGATTCTCTTTTCCTTCCTGTCTTGGTCATCTATTAATAGACCCCTCATTTCACTTTGCTCCACCCACACTGGCCTGCTCAAGATTCTTCAGACATGCCAGGCTCACTTCCTTCTTTGGAGACTTGAACTGAATGTTCTTGAATGCCATGAATGTTTTTGTCCTGACACCCACATAGACAACTCCCTCACTTCCTTCAAATCTTTGTTCCAGTCATTTCTTTTCAATAGAATTTCCTCTGATAACTCTATTTTGTGCAGCTTCCTATTCACCCACCCCCTTATCTTGATTTTCTTTTCTGTACTTTCTACTTTCTAACACTACAATTTCCTTATTTATTGCATTTATCTTTTGTGGTATTCCATCTTCTACCAGAATGTCTTATTAATTTCCCCCCTGTGATGTATTCCAAGAACAAGTAACTAAGATCCAGTGGCTTAAATAAATAGGAAATTCTTTTTATTGCAAGAATAGAAGCTCAGAATTAGGCGTTGCTGGTATTGCTTCTGTTGCTTAGAAGGTTGCTAAGGATCTAAACTCTTCCTAGTTTTCCATCTCACCAATAACATGCTGACTTTTCATCAATTATTTTCATGGTTGCAGGGTGGCTGCCATAGCTCCCGTCATCACGAGCATGTTCAAGGCAGGAAGAAGAATGATGGGACAGAGTGGCAAAATCACCTTTCAACCCTCTCTGTTTAACAAGAAACAAAAGTTTTTCCAGAAACCCCTTAGTGGATTTCCCTTTCACCTAATTGGTCAGAACTGTATCACATGAACACTCATAGTTACAGAGAAATTTGACAAAACAAGTATTCTGCTTTCTAGCTTCTAGAATGGAAATATCAATAGTCAAGAGGCTGAGAATAGCTTTTGAGTTTGTCGACAGTGCCTGGAGGTTATCATTGTTAAATTTTTAATGTTTATCCTTCTAGTTTTTGTTGCCATATTTATCTCTGCCTGTATTTGTAAGACCTGTGCCCACATACATACGATCCCTAAGTTCAAATTGTACTAATCCTGCCATTGATTCTGATTCTGATTTCTCTCACAGGGTTGAAGTCCCTTCTTGCTTTCAAATACACAATGGAATAACAGCTCAGGAAAGCAGGTGCCTGCAGAAGCCTTCTCTGAAATCTCTTCTCAGCTTAATGTGGAAATGCAGTATCTCGCCAGCCCTAGAACTCTCTGGGCAATTTGGATTATGGATGATTGGGTGGGGTGGTCTTCCCATGGCTTCCTGTCCTGGTGAGAAAAGAAGAGCTTCTGTTCCAGCTTACCATTTTACCTTCCATGTTCTGCAACTCTGGAGACCAGATCACAGTGCAATGGCAGGACCAAGAACTTCTGGCTACCACTTTGATTTGTCCTAAGTCCATTGATGTGTGGCTTTAAGGGTGCCCCTCCAGCTTCTATCACATGCTTCACACACAGAGTAGCCCTCAATAAATGATTTGTTTTCTGACTGGCTGGCTTGCTTTTCAACGAAGAACCCTCCAGCTCATTTTTAAACATTCCCCCCACCCCCGGTACTGGGGTATAGCCGATTAATAAACAATGTTGTGATAGTTTCAGGTAAACAGCAAAGGGACTCAGCCATACACATATCTGTATCCATTCTCCCCCAAACTCCCCTCCCATCCAGGCTGCCACATAACAGTGAGCAGAGTTCCCTGCGCTATACAGTAGGTCCTTGTTGGTTATCCATTTTAAATATAGCAGTGTGTACATGTCCATCACATACTTCCCCCTGGTAACCATCAACTCATTCTCTAAGTCTGTGAGTCCCTTTCTGTTTTGAACTTAAGTTAATTTGTATCATTTCTTTTTAGATTCCATATATAAGGGATGTCATATGACATTTCTCCTTCTTTGTCTGACTTATTTCACTTAGTATAGAAATTTCTAGGTCCATCCGTGTTGCTGCAAATGGCACTATTTCAGTCTTTTTAATGGCCAAGTAATATTCCATTGTATATACTTACCACATCTTCTTTATCCATTTCTCTTGGACATTTAGATTGTTTGCATGTCTTGGTTATTTTGTGAACAGTGCTGCTATGAACATTAGGGCATGTACCTTTTCAAATTAGACTTTTCATCTTTCCCAGATATATGTCTGGGAGTAGGATTGCTGGATCATACAATCACTCTGTTTTTAAATTTTTTTTTTAAGGACGCTCCACACTGTTCTCCACTGAACACTACTATTTCTAAAATAACAACAGGCGACTTTAGTCAGGTTCCCTAAAAGCAGAATGTGGGAGGGGTGATTTTGGTGCTCATGATTAATCGACAGAATGCTCTGGAAAGAGAGAAAAAGTGAAGGAAACAAGACGAGGAATACAAGGATCCAGGCAAGTTACAGTCTCGACCGGAACTTGCTTTCAGCCTGGTCCGTGAATTGTGTCTCAGCCTCATCCCATTTTGACACAAGGGAACCAGCCATTTTTAAAAATCTCTGTCAGTCAATTACTGGCTGTGTGCTGCCCCCACAGTGATGGGAAAATGTTTAACAGCTCCTGCTTCATGGAGACCAATTTCCAGCAGAGCATTGCAGGGCTGGTGGCTCAGACGGTCAAGAATCCCATAGCTAGAATGGAAATGCCTGCAATGCTGGAGACATTTTTGATCCCTGGTCAGGAAATCCCCGGGAGAAGGGAATGGCAACCCACTCCAGTATCCTTGCCTGGAGAATCCCATGGACAGAGGAGCCTGGCGGGCTACAGTCCATGGGATCTCAAAGAGTGGGACACGACAGCATTTTCAGGAGAAGAGGGCAGACAACTGACCCAAAAGGGGGTCAGGGAGACACACTAACAATGATAACGACTCTGCCCATCCTCATGACCAGCAAACAGAAGAACTTGTATGAGCGTTTAGATATGTGTTGGAGCTCATTCTAATGAGATTCTGAACTGCACTAAAAAGATGTTTATTTCAAATGATGTTCCAAACTTCTCAGACATTCTGATAAAACCTTTCCCTTTCTAAAAGATCTTTGAGATTGTTTACCATACCATTTGACTTTTTAAATGATCTTCTACATTCATTTTTAATTGGAGTATAACTTCTTTACAATGTTGTGTTGATTTCTGCTGTACAACATTGTGAATCAGCTCGATGTATATCGCCTCCCTCTTGAGCCACCCTCCCACCTCCCCGCATCCCACCCTTCTAGGTCATCACAGAGCTCTGAGCGGAGCTCCCTGCGCTCTACAGTAGCTCCCCGCTAGCTATCTATTTTACACATGGCAGTGTATGTATGTCAGTGGTCCTCTCTCGGTTCATCTCACCCTCTCCTTCCCGCCCTGTGCCCACAAGCCTGTTCTCTATGAGGGCGTCTTCATTCCTGCCCTGCAAACAGGTTCATCAGTACCATTTTCCATTTGGCTTTATTGAGACTAGAATGCAATGTGTTGTTTTTTTTTTAATTGAAGTATAGTTGATTTAAAATGTGTTACATGGAACTCTGCTCAGTGGTATGTGGCCACCTAGGTGGGAGGACAATTTGGGGGAGAATGTATACTTATAAATAAATGCATGGCTGAGTCCCTTCACTATTCACCTGAAACTATCAGAACATTATTAATTGGCTATATCCCAATACAAAATACAAAGTTTTAAAAACGTGTTAATTTCAGGTATATATCAAATTCGTTTAAATATATATATATTCTTTTTCAGATTGTTTTCCATTATAGGTTACTTTGTTGTTGTTCAGTCACTCAGTCATGTCTGACTCTGCGACCCCATGGACTGTGGCACTCCAGGCTTCCCTGTCCTTCACTATTTCCCAGAGTTTGCTCAAATTCTTGTCCATTGAGTTGATGATGCTGTCCAGCCATCTCATCCTCCCTCGCCTCCTTCTCCTCCTGCCCTCAATTTTTCCCAGCATCAAGGTCCTTCCCAGTGAGATGGCTGGCCAAAGTCTTGGAGCTGTAGCTTCAGCATCAGCCCTTCCGATGAATATTCAATGTTGATTTCCCTTAGGATTGACTGGATGTATTTCCTTGTGTACCAGGGGCTCTCAGGAGTCTTCTCCAGTGCCATAGCTCAAAAGCATCAATTCTTTGGTGCTCAATCTTTATGGTCCAACTCTCACATCCATCCATGACTACTGGAAAAACCGTAGCTTTGACTATACTTGATTCAGACAGTAAAGAATCCACCTGCCAATTTAGGAGACCTAGGTTTGATTTCTGGGTTGGGAAGATCCCCTGGAGAAGGGAATGGCTATCCACTCTAGTATTCTTGCCTGGAGAATTCCATGGAGAGAGGAGCCTGGCGGGCTATAGTCCATGGTGACTCAAAGAGCTGGACACGCAAAGATTCAGACACGACTGGAAAACTACCACTTTAAAGGTTGCTACAAGACATTAAATATGTGCTTAGACTGGAGGGCTTTTATATTTCCAAATACATTTTTGATAAAGTGTTTTCATCTTTTAAAAAATAGGAAAAGCAGCAGCAGGAGACATTTCTAATGCTTTTCTTGGGAGGGTGCACGTCTTCTCTTTTGCACTTCTGAGATCAGCCCTGGGTGTTCTTTGGAAGGAATGATGCTAAAGCTGAAACTCCAGTACTTTGGCCACCTCATGCAAAGAGTTGACTCATTGGAAAAGACTCTGATGCTGGGGGGGATTGGGGGCAGGAGGAAAAGGGGACGACAGAGGATGAGATGGCTAGATGGCATCACCGACTCAAAGGACGTGAGTCTGAGTGAACTCCGGGAGATGGTGATGGATAGGGAGGCCTGGCGGGCTGCGATTCATGGGGTCGCGAAGAGTCGGACACGACTGAGCGACTGAGCTGAGCTGAACTAAACTGAAGGTACAGCATCCAGTGCTATTTGCTATTTTTACCCCCAGGCGGCGCTAGTGGTAAGGAAACTACTTGCCAATGCGGGAGACGTAAGAGACGTGAGTTCCATCCCTGGGTCGGGAAGATCCCCTGGAGGAGGGAACGGAAACCCACTCCAGTATTCTTGCCTGGAGAATCCCATGGACAGAAGAGCCTGGTGAGCTACAGTCCATAACGTCACAAAGAGTTGCACACGACTGAAGTGACTTAGCACACATGCATCTCACTTCTTTATAATCAACATTCCATCTTCTGAAACCTTACTTCGTGAATCATGCCCAACATTGATAAAAATCACCCAGTTTTCACGTAATTTGAAACTCTCAAGCTTCACCTGCCTTGGTTACAAATATGGGTTGGCTCAGTTTCCATATCTAGGTTTGAACCACAGGATCTCAGACTGTCTTCCTTCCTCTTTCTTAGTTCTCAGAAAAAAAATTCCTCCTCAGGAGTTTGTGGGTGTTGCTGAAGTATTATTTGATATCTGCTCAGGGCGTGTTTCCGGAGAAGGCGATGGCAACCCACTTCAGTATTCTTGCCTGGAGAATCCCAGGGACGGGGGAGCCTGGAGGGCTGCGGTCTATGGGGTCGCACAGAGATGGACACGACTGACTCGACTTAGCAGCAGCAGCAGCAGCAGAGTGTGTTTCTCCCATTCTTTTCTCTGCTTTGATCTTGAAAGTCCTTCATACGCCTCTCCAGCGTATCTTTCCCTGCTCAGCACAGCAACCTCTACCCACTGCCAGGTCAAGTCTACGGAACACGGAGATGCACCTTGACCGGGGCTGTGAGAGGCAGTTCTGTACCCATCGTGGGGCCCGCCATTGTCTCCTGGGCTCCAGAGCTGCGGCACTTGGGCACAGAGTTACCTACACTCATGAACACCGCAGCACCATCTCCCAGCCTATCCTTAACTTAAGGGGCCCTCCACGCAGCCACATAGGTTCTTTTCAGTCCAGTTCAGTCGTGTCTGAGGTCTTTTGGACACACTGATACTCTCTACCCTTCTGACGTCTCTCTTGTCTTTTAAGTGGCAACTTCTCCAAACCCCCATATCTATCAGTTCACTCAGGTAGGTGTTTTGGAAGCTTTAGAAAGGTGTATCTTAACCATTACATAGGAGTATGGAAATTCCATTTCTGGTTCAGACCATATGCCAGGAAAAAAGGCAAGAAAATCTTTTAGGTAGCTGGGAAAACATAGAAGGCTTAGAGATGTTTAAAAATTTCATACTTTGCTGTATATCGGAAACTGACATGTGTGCATGCTAAGTCACTTCAGTTGTGTCTGACTCTTTGCGATCCTATGGACTGTAGTCCATCAAGCTCCTCTATCCATGGGGATTCTCCAGGCAAGAATACTGGAGTGGGTTGGCGTGCCCTTCAGGGGATCTTCCCATCCAGGCATCAAATCCGGGTCTCCTGCATTGCAGGCAGATTCTTAATCATCTCAGCCAGCAGGGAAGCCCTCTGAAACTAAGGAAACACTGTAAATCAACTATATTTTATTGTTTTAGTTGGAGGATAATTGTTTTACAGTGTTGTGTGGTCTCTGCCTTACATCAATGCAAATCAGTCATAATTTTTTTTTGTATTTATTTTTTTACACGAACTCCCAAACATGAATCCCCCTCCCACCTCCCACCCCACATCATCCCTCCAGATCATCCCCATACACCAGCCCCAAGCGTCCTGCATCCTGCATTGAACATAGACTGGCAATTCATTTCTTACATGATAGTATACAAATTTCAGTGCTATTCTCCCAAATCATCCCACCCTCTCCCTCTCCCTCTCCTTCTCCCTCAGAGTCCATAAGTCCGCTCTACACATCTGTATCTCTTTTGCTGTCTTGCATACAGGGTCCTCATTACCATCTTTCTAAATTCCATATATATGTGTTAGTATACTGTATTGGTGTTTTTCTTTCTGGCTTACTTCACTCTGTATAATTGGTTCCAGTTTCATCCATCTTATTAGAACTGATTCAAATGTATTCTTCTTAATAGCTGAGTAATACTCCATTGTGTATATATACCACAGCTTTCTTATCCATTCATCCGCTGATGGACATCTAGGTTGTTTCCATGTCCTGGCTATTATAAACAGTGCTGCAATGAACATTGGGGTACATGTGTCTCTTTCTATTCTGGTTTCCTCGGTGTGTATGCCAAACATGGGATCTTTTAAGAATATCAATTTCATGTGGTTTCTCAGTTCCTGCTCCTCACTTTCAGTGAGTGCCTGGCCTCCTTCCCTATCCTTGAGCTAGTGTTCCTGCTTACTAAGAGTTTGTTACCAGGACCAGTTGCCACACAGCTATCACCACCCTTGTGGCAGCAGATGTAGTGCTATTTTAAAATTAGCTGCTCTTATTTTTTCCTTCTGGTTTCTGACACATGGTAATTTTTCTTTCTTTCTAGTGAGTCCAGCAATATATCGAAAATAATTTAAAACAATTACTTTTCTTTAGCTAACATTTTTATGAAGTTGTAGTGAAGAGTTTCAGGGTACCCAGGCTGCTAGATGTTCAGAACTGAAAGTCAACCAGTCAAACTGGTCTGAACTTTAAACATGTCCATATGTGTATTAATAGATTGGATACACATAATACTATACTAGATATTGCATCAGAAATATCTCTTGGAAATTAATGCTTCCCAGAGTACTATGTGGGTTTCCCTTGTAGCTCAGTCAGTAAAGAATCTGCCTGCAGTGCAGGAGACCTGGGTTCAGTCCCTGGGTTGGGAAGATCTCCTGGAGAAGGAAATGGCACTCCAGTATCCTTGCCTGGAAAATCTCACAGACAGAGGAGTCTGGTGGGCTGCAGTCCTTGGGGTCGCAAAGTCAGGCATGACTGAGCGATTAACACTTAGAGTATACTATGCACAAAACAGATTTTCAGTAAGTGCATCAATAAATGCATATTACAAAGTCTTTGCTGAAGGTAAATAAGAGCACTAAACTGAATGTTTGGGGGAGGTGCTAATATATTTTACTGCGTCTAGGCTCAAGTTATTAACTTAGTGCGTACCAGGAAGGTTTATCATGAGAATTTCCTACCCAGAAAGTGAAGAGAATGATAATCTGGGACGGTTGCCCCCAGTCAGCCAATTGGATTTTTATGCTATACATAAGCCATTTCTTTCAGGTGATAAAGAACTACTGCTAAGTTTCATATCAAATAGGACCAATGACTACCCCCCTCCACCCGTGTGTTAGGGGAGTGGCAAGGAGGGGACACAGGCTTTAAGAGGTCAGTGCAGAAAATGTCAGCTGCACAAACACCATCACTCACAATTCTACTGGAATGAAGAACTAAGCCTCTCTGGAACATCTCTCCTTTCTTTATAAAACTATAAAGATAACTTGGTTTCAATCTCTCAAGGTTATTTTGTAAAGAGACAAATCAAACTGATCAAATTCAGCCAATACAGATACAAATGCTTGCTGAGGAGGATTTTTTTTTATTATTATTATTATTTTTATTAGCTCTCAGTTTATTTCAGGGACTTTATTTACTTAATCCCAATCAATTCTTTTTTTGTTTGTTTTTTAATATATATATTTTTAATTGTTTTCCATTAGGCAGAGCGGAGGAGAAGGAAATGGCAACCTACTCCATTGTTCTTGCCTGGAGAATCCCAGGGACGGGGCAGCCTGGTGGGCTGCCATTTATGGGGTCGCACAGAGTCTGCCACGACTGAAGCAACTTAGCATCAGCAGCAGCAGAGAGGGAGTGAATATCTTCTTTGGAGGCAGTAAAACATAAATAAGATTTAAACAGATTTTAACCCATCCACTTTTGAGTTTATCATATTCTTTATTCCCGGTGCCTTGGAAAATATTTATTGGATGCTTTCCTCTAACTTATTGATCCATGAGTTAAGTATAATGTATATATCTTCATCCATAAGATAGAGAATAGATACAAAAAATCATCAAAGCAATTTTATAAAAAAGTTGCCACATACACTACATTTAAGTGTTTCAAAAGTGACTACTGAGATGACGCAGACGGACTTACAAATTAAAAAAAGAAAATACCAAGAACCCATGTAAAAATGGTCAAAAGACACAAGGAGATATTATACACACACAGGTATTAAAGAGCAATAAGTTGATAAAGGGGACTAAACATTTTTAGGATAATGGAAATCAAATTTAAATCTCAATGGTTTTTTATTCACTAGAATTTAGTTTAAAAGTTAAAAAAAATCTCAGTAGCACCAAATGTTGGAAAATAGCAGCTGGAACCATCCTAGAGCCTTGGTGAGAGTGGGAAGTGGTACAACCATTCTGCAGAAGTAGTTGTAAGTTCTTCTAAAGTTAACCATGTATGACCTGGTAATTCATATGGCCCTAAGTAAATGCCCCAGACAAATGAAAATATGTCTACAAAAATACCTGCTGCTACTGCTGCTAAGTCACTTCAGTCATGTCCGATTCTGTGTGACCCCATAGACGGCAGCCCACCAGGCTTCCCTGTCCTCGGGATTCTCCAGGCAAGAACACTGGAGTGGGCTGCCATTTCCTTCTCCAATGCATGAAAGAGAAAAGTAAAAGTGAAGTCGCTCAGTCTATCCGACTGTTAGCGACCCCATGGACTGCAGCCCACCAGGCTACTCCGTCCATTGGATTTTCCAGGCAAGAGTACTGGGGTGGGGTGCCATTGCCTATTAGCAGGCTTATTCGTAATAACCAGAACAAGGAGACAGTGCAAATTCCTATCAGCAAGTGATAGGAATTTCATGCAAAAAATATTACCCAGAAGTAAACATAAATTAACTCAACAACATGGCTGAAACATAGATATTAAACTGAGCAACAGAAGCTACATATAAGAGAATACTTTTAAGTTCCATTTATATGAAGTTCTAATAAAAATTGACCTGAGGTGATAAAAGATATAAAGAGGCTGATTCTGAGAGAAAGGGATTGCATGGAAAGTGGTGTGAGTAACTGTCCTGGGATGACAGAGATGTTTTTTTCTTTGTGGGTGATGGTTATGTGGGTGAACACAGTCATCAAAACTTAACAAACTGAACTCTAAAAAATGGGCATCTTCTTGTATTTAAAGCAGACTGCCATTTAAAAAAATCTAAATGGTCTGCCTTCAGAAATGCAGAGTTCCCCACCACTGGAAGATTTTGAGCAAAGACAAGGAGATAGAAACATTAAACAACTGGACTAGATATGTGGCTTTTTAACTTCGGAGTGTATTGTATTAGCTTAGCTGCTGCTGCTGCTGCTAAGTCGCTTCAGTTGTGTCCTATCTGTGTGACCCCATAGCTGGCATCCCACCATGCTCCTCTCTCCCTGGGATTCTCCAGGCAAGAATACTGGAGTGGGTTGCCGTTTCCCTCTCCAATGCATGCGTTCATGCTAAGTCACTCCAGTTGTGTCTGACTCTGTGCAACCCTATGGACAGCAGTCCACCCAGATCCTCTGTCCATGGGATTCTCCAGGCAAGAATACTGGAGTGGGTTGCCAGTTCCTTTTCCTGTATTAACTTAGAGGGTTTGTCAAATATATAGAATCAGTATATCTCCACTCCAGAGATTCATTTAGTAAAATGGGACTCAGGTACCTTTATTTTCAGTTGACACCTGCCCCAGAAAATTCTGGAAAAGATGGTTCAGTTATTCATCTATCAATTCACAAAGCAATGAAAGGGCAGTTACGAAAAACTACCATTCGCAATTTTCAATACTTCTGTTTCTCAGTTTAAAGAAGGAAATCATACTGAGACATATGGATTGATGTGTTCTATAAATGGACATATTTCAGTATATTACTGTAAAATACATTAAATAAGTATGTTTTATTCATTAATTTCAAGCAAGGCAAATTAATTTTCTCTCTTTTGTTCCTTATAACTATTTATTTGGTATTCTTAAGAAAGTTTCATATCTTCTCTTAATAATGAAGGGATCTATGCCAGTTTTTTAGGAAACAGCAAACAAAAAAGTGAGTAAACCTGTAAAGACATGCTAAAACTACACAGTCTCAGTTTATTTACAAGAGTGGCTTATGCTACGCATATGCTCATTTGATATCTAGCAGGCTGTATAGATGTGTATAAGAGACAGGCCTGGTGGGCTGCCATTTATGGGGTCGCACAGAGTCTGCCACGACTATAATATATAGAATCAGTATATCTCCACTCCAGAGATTCATTTAGTAAAATGGGACTCAGGTACCTTTATTTTCAGTTGACACCTGCCCCAGAAAATTCTGGAAAAGATGGTTCAGTTATTCATCTATCAATTCACAAAGCAATGAAAGGGCAGTTACGAAAAACTACCATTCGCAATTTTCAATACTTCTGTTTCTCAGTTTAAAGAAGGAAATCATACTGAGACATATGGATTGATGTGTTCTATAAATGGACATATTTCAGTATATTACTGTAAAATACATTAAATAAGTATGTTTTATTCATTAATTTCAAGCAAGGCAAATTAATTTTCTCTCTTTTGTTCCTTATAACTATTTATTTGGTATTCTTAAGAAAGTTTCATATCTTCTCTTAATAATGAAGGGATCTATGCCAGTTTTTTAGGAAACAGCAAACAAAAAAGTGAGTAAACCTGTAAAGACATGCTAAAACTACACAGTCTCAGTTTATTTACAAGAGTGGCTTATGCTACGCATATGCTCATTTGATATCTAGCAGGCTGTATATTTTTATTTCATGCTAATTATTTTAACTTTAGCATCATTCTCCTGTAAGCACAGAGCTGAAAAAGAAAAAAGGATGAGGCATAAAAAATATTGTTAGTGCTATTATATATTTTCTCTTTGTAACTGAGATCTGTTTCATATACATAATCCCCACTACAGAGTAAGGGGAGGTTGGCTACCTGGAAGTAACTTGAGCTGTCTTGAAGAAATGGTAGTAGCTGCTAGTTGGACAAGGAGGAAAGTCATTCTGAGCAATGGAAAGAGCATGCACAAAGGTGTAAGAAAAGGAAAATATTGCTACTGCACTTACAGATTTAGTAAGATGAACGATGTGTTTTGGGAAGTGAAGGTGAGGGGGACACTAAAGGAGTTTAAGCAAGGAAACACAGTGAAAAATGGATGTGTTATAAATCCCACTCATGACATTGTGAAGAATAAACTGGAAGACAGGTGACAGAGATAAGACATGCAGCAGAGAGCTTTACAGCTCAAGTGACAAATGATAAGGGTCTAAGCAAAGGCAGTCCTGTGAAAAGTGAATAGGAGGAAAAAAACTGCAAAGGTTTTTTAGAGATTGAATATGAATCATAAAGGTTATGAAGGAATCCAAAATAAGGCCTGGAGATAGGATGGATAGAAAAGATTGGAAATGAAATGTAATAGCAGATTTGGTGTGCACAGACGGGAGGAGAAAGTAAAAATTAGTTTCAAACCTACTTGTATCTGCTACCATAGCCGTGCTATTCCAGCAAGCTATTACAAAATGAGATAAGAGTTTAAGAAACGATGTCCCTACTATCAACATAATGTTGTTTCTGGAAAAGGCTTTCTGACAAAAACATAGGGTGACAATCAATTCATTATTAGGGCTGACAGCTTGGTTCAAAACAAAGAGAGGAGCATCAGCTGGTGAGAGGAAGCTAAAGTGTTTCACTAAATTTATAGTGGTAACATTCAATCCCAGGTAAATATCCACACTTAGACATATCCATACTTAGAAAGCGAATAGGATTTCTACAAGGGTGATGTCTCAACAAATAAAAATGCAGCTCACATTAAAAATTAATCCTGATAAACCATGACCAAGAGACTGATTCTTACCTGAAAAGAGAAAAGATGAAAGAAGAAAACTAAAGGACAAGATAACTTTTCTAAAGGAAAAATGAATGTAGCATCTTTGTCAGGTTTTGGTATTAGGGTGATGGTGGCCTCATAGAATGAGTTTGGAAGTTTACCTTCCTCTGCAATTTTCTGGAAGAGTTTGAGTAGGATAGGTGTCAGCTCTTCTCGAAATTTTTGGTAGAATTCAGCTGTGAAGCCGTCTGGACCTGGGCTTTTGTTTGCTGGAAGATTTCTGATTACAGTTTCAATTTCCGTGCTTGTGATGGGTCTGTTAAGATTTTCTATTTCTTCCTGGTTCAGTTTTGGAAAGTTGTATTTTTCTAAGAATTTGTCCATTTCTTCCACGTTGTCCAATTTATTGGCATATAATTGCTGATAGTAGTCTCTTATGATTCTTTGTATTTCTGTGTTGTCTGTTGTGATCTCTCCATTTTCATTTCTGATTTTATTGATTTGATTTTTCTCCCTTTGTTTCTTGATGAGTCTGGCTAATGGTTTGTCAATTTTATTTATCTTTTCAAAAAACCAGCTTTTGGCTTTGTTGATTTTTGCTATGGTCTCTTTTGTTTCTTTTGCATTTATTTCTGCCCTAATTTTTAAGATTTCTTTCCTTCTACTAACTCTGGGGTTCTCCATTTCTTCCTTTTCTAGTTG
>SJYX01006712.1:116960-128992 GCA_006410675.1 Oreotragus oreotragus | reverse complement strand
AGATACAGATGTGTAGAGCGGACTTATGGACTCTGAGGGAGAAGGAGAGGGAGAGGGAGAGGGAGGGATGATTTGGGAGAATAGCATTGAAATATGTATACTATCATGTAAGAAATGAATTGCCAGTCTATGTTCAATGCAGGATGCAGGATGCTTGGGGCTGGTGTATGGGGATGATCTGGAGGGAAGATGTGGGGTGGGAGGTGGGAGGGGGGTTCATGTTTGGGAGTTCGTGTAAAAATATAAATAAATACAAAAAATAAATAAAAAAAAATAAAAGCAAACTGTTTTATGAAAACTATTTAAATTTGTGCTGTATGAAAAAAAAAAAACTAAAAAATATTCTGGTTCCTCAATGCCTTTCTTCTTTAACAGGTGTATTTATCAACAGCACTCCATGACTGATTTTAGTTTTGTGGCTGAGGAATAAATACTGCTCAAATATGAAACAATGGAAGTTGAGTCCGTCTGCTAATTGTACCTTTCTGATAGCAGCAGATGAATTCCAAGGACACAAAGTGAATAAACATTTAGCAGAAACCAAAGATGAAGCAGAGAAAAACTTAGCCCTCTTCATGGCTAATATACTTACTGGCTAGAGACATTTAGCCTCAGTTTCCTCAAACCACCTTCACCAGGGTTTCCTCAGGGCCTCAGCAGTAAAGAACCCTCTTGCAAGGCAGAATTCACGGTGGGAGCCATGGGGTTTGATTCCTTGGTGGGGAAGCTCCGCTGCTGAAGGAAATGACAACCCAGTGCAATATTCTTGCCTGGGAAATTCCTAGAAAGAGGAGCCTGGTGGGCCACAGCCTCGGGGTAGCAAAGAATTAGAGACAACTGAACATACTCTTGCCTGGCAAATCCCATGGACGGAGGAGCCTGGTGGGCTGCAGTCCGTGGGGTCGCTGGGAATCGGACATGACTGAACGACTTTACTTTCCCTTTTCACTTTCATGCATTGAAGAAAGAAATGGCAACCCATTCCAGTGTTCTTGCCTGGAAAATCCCAGGGACGGGGGAGCCTGGTGGGCTGCCGTCTATGGGGTCGCACAGAGTCGGACACGACTGAAGCGACTTAGCAGCAGCAGCGCACAGCTCACACTAAGCACTACATACCTTCGCCAAAGAGGGGGCAGATTGCTAATAGATGATTATAATGATCACAGGCACCTCTGAGTTCTACATGGTTTTCATTGGTGGATTATTGCTTTGGGGATAAGACAGCCTGAATTTTTCAGCTCTCTGAATTTAAATAGTCGAGAGTACTGTTTTTATCAGAGTCATGCTCACTAGCTACTCTAAATAATAAGCACAAAGTCTTAGTGGCTTAATATTAGTATACAATACATACATGTTTATTTTTTCACTCACATATGGTCCAATGTGGGTTAGTGGCTCTCCTGAGGATCTCCAATTAAACGAGTGTAGCTCATCCTAGGAATCTTTGATTCCAGCCACAGGAATGGGAGAATGTAGTGAGAGCTAGAGCATGAGGAGAGTGAGCAGTGTGGACAGCAGGCCATGGGCTTCATAAGGCTGGACGTGGCACATATCGTTGTTCTGTATCCTAGCTATTAGCCAGACCTTAGTCACATGGCCCTTATCTAGAAGGAAGGTTGGAAAATGAAGTCTTTCTGTGTTTCCAGAAGAAAAATGAAAATGGCTTGGTCTTAATGTATACTTCAACATATACAATATTAATTCTGTATGTGTGTGTGTGTGCATGTGATCTTGCAACGCTATGGACTATAGCCCATTAGGCTCCTCCATCCATGGAATTTTCCAGGCAAGAATACTAGAGTGGGTTGCCATATCCAAGTCCAGGTTATCTTTTCAACCCAGGAACTGAACTCACATCTCTTGCTTCCTCTGAACTGGCAGGCAGATTCTTTACCACTAGTGCCACCTGAGAAAGTGAAAGTTGCTCAGTCATGTTCAACTCTGCAACCCCATGGACTGTAGCCTGCCAGGCTCCTCTGTCCATGGGGATTTTCCAGTCAAAAATACTGGAGTGGGTTGCTATGCCCTCCTCCAGGGGATCTTCCTAAGCCAGGGATCAAACCCAGCTCTCCCGCATTGCAGGCAGATTCTTTATCATCTGAGCCACGAGGGAAGCCCAAGACTACTGCAGTGGTTAGCCTATCCCTTCTCCAGCAGATCTTCCAGACCCAGGAATCCAACCAGGGTCTCTTGTATGGCAGGTGAATTCATTACCATTTGAGATACCAGGGAAGCTACCTGGGAAGCCCAATATTGATTCTCCCCTTTCTGAAAAAGTAACCCTAAATCTAAATTCCTCTAAAAACTGACATGCTTTTAATGCTATGAGAGATGTTTGAGTAATTTATGAAATTGGATGTTGTGTTATTCAGTATATATAGATAATAAGTTCTCCTTGCGCAGTCACCACTATTCCAGACAAAGCTGGCCCAACGTGAAGCAACAATAAGAGGTGCAAAACCTGAATAGTTATGGTAGGGGTAGACGAGGTGGCCAAAGTGAACCAGCGAAGAAGTTACACCAACAGAGCTGGTATGAACTCTAAAAGTTTCTGTTAATCTTTTCTCTCTCTAAAAAGGCCTTTATCTTCATTATTAGATTGAGTAAAACAATTTCTTGCAGAAAGTGAAAGTGAAGTCGCTCAGTTGTGTCCAACTCTTTGCGACCTCATGGACTGTAGCCTACCATGCTCCTCTGTCCATGGAATTTTCCAGGCAAGAGTACTGGAGTTGGTTGATGTTTCCTTATTGCAGAAAGAAACTGGTAAATCGATTATTTATCATTCTGAATATCCAATGAGCATGAGCATGCTGCTGCTGCTGTTAAGTTGCTTCAGTTGTGTCCGACTCCATGCGACCCCAGAGATGGCAACCCACCAGGCTCCCCTGTCCCTGGGATTCTCCAGGCAAGAACACTGGAGTGGGTTGCCATTGCCTTCTCCAGAACATGAGCATATTCCCTCATTATTTCTTTTGCTCTTCTTTTCACTTTCATTTTCTGCTATTATTTTTGCTCCTAAGTATTCTTTAACACCCATCTTGTATGATGCAATATGCACTTCCATTACACTCCCATTAAATTAACTCACATATTCTGAGCTCATTTTACTGAATATTCCATTCTAACACCTGAGGTACTCTACAGAAAGGTATTAGGTGAAGTTGGCTCTTCAAAATTGCTTTAACATCACACCATGTGGCATACAAAATTAACCAATGATTCAAGAGAATTATCCTTTGCCTCTCAAACTTAGTAAAACAGAATGTTGACAATCATTTGCTAACCCGTGCAAATACCAGGGAACATATTGTTTGATATTCTGGAGATTTTCTTCTCAAAGACTCAAACCATTGGATTAAGAAATTAAATCTCTTTCACATGAGCTTGGATATTCCCTTTGGCAGATGACGAAAAAAAAAAAAAGACTTAGGAAGCAACTCAGAGACATTACTAGGCATCTGAATAAGAATCTTTACATGATAGAAAAATGAAAGAGAAATAGAAACTTCAACATACTAATCAAAGTTTATCAAACTTATCACCTGCTATTTAAACCTGAGGTAAAATTCTTAATGCTCTGGAAAGCCATACAACATTTAAAAAAAAAAAAAAAGGATTCTGGTCCAGGATGTAAAGATCTTAGAACTGTCATTCCAGTAATCATAACAAGGGGAAAATCTGAACAAATAAAATCAATTTTTCTTAGATCTAGCAGAGAACTGGGATCACAGGGCAAACTACTAGCCCCCAAATTAGAGACAAGTAGGTACAGCGAAGAGCTACTTCTTGCAGCAGAAGCCCAGGAGTAAAGCCCACCAAGGGAGCGAGTACCAGGATAGGGACATTAAGCTGTAAGTAACTAAGCACTACAGTCACAGTATGGCCAAGTTTGAAAATTAAAAACTCTGGGGGCTGGGAGAAGAGAAGTCTTACGGGAAGCTTCACACTTTGGCAATTTTACCTCTAAGATCCCCACCAAATTCTTACAGTGAAGAGCAGGACAAAAAATGTCCCTCATGATTTTGGCAGAGGGAGAGAACAAGTCAAAGAATTCTGCTCTTCTTACCAAGGCCTGCTCTCAAAGAATTCTGTTCTTCTTACCAAGGTCTGCTCTCAAAGGAAACTATTTTATCAGAGCCTAATGACTGGAGTTTTATCAGAGTCTAACCCATTCAGGGGAAGAGAAACTCCAACCCTCTCTAGTTTATATACAAAGGAAGAAAATATGTAATTCCAGCCACATCTCACTTTCTTGCCTCTTCTACAGAGGTGGGGATGGGGGTGGTGGTGTTTGGAAACAGTTATGGAAGTCATAGCTCAGTGTCACTGACTCACTAAAAGACTAATACCCAATCATAGGATTCCAGCTTGGATTGATGTACCAAAATGTCCAGACTGTGTAGCTCTTAAGCAATGAAAATTTAATTCTCACACTTCTGGAAGCTAGGAAGTTCAAGGATTGCAGAGGTGATACACCGTCTGATTTAAAGATGACTGTTTTCTGTGTCTTCACATGGCTGAAGTGGTGGGAGCTTTCTGCAAGAGCACTAATATTTCTATAAGAGCACTCTTCTATAAGACCACTAATGTATTTCATAAGGACTTCATCTCATGACATAATCACCTCGAAAGGCCCCTGCCTTGTAATATCATGACCTTGGGGGTTAGGATTTCAAAATATGAATTTGGGGGACACAAACATTTAGTCTATGATAGGACTATAGAATGCTTCCTCTTTCCTCTCTCCAACATTACCACCACGTCAGTAGGGCTCCTGTATAATAACAGGGAAATACAACTGAAAGAACAGCACATCTCAGACCTTATTTGAGAAGTCTCAGACAAGAGGGAAAACAAGGACGCCAGAGTAAGTTTTAGCCTCTGACTCATAATAAACAGTAAATATAGCCTAACGTGTAACCAGACAAACATAAACCTCACAAAAAATGATCTACTTATCTTAGTTATTTTACTTTGTATATCATCATCAGCTTTCAGCAAAATATTACAAGGCAGGCTAAACGTCAAAAACAATCTGTGAAGAGACAGAACCAGAATCAGATATAGCAACATGCTGGATTATCAGACCAGGAACTTAAAAAAAATTTTTTAATTAATATGAGCTCTAATGGAACAGGTGTACAAAATACAAGAACTGATGGGTAATAGAAGCAGAAAGATGGAAATTCTAAGAGAATTACAAAGAAATGCTAGATATAAGAAACATTGTGATGGAAAAGAATTCATTTGATGGACTCATCAACAGAATGAGCAAAACTGAGTATCAATGAGCTTGAAAAACAATAAGAGATCCTGCCAAAACTAAAAAATAAAGAAGAAGAAAATGAAAAAAGAAATAACAGCACAGCCAGTAACTATACAGGATAATTATAAAAGCTGAAAAACAGATATAACAAAAATACCATAAGGAGAAAAGAAATAAACAGAAGAGATATTTGAAATATTGACTGAGAATTTTCCAAAATTAAAGACATCAAAGCACAGATCCAATAACCTCAGAGACTAGCAACCCAGATAATATATATCAGCCATATCATATTCAAATTGTAGAAAATCAAAGAGAAAATCTTCAAACAAGCCAGATGTAGGAAACACATTACTTACAGATGAGCAAAAATAGAATTATATCAGGCTTCTTGTCAGAAGTTATGCAATAAGAAAAGAATGGAGTGAAACTTTAAAATGTTGAAGGAAAAAAACAAACAAAAAAATCATATCACCAACCTAGAATTCAGTATCCAATGAAGCTATCTTTTAAAATAAAAACATTTCCTCAGAAAAACAAAAAATTGTGGAAATTTTTCACCAGTAGAATTTTCTGGCAAGAAATGTTAAAGTTAGTTCTTCAGAGAGAAGGAAAATAATATAGGTTGGAAATGCATGTTTACATAAAGAAAGGAAAAGCATTAAAGAAGGGAAAAGTGAAGGTAAAATAAATCATATATTTCATTATTCTTTTTACTGTCATATAATTGATTTACAATAAAGTATTGCTTCAGGTATACGGTGAAGTGATTTAATAGATTTACTCCATTTAAAGATATTATAAAATAATGGCTATACTCTCTGAATGGTAAATTACATACTCGTATCTTATTTTATATGTAGGAGTCTGCATTTCTTAATCCCTTTCCCATCTTTCCCTTTCACCTAACACTTTCCCTACTGATAATTACTAGTGTTTTTCCTGCATTTATGAGTCTGCTTCTGTTTTGCTCTATTCACTTTTTTTTTTTAATAGCTACCTATTATGGTCTTGAAGGTGTGACCTTCTGTGGACGTGTCCCTACATAATCTGCATGTGCTCAGAGGCTTTGGTTGAGGAGGCAGATCTGAAGGGAGCACAGTCTGAGTCTTCCCCAAGGGTGCATTGGCAGCCATTGGCTTGGTGGGATGTGGGCTTGGAGTTGGAGGGGCTGAAACCAGAGCCAGATGCATGCCAGGGCTTCTCCTGAGCTCAGTGGCTATCATGGCCCTATTGTGGGTGGGATCTGAGTCTAAGGGGTAGAGTAGGAGCCCTAATGGAGTTGGGCTTCTTTAGCTTATAATGGTTGGCTCCTCATTAGTTTGGGTTGTGAGTGGGGCCTAAGGGCTTGAGGCTGCTGTTGGGTTGGTTTCACTTATTCCCTGGTGTGCATGCCTTGATTAGAGGCTGGTTCAGCAGCAAAGGTGTTGGTGTAGCTTTGCTGAGCTGGCTCTCTTCCAGACCTGTTCAGGCATGTCTGCTCAGGCAATGCCGGTTTCTGCCCTGGAGCTAGCTTCACTCCCTTCCAAGTCTGTGCAGGGAGTCAGGCTCCAGAGAGGCAGTCTCCACCCTGAAGCTAGTGTAGCTCCCTCCAGAGTGTGCATTCTAATGGGTGTGCTTTCAGTGGTTGCCTCTATCCTGGTCAGGGGAAGGACCAGGTTCTGTCCCAAGTGTCTGCACAGCAGCCTCTGCCTTATTGGGGAGCAGCACTGAAGCAAGAGGGGCTTAGAGTAGCAGCCCAGTGCCTGCTGCAGGGTGTGCTGGGGTGATCCTGGCAAGTTTGCTGCAACTCCAGGCAGTTTTCAATCTGCTGCCTCTGTGCTGTGACTGAGCGCAAGCAAGCCTGTGCATGTGATTTTTATGAGCAGGCTTGGTTTCTTGCAGCCCTCCAGTACACCCCACTGACTTTCAACCCAGCTAATAGGGGCTCCTCTTCCTAGAGTTAAGGCTGGGTTGACTAACACAAGACTTAAATTTTAGCTCTTCAGGGAAGATTCCCGAGCCTGTGATAATCCCCTCTCCTTCCTAGTCCTTGCTAGGGCTGCAGATCCAAATCAGGTCACTTCTCCCTTTATATAGCACTCATGTGGATCTTTCTTTACAGCCTTGGTTGTAGAGGAGCCATCCCACTAGTTCCCAGGTTGATTTCAGTGAGTCAGTCCATATGTAGTTCTTGTTTTGATGTGTTCGTAGGGGAAGATGAGTCCACCATCCTCCTACTCTGCCATCTTTATCCCACCACTTTGTTTTTATTATTAATTGATCTAGCAGGTAACAGTTTGTTCAAAATAACAATGGCAACCATGTATTCCATAAATACTGCTTATGGAGAAGTAAATTAAATGACAGCAATGTTCTAAGGTACAGGAGGGAGAAATTGGGAATAATCTGTTATATTTGTTACCTGTGAAGTAGTTTACTATTATCTGAGAGTATACTTGTATTAGCTATAAAGATAAGTTGCAAGCTTCAGGGCAATATGCAAAAGAATTATTTTAAATTTAGTTGATATGGTAAGAGAGGAAAGAAAATGAAATTCTACTAACATGCTCAATTAAAATCAGAGAAGTCAGATGAAGAATGGAAAAGAAAAAGAAAAAGAACAAGGGCAAAAAATAGTAATAAATATGGAAGATATTAATAAAACTATATCAGTAATTATTTTTAATAACCATGGCCTGCTGCTGCTGCTAAGTCACTTCAGTCGTGTCCGACTCTGTGCGACCCCACAGATGGCAGCCCACCAGGCTCCCCCGTCCCTGGGATTATCCAGGCAAGAACGTTAGAGTGAGTTGCCATTTCCTTATCCAATGCATGAAAGTGAAAAGTGAAAGTGAAGTTGCTCAGTCGTGTCCAATT
Source organism: Oreotragus oreotragus (assembly GCA_006410675.1). Taxonomy (NCBI): domain Eukaryota; kingdom Metazoa; phylum Chordata; class Mammalia; order Artiodactyla; family Bovidae; genus Oreotragus; species Oreotragus oreotragus. Next base: position 120,867 of record SJYX01006712.1, on the reverse strand, counting down.
CTTCACGACCCCATGGACTGCAGCCTACCAGGCTCCTCCGTCCATGGGACTTTCCAGGCAAGAGTACTGGAGTGGGTTGCCATTGCCTTCTCCGAACCATGCCCTAAGTACATCAATGAAATGACATAATTTACAAGTGGATAAAAAAGATCCAAATATATTTTCTACCAAAAAAATCCACTTAAATTTTAAAGACAAAGATAGATTAAATCTAAAGGGATGGAGGCAGATATACCATGCTAGCACTGATTAAAAAGTAGTAGTAGCTTATATTAATTTTATACAAAGCAGACTTTAAAGTAGCAAAAATTGTCAGGAATAAAGTGGACCACTAATTAATGTTAAAAAGAACAGTTACCAAGTAGACATAATAACTATTAATGTGTGTGTACTGAACAATAAAATAAGAAAATATGTGAGGCAAAAACTAATAGAACTAGAGGGAGAAATAATTAAATCAACTATTATAGTTGGAGACTTCTATACTCCTCTAACAGTAATTGAGAATACTTGATATCATCCTAAAAATTGCATCACTAATTAATGTTAAAAAGAACAGTTACCAAGTAGACATAATAACTATTAATGTGTGTGTACTGAACAATAAAATAAGAAAATATGTGAGGCAAAAACTAATAGAACTAGAGGGAGAAATAATTAAATCAACTATTATAGTTGGAGACTTCTATACTCCTCTAACAGTAATTGAGAATACTTGATATCATCCTAAAAATTGCAATATATTTAATTTTCTGTCATATCTAAAAATCTTTGCCAACATAGGTCAAATTTTCCTTAGTGTTTTTTCTATAAATTTTATAACCTTACATTTTGTATTTAGATCAATAATTCATTTAAATTTAGGTCTATGATGTATTCTTTGTATTCTGGCATATGATGTACTTTTTTAATAATGAAGTATGAGGTATGTTTCATTTTTTGCACATTTTGACCTTGTATATTATGACTTTGTTTTGATAGCCTTCTCAAGATTTTACATAAACAATCATGTTTTCTTCAAATACATATTTATCCCTTTAATCCCTATACTTTATACCTTTTTTTTTCTCACCTTTTTGCAATGGCTAGGGCAACTGACACAAGGACAAATAGGAGTGTCTAGGGCTGACATTTTTGCTTAATTCTTGATATTAAGTGAAAAACATTCAGTTTTTCCATAACTGGTTAGATGTTAACAGTAAGTTTTTATAGGTATATTTATTAAAATAAATTCCTTTCCATTCCTAGTTTGCACAGTTTTTATCAGCAATAAATGTTAAATTTTGATACATGAATTTTCTGCATCCAGTATGATGATCTTTTTTTTTTAAATTTTGTTGATTAATATAGCAGATTATACTGATTGATTTCCAAATGGTGAATGAAACTTATGCGCCTGGGACAAATCTTATTTCATAGGATAATAGGTACAGGACTTTTGTATGAGTATTTATGCTAATTCGGCTAGGAGTTAGGCCCTGTTTAATATTTCTTGTAGCTGTAGGCACCAAAGGCTGCAAGTTCCTGGAGTGAGCTTGTTTTGTCCACCTTTCCTGTCCTTGGGACTTCCCTTTGTATTATTCTCAAAGACAGTGTGTCCACAAGCTCTTTCATCTATAATCCAACTACTGTTATTAACGGGGCTGCTTAGACTGGTGGTAGTTATAGAAGAGGTATTCCCTAATCATTTAAAGAAGTCTTGCTCTTACAATGGGCCTTTCTTGGGGGTGTGATGTTTTTAAATGTATCTGTCCCTCCTTCAGGGAAAAAGCTTTGTGTCCACAAGCTCTTTCATCTATAATCCAACTACTGTTATTAACGGGGCTTCTTAGACTGGTGGTAGTTATAGAAGAGGTATTCCCTAATCATTTAAAGAAGTCTTGCTCTTACAATGGGCCTTTCTTGGGGGTGTGATGTTTTTAAATGTATCTGTCCCTCCTTCAGGGATAAAGCTTTTCTCCTTGTTCCCTAATTTCTTCTCTGGCTACGGCATTCTCATGCTATTTTTTTTTTTTTTTCTTTTAAACTTTCTTTCCTGTTGACTACAGCTTTGATTCATTTACATTTTTTTTCTTTTAATTTAGGTAATACTGGAAAGTAAGAGGGGCCTGGAGAAGGGTGGTGATTCCTTTAACCCACATGGGCTAATGTTTCAAAATTATCCTCTGGTGAAATCCTTCCCCTGATTCTAGGTCTTTGTAAGGGTTTCAGAGGGTCTGAGGACCGTTGGAGTCCACATAGAGATTTTTATGAGACCTTCTCTTTGAGAACATGGCAAGGTTCCTGGAGGAAAATCCTAAAAAATTGTGGACTGCCTTTTGACTGCAGCCTTTTAGGAGTTTCTTGCTCTCATTCTAGTCCTCTCTCAGTTCCCTGACATTTTTAAAAATATTATTCAAGTTTCTTAACAGGTTCAGTTACTATTTAAGACATTTAGTTATTTAAAACTATTACAATCATGTGTGTATGTGTATATATATATACATACACACACATATATACATATACATACATACATAAATATCAAGATCAAAATATAAGAACATGTCACATAATTAAAAAACAATAAATAGCTAATACGGAAGTATCTAAAACAGTGAAGCTAAAAACATGTCTTGGATTAAAAAAATAACACATTTAATCATAATCAGCTTTTCTGAAGCTAAGGAAATTTTAAATTAAAACACTAAATTGTAAAGTATGATAGCAAAGAACATTTAACTGGCTTGTGATCAGATACAGATAGAAAGTAAAACAGAAAAAAAAGGTCAGGTAGTGAAACATTTTATTTTTCCTCCCAAGAAATATAAAAATGAAGCAAACATAAAATAACTTAGATTTTAAAAAAGTAAGTATCTTAGGGATACCAGGATGCATTCCTCATTAAGAATTTCAAATCACTGTGGAGCAAGAAAGACATTTCATCCAGTAAGATTATATTTAACTACGTAAGAGAGTTTCCACAATAGACTGGCAATAAAGAAATAGTCTGATCTAAGAAAAAGATATGTGAGAGTTTTTACATTTAGCATTATTTTGGCTTTTAAAATGTCTTCTCTCAACCATACTTCAAAGTTTTAGAGGAGAAAGAAATTGATATTTCAGACATAGAATATTTTATAAACTCATCCTCTAGAATGAATTTCAAAAATTTACCTGAAATTACTATTGTCATAGTTAACCTGTAATACAAAGCAGTGCAATAGTTTTCATTTATTAACAAGAGACTTCTCTCTTTTATTGACATTATTGCTCTAATAAATGCAGTCAAGCTTTGTGATTAAGTGAGGCCAGTAAAGAAAAGCAAAATAAATATGAAGAAAAGCAGTGGCAATGTAAATTGGGTATAGCTGAAACTAAAAAGCAGTTTTAAAGAGACTATAGGAAAATAGCCTGTGTAATTTAAAAAGGGTGCTTTTTAAAAATTTCACTTAATAGAATAAGCATATGGAATTATGGAGGCATTTTAGTTTTGAATCCTCTGTAATTCTTTTGAAAAAAAATGCAAAATGATAAGAATAAAGAATACTACATTTTCAATAAAACTAGGAGGCAGAGAAGAACTTCAAACTCTGAATGATGTTTAAGGACTACAGAAGCCAGATAAACAACAAGTTCACAGATTTTCTTGATATCTTATCACAGTGCTGAAGACTTAGAATATTCAAATAATTCAACATCTAAAAAGAGACCAGAATTACTCAGCCATTAAAAAGAATACATTTGAATCAGTTCTAATAAGATGGATGAAACTGGAACCGATTATACAGACTGAAGTAAGCCAGAAAGAAAAACGCCAATACAGTATACTAACACATATATATGGAATTTAGAAAGATGGTAATGAGGATCCTGTATGCAAGACAGCCAAAGAGACACAGATGTGTAGAGCAGCCTTTTGGACTCT
>SJYX01006712.1:99188-115507 GCA_006410675.1 Oreotragus oreotragus | reverse complement strand
CGTTCATGTTTGGGAGTTCGTGTACACCCGTGGCAGATTCATGTCAATGTATGCCAAAACCAATGGAGTACTGTAAAGTAAAATAAAGTAAAAAGGAAGCTCTAAAAAAATAATAAAAATAAAAGTAAATAAATAAATGAATAAAAGTTATGGATCTATTTACAGCACACACAAAAAAAAAAGAGAGAAAGAAAAAGAGTGAGAAATAAAACTATCCAAAATTAAACTAATTTGGTACAAGTAAGAGCAGAATGGACTGCTATGAGAATGTGATCTCCATGGAAATGTGTTCAACAGTGGGGGAAACTTTCATGCAATATGAAATAAAGTTTAAAAAATATTAAAAAAAATTTTTTTTTAAATAAATAAAAAGAGACCAGAGTTTGCAGGCAGTGATAAGATATGATTACTGGCTTACTGGGTGAATAAGAAGGCAGACACCAATAAGAACTGATCAGCAAGTGATGGGTAAGTTAGTGGAAACTGAGTGTACTCTGTGTGAGACAGAGGGTCCCTTGGGAAACCAAAATTAGGTGAGGTTTATACCCTCTTACAGGTTTTATCTCCACCAAACTCATCTAATGTCCATATAAAATTTGTCAGAATACTAAGAAAGTTTCTCTTATGGTACAGAACTGAATTTGGAAAACAAAATTCATACAAAGTATTTTCTAGGTCATAACAGAATGAAAATAGAAATCAATAACAGAAAGATATGTGGAAAATTCCCAAACATTTGGAATTAAGCACCATAATTTTAAATAACCCATTGGTTTGAAAAGAAGTGAAAATATATTTTGAACTGTATAAAAAGCATTATTAAGCATATCAAAATGCATGGGATACGGAAAATACAGAGGTTAGTAGAATTTATAGCATCATGTGCTGATGTTAGAAAACATAAATCCTTCTTAAATCAGTAATCTAAATTTCTGCCTAATAAATTAGACAAAGAAAAGGAAAGTAAATAGAAATTAACAAAAGTAGCCCCTTAATGGATCACAGCCTTGTCATGGAGAAAGGGACTTGATAAATGAAGCTATGAACCATGCCATGCAAGACCATCCAAGATTCTTGAGCAAGGTTATGCTCAAAAACTTTAAAGCTAGGCTTCAGCAATAAACAAACTGAGAACTTCCAGATGTACAAAGTGGGTTTCAAAGAGGCAGAGGAACTAGAGATCAAATTGTCAACATTTATTGAATCATGGAGAAAGCAAGGGAGTTCCAGAAAAACATCTACTTCTGCTTTATTGACTATGCTAAAGCCTTTGACTGTGTGGATCATAACAGACTGTGGAAAATTCTTCAAGAGATGAGAATACCAGACCACCTTACCCATCTCCTGAGAAACCTGCATGAAGGTCAAGAAGCAACAGTTAGAACAAGACAGGAAACAACCAACTGGTTCAAAATTGGGAGAGGGGTATGACAAGGCTGCATATTGCCACCCTGCTTATTTAACTTACATGCAGGGTACATCATGTGAAATGCCGGGCTGTATGAAGCATGAGATGGAATCAAGATTGCTGGAAGAAGCATCAACAACCTCAGAAATGCAAATGATAATAACCACTCTAAAGGCAGAAAGTGAAGAGGAGCTAAAGAGCCTCTTGATGGGGGTAAAAGAGAAGAGTGAAAAAGCTAGCTTAAACTTAACATTCAAAAAAAATAAAAAGGAAAAAAACTAGGATCAAAGAATCCAGTCCCATCACTTCATGACAAATAGAATGGGAAACAGTGGAAACCTTAGCTGATTTTATTTTCTTAGGCTCCAAAATCACTGCAGATAGTGACTGCAGACATGAAATTACAAGACGCTTGCTCCTTGGAAGAAAAGCTATGACAAACCTAGACAGCATATTAAAAAACAGAGACATCACTTTGCCAACCAAGGTCCTTACAGTTAAAATGATGGTTTTTACAATAGTCATGTACAGATGTGACAGTTGGGCCATAAAGAAAGCTGAGAGCCGAAGAACTGATGCTTTCAAATTGCAGTGCTGGAGAACACTCTTGAGAGAGTTCTTCGGACTAGAAAGATATCAAACCAGTTAATCCTAAAATAAGTCATCCCTGAATATTTATTTGAAAGAACTGTTGCTGAAGTTGAAGCCCCAATACTTTGGTGACTTGATGTGAAGAGCTGACTCTTTGGAAAAGACCCTGATGCTGGGAAAGACTGAAGGCCAAAGGAAAAGGGGGGTGACGGATGATAAAATGGCTAGATAGCATGACCAATTCAATGGACATGAATTTGAGCAAACTCTGGGAGATAGTGCAGGAAAGAGGATCCTGGTGTGGTATAGTCCATGTGGTCACAAAGAGTGAGACATGACTGAGCAATAGAAGAAATCAAAGAAATTAAAACAATAAACTAATAAAAATATCAATAAAATTGATGAAACTACAAACTGTTTTTTGAAAAGATCGATTCAATTAATAAACCTCTATCTAGCTGCAAAACGAATAAAAGATAAAAAAAGTTTTTAAAGATCAATTCAATTGATAAACCTCTATTTAGCTGCCTGAAGAATAAAAGATAAAAAAAATTAAAGTAACCTGATATTGGCTATATATCAGGTTAAACTGTAGAAGTTTTATGGTTGAACTGTCTGTTTCTATGATTGATTCAATATCTGAATTTTTTTTCTGTATTTAAGTATGACATTTTCTTCTTCAGACTAAATAGTACATAAATTCTTAGTCTGACTAATTTATTACTTTTATATATTGGTCTTTGTAATGCTTTTGCAGCCTTCCCAGGTGGCACTAGTGGTAAAAAAAAAAAAAAAAAAAAAAATCCTCCAACCAGTGCAAGAGATGCAAGGGACCCAAGTTCAATTTCGGTTGGGAAGATCCCCTGGGATAGGAAATGGCACCCCATTCCGGTATTCTTGCCTGGAAGAATATTCCACGGGGAGAGGAACCTGATGGGCTACAGTCCATGGGGCTGAAAAGAGTCAGACACAAAATAGAAGGTAAAAAAAGTGATAAAAAAAAAAAAAAAAAAAAAAATCCTCCAGCCAATGCAAGAGATGCAAGGGACCCAAGTTCAATCTCGGTTGGGAAGATCCCCTGGGATAGGAAATGGCACCCCATTCCGGTATTCTTGCCTGGAAGAATATTCCACGGGGAGAGGAACCTGATGGGCTACAGTCCATGGGGCTGAAAAGAGTCAGACACAAAATAGAAGGTAAAAAAAGTGAAACAGTAACAGATTTTATTTTCTTAGGCTCCAAAATCACTGTGTACAGTGACCTCAGTTATGAGATTAAAAGACACTTGCTCCCTGGAAGAAAGCTATGCCAAACCTAGACAGCATATTAAACACCAGAGATATCACTTTGTGGACAAAAGTCCATCTAGTCAAAGCTATGGTTTTTCCAGTAGCCATGTAAGGATGTGAGAGCTGGACCATAAAGAAGGCTGAATGTCAAAGAATTGATTCTTTCAAATCGTGGAGAAGACTCTTGAAAGTCCCTTGAACAACAAGGAGACCCAACCAGTCAATCCTAAAGGAAATCAGTCCTGAATATTCATTGGAAGGACTGATGCTGAAGCTGAAACTCCAATACTTTGGCCACCTGATATGAAAAACCGACTCACTGGAGATCAAACCCATCAATCCTAGGGAAATCAACTCTGAATATTCACTGGAAGCCCTGATGCTGAGCCTGAAGCTCTGATACTTTGGGTCATTTGGTGTGAAGAGCTGACTTGTTGGAAAACTCCCTGTGCTGGGAAAAATTGAAAGCAGGAAGAGAAGGGGATGGCAGAGGATGGAATGATTGGATGGCGTCATTGACTCAATGGACATGTGTTTGAGCCAACTCCGGAAGATAGTGAAGGACAGGGAAACCTGGTGTGCTATAGTTCATGGGTGGTAAAGAGTCAGTCAGGACTGAGCGAATAAACAACAACAATATCTCTATGCATCGGTATGGATGTTACTTTATTGGAATAAATGAAATGTATCTTATAAGCTATGACAGATCACACCTTCAGACTGTGATGCTACAACTTTTCCTCTTTGACTTTTATAGAAATAAAGATGAAAGAACAAATTAATCTTACATAATCTTACTTAATGTCATTCTCCACGAAATTAACCCAGGTCTTTCATGGATTCTTTCTCCTGGGAGTGTTTGCTGAAGTATGTTACTGGCCATTATCTCCTCCCCTCCTATCATAGCTATGCTCATTTCTTTGCTACATATGTGTTCACTTACTCCTGTACTTATATTATGATACTCATTTATATAACTAAATTACTTTCTGAACCACTACTTTTATAACACACTGAAAATAAAAGTTTAAACACAACAGACATGGATCTTGCCTGGTAAATGTCATGAGTTTAATTGTGTTCACCCCAAAAGATATGTAAAAACAGGTGGAGAATCAACAGATGAATGGATAAACATGCTATGTATATGCATATAATGCAATAGTGCTGCTGCTGCTAAGTCACTTCAGTCATGTCCGACTCAGGTGACCCCATAGACAGCAGCCCACCAGGTTCCTCTGTCCCTGGGATTCTCTAGGCAAGAACACTGGAGTGGGTTGCCATTTCCTTCTCCAGTGCAATAGTATTTAGCCTTAAAAATGGAGGTAATTCTGACACATGAACCTTAAAGACTTTATGTTAAGCAAAACAAGCTAGTCACTGGAGGACAAATACTGCATAGTTCCTATTAATATGCAGAGCCTAGAGTACTTAAATTTATAGAGATAGAAAGTATATTGGTGGTGGTTGGAGGCTGGGGGCATGAAATGTAACTTTAATAGGTACAGAATTTTAATTTTGCAAGATGCAATATCTGAGCAATGTCTATTAATAAATGAGTTAAGAAAAATTAGTTGGTTGCAAGTTTATCTCAGGAGAGGGCAATGGCACCCCATTCCAGTACTCTTGCCTGGAAAATCCCATGGATGGAGGAGCCTGGTAGGCTACAGTCTATGGGGTCGCTGAGAGTCGGACATGACTGAGCGACTTCACTTTCACTTTTCACTTTCATGCATTGAAGAAGGAAATGGCAACCCACTCCAGTGCTCTTGCCTGGAGAATCCCAGGGATGGGGGAGCCTGGTGGGCTGCCATCTATGGGGTCTCACAGAGTTGGACACGACTGAAGCAACTTAGCAGCAGCAGCAGCAAGTTTATGTCAATAAAGAATAGCATAAAGAACTAGAAATTCACACACCCTACCAAATATTTAATTGTATTTTCAACAATTGATTTTATTTTGTATTAGCACAAAAATGAAAATAGATCAATAGAATTTGTGGCTTTATAACACATTTTAGCATATATAAAATCTTAATGTTATAAAGGAGGCATCATAAATAATTTAAAAGGATTGAATTATTAAATATATTATGTTGGAGCAATTATTCAGCTTTTGTAGGTGAGGGTTGTCGATTAAGTTTGTCCACTATTCAACATGCAATGATACATAGCAGATAAAATTAAATAGTATTTTAATCGGAGGTAAACATCAGAGATAAAATGTAGAAGAAAATTAATAGAAGAAAAAATATTTATTTTTAGGGAATAAAGACTTTATGAATTTAAAAATGAGAGTAAGGGCTCATCTCCTGAATTAGATAAAAATAAGTTGGCACAGTTGGCTCACATGTACTTAGGTGTCTATGAAAAATCTACCAAAAAGGTAGAAATTCATGAAATACAGGTCCTTATTTGGACAGATGGAGTAAACGTGGCAAGACAAAATGGGTATATTGTGAATGAAAGATGAAACAGATGAATCTGTAACTAAAGGGCACAGTTTTATTTCCAAATTTTTAAATTAAGAATTATTTCTATTCAAGACAGCTGAGAGTGTCTCAAAGTTTTTGCATTACAGAAAGTGTGCAAATTATTTTTATAATGTCACAAAAATGCTATTGGTCATAAACATTTTAAAGCATGTTCTTTAATATTAACTGTGTCATTCTTAAGCAGTCTATTTTGAGCTAAATAACATACTCTGAGCATATAGGGCATTTACTGGAAAATAGGGCAAAATAAGGACAAGTGTAATGAGTATAGAAAAGATCTGATTCACTTTCAACAGGCAGAAACATTGCTCCTTACTTTTTAACTAAATTCAAGATATGCCAGATTTGGTCAGAAAGTGCTGTGCTTTTCTAGGGCAAGAGTCCAGGCAGCTGTACAGAACATAACAGAAAGCAACATTCTTAATGCAAGGTTCACTTGAGTAACTTGGTAGCCATTTCCTCAAACCATGTTTTCCAAACTGTAGGTCAAAATTCATTAGTTGTTTATGAAATCCATCAAAACATGATGGATTTCATAAAGGTATGAAATATTTTCAAAAGGTAATTTTTTGAAATATTTTTCAAAAGGTAATTTTTATTGTACTGTAGTTGCTTTACAAAGTTGTATTTCTGTTGTACAGCAAAGTGAATCAGTTATACACATATTTTTGGATGTTTTCCCATTTAGGTCACCACAGAGCATTGAGTAGAGTTTCCCATGCGATACAGAAGATTCTCATTAGTTATCTATTTTATACATGGAAGTGTATTTATGTCAATCCCAGTCTCCTAATTCATCCCATCTCCTTCTTTCCTCCTTTGGTATTCATATGTTAAAATAAGGTAGAACAAAAATAGGGAGAATAGAAATATAATAGATTATATCTGAATGTATCATTCATAGTAAGATGTACTATTTGTGAAAGCTTAACATACTTTTGTTAAGGGTGATGCATTCAGATATCATCTATCCTATTCTTTTCATGCACACACGCACACACACACAGGGATATGCAAATGGTTTTAAACTGATCAAGGATAGTAGTATGTTTTTATGTATTTGTATGTATGGCCATGTGAACTTACACAGGAACAGATTTGTTAAAATAAAGATCTAGATTAGCTAATGAGCTAGATGGTGGTCTGTATATTTAAAGATATATAGCAGCAGCAGCAGCAGTGGGTCAAAACCTGTTAGTTACCTATAGACAGAGTACATTGTACTCGATACTGGAGGAATTCTGCTACTTGCTTGGAATAAATGATTTAAGCTGTCATAATTATTGTATTTCAACTATAAAAATGCTGAAAGCAAATTCTAACAGTTTATATATACTATCATAGACTCAACATCTACTATAAGAGAGTTAATCATGCATTCAACTGTTCAGCCATGCTGGGGATAGCAAGGGAATAGTTCACTGGCCTACACTGACTTTTCTCCTTTTACATTCTTTATCTAAGTAGGTCAAAATGAACCCTTACTTCAGTTTCATAAAATACTATGATTAAGTGATTTTTAGGGACTTCCCTAGTGGTCCAGTGGTTTAGGGCTTTCCTAGGGGCTCAGTAAGAATCTGCCTGCAAAGAGGGAGACCCAGGTTCATTCCCTGAGTAGAGAAGATCCTCTAAAGAAGAGAATGGCAACCCACTCCAGTATTCTTGCCTGGAGAATTCCACAGACAGAGGAGCCTGGCAGACGACAGTCCATAGAGTTGCAAAGAGTCAGATATGACTAAGCAACTAACACACACACAGGTGGTTAAGTGGTTAAGACTCTGTGCAGCCAATGCAGAGGTGAAGATTCTATATCTCATCAGGGAACTAAGATACTACATGCCACATGGCAAGGCCAAAAGATAAACAGACACACACACATAGTTCATTTTTTACATTAGGTTAGAAACTTCCTAATCTACTAAGATCCTTGCTCTTAATGTATTGAGAACTTCTATTGAAAAACTCTAAAATCCTTCTCAGAGGCATCCACTGCTTTACCAACAATGCATACACACTGGTCTGAGATAGATTAGGTGAGTCCCACCTTGGATCTTGAAGAGGCAGAGCACGAACCATGGAAGGCAAGTGGTTGGTGGGTTCAAAACGATTTCACAACAAACCTAGACAGTGTATTAAAAAGCAGAGACATCACTTTGTCGACAAAGGTCCATATAATCAAAGATATGGTTTTTCTGATAGTCATATACACATGTGAGAGATGTACCATAAAGAACACCAAAGAATTGATGCTTTTGAACTGTGGTGCTGGAGAATACTCTTAAGAGTCCCTTGTGCTGCAAGGAGATCAAACTAGTTAATCCTATAGGAAGTAACCCTGGATATTCACTGGAAAGACCGATGCTGAAACCGTCGCTGCTGCTGCTGTTAAGTCACTTCAGTCGTGTCCGACTCTTTGTGACCCCATGGACTGCAGCCTACTAGGCTCCTCCATCCATGGGATTTTCCAGGCAAGAGTACTGGAGTGGGTTGCCACTGCCTTCTCCGGATACTGAAGCTCCAATACTTTGGCCACCTCATGTGAAGAGCTGACTCATTGGAAAAGAGTGATGCTGGGAAAGATTGAAGGCAGGAGGAGAAGTGGGCAACAGAGAATGAGACGGTTGGATGGTATCATCAACTCAATGGAAATGAGTTTGAACAAACTCTGGGAGTGAAGGGACAGGAAGCGTGGCATGCTGCAGTTCATGAAGTCACAGAGTCAGACAGGACTTAGAGACTGAACAACAACAAGAAAATATTAAGAGCATGAACTCAGAGCTTGTTTACAGCCTCACAAACTTCCAACTGGCTGATCTGGGGCAGGCTGGTCTCTCTCTGCCTCGATTTCCCATTGATAAATGGGGATAATATTACTAAACTACCTTAGAAAGTTACTGTGAAATTGTGATGAATATACATATATATATATATATATATGTTTTTCCCACTGCATAAATATATACATACACACATAGACACTAAGAGTATCTGGTACAAATATAAAGCTCTAACATATGTAGGTTATCAATATTATTATTGGTTGGGGAAGAGAGAGAGTGTGTGACTAAAAACTAGAAATGTTTAAATATTTCAGATCATAAACATAAATACTTGCATCAACAACCACAGTGAGGTAATATGAACCTCCCCAGATCTTCTGAGGTACTTATTGTGATTTGGGCCATATATCTTGCCCCATCATTATAAAACATTGTTGTCAGTACTTGAGTACTTTCCTCTGTGCCAGATAGTATATCAAAAGTTTTAAATCTGTATCACTTAATCTTCAAAAAATCTACACTGTAGATTTTATATCATGAGTTTATAAACAGGTATTTTCATGTAGAACTTTAGAATATAATTTCATTTTGTTTTCAAAACAACTCGAGCAGCCTAATTTAGAGAAGAGATTAAGCAACTGGGCCAAGGTCAACAAGTGAATCAGCCAAACTGGAATTCAAAGCTCAGTCTTGGGTTTTGGGCCTTCTTGCTTCTACTTTTCCACATCACTTCATAATCAAAGTGTCTGCCCTTCAGTCAGAACATAGAATCTTGTCTCCCATGGAACAATAGGATTTTCTGACCTGTGAAGGTTTCTATACATGACAGAGCCTGAAGTCTATACCAAAACTGACCAGAGGTTGATTCATGTAGCTATCTAAGCCATTTTTCTAAGATGGGCAGGGCATGAACTCCAGGAAGCCTGGTAAAGAGGCAAAGAGTATTACTAGAGAGAAAGTAGCAAGGATTTGGGGGAACAGATAAGGGTCTCATGTTGCACAACTCCAGGGCATGGTTTATAGGTATAGACTAATACGGCATAAAACCTACAAGGAAATATGAGATGACCCTAAACGAGAAGGGGCTTCCTCATTGGCTCAATGGGTAAAGAATCTACCTACAATGCAAGAGACATAGGAGATGCAGGTTTGATCCCTGGGTAGGGAAGATCCCCTGGGGAAGAAAATGATAACCCACTCCAGTATCCTTGTCTGTAAAATCCCACAGACAGAGAGCCTGGTGGGCTACAGTCAAAAGGGTTGTGAAGAGTCGGACGTGACTGAGCAACACAGAGCTGGATGGAGTTGAGAAGTCTTCCCAGAAGTACTCATAGGTCTGCCAGTAAGTCAGACTCCTAACCGATTGAGGCAGGGACAGAGTTCCTGGGACTGCTCCACTGATTTGTTCAGAATGGCATATCCATCTGCTTTGAACAATAACAGTGACAACAAACATTGTTTCATTGTATTATGCTTATGACTTGATGTGTATTGTTCTAAAAGCTTTGGACAACTGAATCCATTGAAACTCAACGAAAGCCCTATGAGCATAATATCACTGTATCACCATTTTACAGATGGGACTGCTGAGATCTAGTGAGGTTGAGGTAACTTGCTCAAAGTGTCACAGATGTTGGACCCAGATCCTCCCACTCTGAAATCTCACCTCAGCTGGAGCAGAGTCAGCCGCAAGCGTGCCTGGTCCATCAAAAAGTCGAGAGACTCTACCTACTTTCAGCCCAGGGAGCAAAAATAGGAGTAGAGAAAAGAGGCTTGTCTTCAGACATCCTGAGAGCTATCAGTGCATGCATGGCCCCTTCAACTAGGGAGAAATGAAGGAAATCATACAATGAAACAGTACTCATTACACACCCACATATGTACGAGAATAAATTAAGCAAAAGGTACAATTCTCTCCCAGACAGCTGAATATCTTATACTTGGTCTAAATCCAGTGATTCCACTTGCCTTATAATCTTCTAAATTTTAACTTGGTTGGGACAAATATTCAAGCCTCATAAGCTTTTATTGGCTCCATTTGCTAATGAGCTTAACTGCATGCATAAAGAGGCCACTTGTAGCAGAAGGGCAGTTAAGCAGCTATCATCATTGCAAATCACTAACAAGAACACTGGTTCAGGAGCACAGACGTGGCCTAAAATCCTTTCTAGGACTCAGCATTGACCCTGACAGCTGTGACTTCATGCAGCACACTGGTAAAATCATTATTTTCTAAACCTTTCACTATAGTGCCAGGCTGGAGACAAAACTGCAAGATTATATATTTAACATAGTATCTTCTTAAAGTGCTCAAGAGTTTATCATTTTAGTTTTTGACTTTTTACATCAACTAAGAAGAAGACATAGCTTGATTCCATTAATATAAGTATAAAGATGGATGAAACTAATTTAAGCTACCAGAAGGCAGAGTAATGATTATTCACTGAAAGCACAATGGAGACCTCTGGAATCCTGGTGACATGCAGATTCTTGATCTGGTTGCTTGCTCCATGTGCATATTTAGCTTGTGAAAATTACCAAGCTATCTACTGATGAAAATGTGCTTGGCCGTGTGTGTGTGTGTGCGTGCACGTGTGCACACACACGTGCACACACACACGTGTGCTGAGTCACTTCGGTCATGTCCAACTTTGTTACCCATGGACTGTAGTCCACCAGGCTCCTCTATCAATGGAATTCTCCAGGTAAGAAAGCTGGAGTGAGTTGCCATTACTTCTTCTAAGGGATCTTCCTGATCCAGGGATCAAATCCAGGTCTTTGCACTGTAGGCAGATTCTTTACCATCTGAGCTACCAGGGAAGCCCTTTCCTATGTATAATATATATCAAATATACTTTGGGAAAAATCGCATTACTCACTATAACTGGATGAAAGAGCAAATTCAAGTTAACACAGACTACTGCTCTGCTGATAATGAAATCATTTTTTTCAATACTTCTCTGTTGATGAAAATGGTAATTACTGCCACTTTGCAAAAAACAGCAAATAGCCATTCACTCGAGCTATGGAAATATTTATTGGAGTTTTTAATATTCAAGGAAAAGCATTTTTTAATAAGTAACTTTTATTAAACATTTTCTATAGTCTATGTTTTATAATCTTTTATACTGAAGTTTAGTTGATATACACTATTACATAAGTTACAGATAGTTAATACTCAGAATTTTTAAAGATAATACTTTATTTATAGTTATTATGAAAAACAGGTTGTATTCCCTGTGTTATACAATATATCCTCATAGTTGATTTTATCCATTACAGTTTGTACCTCTTAATCCCTTACTCCTATATTGTCCCTTCTCCCTTCCCTCCCATCTACTGGGGCTGTTGACCACTAATTCGTTCTTTGTATCTGTGAATATGTTTCTTTTTTGTTATATTCACTAATTTGCTATACTTTTTAGATTCCACATATAAGTGATATTGTACAGTGTTTATCTTTCTCTCTGATTTATTTCACTAAGCCTAAAGACCTCCAAGGTTGCCCTTGTTGCAAAGGGAAAATTAAAAAGTTATGGCTTCCCCAGTGGCTCAGTGGGTAAAGGATCAGCCTGCTATGCAGGAGATGCAGTTCAATCCCTAGATCAGAAAGATCCCCAGGAGGTAGAAATGGCAACCCACCCCAGTATTCTTGCCTGGGAAATCCCACGGATAGAGCAGCCTGGTGGGCTACAGTCCATAGGGTCACAAAGGGTTGGACACAACTGAGTGGCTAAGCACACGTGCACACAACAGATACTCAGAAACTATTGAATAAAATTCAACATTTATTACAGATTGTTTAAAAATCTGGCAACAGAAATATACTCTTATAATAGCATTAGACAAATGCTTTATGTGAAGCCAAGAGCAAGTTTCATTTTTAATAACAAAACACTACAAATGTGTTTCAGATTCTGTCATTTTTTTTTCCCTATCAATGCTGTCCTTTTTCTTTTAGCAATAGGATCCACAAAGTTTTACTTAGTTACACAGAAAAAGAAAATAAACTAAGTTAACATTTTGTGTAATATGACTGCAGAACTTCATACTCCACAGGATGATTGAAAACTATTAATACTATAAGTTCTTTTACTATGAGAAAAAAACTAAAATGATTTTAAAGATATTAATAAGACCTTATACTGGAATCTGTAGTTTTATTAACAGATCACTGTAGTTAAAAAAAGCAATACATAGGAAAATAAAATTAAATGTCTAGGAAACTACATCTTAATGAAAAAAGAAATGGAACTTTATTTGGGAATAAAAAGTTGCATGAGAGTATAAGTGATATTGATATATCAGTTATCAACAAGTTAAAAAGAAATTCATCACTCTGAGTCACAAAGAGTTGGACACGATTGAGCGACTGAACTGAATCTACATCTAAATCCCAATTAGAATTGCAATGGATATTTTAATCAATAAAAGTATTCCTAAATTATCACAGAACCATAAATGTGAAAAATTGTCTACACAGTTTATATTTCTCTACCAAATATTAAATTGAAATGACCCTGTGGCACTAATATAGGAATGGATTAGCAAAACAGAAGGATCAAAGAAAAGGTCCTGAAGTAGATAAAAGTCTCATGAAAACTAGGATAATTAGTATATATTAGATATGGGGTTTCAAGTCTGTTAGAAAGACTGTACTTATAAGTATGATTATATGTATCTTATTGATATCTAGAAGCACATGGTGCCTTAAAGATAGTAACTCTATCTGCCACTTATGTAGAAAACATTCTTTCCTAACACAAAACTTGCATTTTAAATTAAATGAAGCACTGTGGATGTACAATTTTTGAAAACTGTTTTGGAGTCTAATCTACTGATCTGTCCCCTGACTGAATGTCATATCCATTCTTCCTTCTAAGTGTGTCCTACACTGCCTGCTTCCTTTCTGGCCCTGAAAAGTACCACTTTACCCGTTTTCTGTAGCGTTTTTTTGTTGTTGTTTCTGAAAATTTTAAGAGTCTATTAAGCCCTTTTTCTTCAGGATTTAAACTCCTGCATCTCTGGAAGATGAGGTGTAAGAACATCTCACAATATAAACATACTCAGGTATCTTTCGTTGTAAAGCAAACACATAAACCAACAACCAAAACACTTCCTCTCTTAGTCCATTCACCCTCCCCCTTTAAATAACACCCCTCTTCTCTGATACCCCACAAAGCTAATCACTTTGAGAAGACCATTTAAACCAGTGGTTACAAATGGAAAGAAAAAAAAAATTGAAAGAGACTATATAGTTTCCGGTTCAATGAGCTATCAACCAGTTTTGTCAAGTGTATTAAAACAGTTTGTCAGCAAAACAAGTGACATTGTCTGATTGTAAATCCCCTTTACAAAGCTGGTTGATGTGAAAACTATACAAAAAAGTAGCCGCTTGGTAGAGTCACTATTAGCAGGGGCAAGTAGCAATGAACAGATCCAGAAGTTTTGTAAAAACTATGAATTCAGGGATTAATTGGGACAAAAACGCAGGGACAACCACCTGAAGACCACTGTGGAAAACCAGAGCAAAAGACCTATTACCATGATTTGGGTCCACTCATAAGGAAAAAGAAAAACTGAAATATGAGAAAAAAGAAAAGTTCTCCCATGTGGTCTAAAAGCTTACACTGTACGATGTCTATTATTTTAAATTATTTAAAGTGTGTTTTATGGCCTAGAATATAGTTCCTCTTAGTGAATGTTCCATATGAACATGAGAAGAATGGATGGTCTACTATTTCTGGGAAGTATTCTATATGTATCATTTGTATTTATTTGCTTGATGGTTTCTGAGTTCAACAATGTCCCTACTGATTTTCTGCCTGCTGGGTCTGTACATTATGGAGGTGCTGACATCTCTAATAATGGATTCATCTACTTCACTTTACTGTTCAATCCATTTTTGCCTTATATATTTTGGTGCTTTGTTGTTGGATATATATGTATTAAGGATTAATATATATATAAATGTATATATTATATATTTAAATTTTAATTTTTGTGTAATTTTTTTTAAGTTATACTTAATAGTGGTTTTGAAATATTGGCTATATTCTCCATTTATCAATGTATAATAACATTCTTTATCCTTGACATTTTTCTTTGCTCTAGAATTTGTTGTCTACAATTAATATAATTTCTTCAGCTTTCTTTTTGATTACTGTTAATGTGGTAGATCTTTCTCCATTCCTTTACTTTCAATTTATATGTCTTTATTTTGAAAGTAAGTTTCTTCTCAACAACACGCAGTTGTATCTTGTTTTATAATCTACTCAAACATCTGTTTTTGAAGTTGTTTTATTATCACTTAAAGTGATTATTAATGTATTTGGATGAATATATGTTATATTTATCAGTGTTTTTTTCCTTGTTATGTTGTTCTTTGTTTCTTTTTATTTTTTCCTTTCTGGTTGTTTTCCAGTCTTTTTCTCCCTTCTCTGGTTTTTAACTGAGCAATTCATATGGTTACATTCTCTCCTTCTTAACATATAAATTATACTTCTTTTTTAAAATGTTTTAGTGATTGTTATATAATTGCAATATACCTATATAACTAACACAAGTCCACTGGCACACAACACTGTGACACACCGCAGATGATGTAAGTGACATTAGTAACATTCGCCCCTCCCAACTTCTGTGTTATTGCCGTCCTCCAAGTAACACTGAATACATTGTTCTGTTATTTTAAAAACATATTATTAAATCAATTAATAAGAAAGACAAATATGTGTTTGATCTTTACATATTCTTTCTCTAATGCTTTCATTTTCTTCAGTGCTTAGCTTTCTTTATGGTTCAACCCTCACATCCATACATGACTACTGGAAAAACCATAGCTTTGACTAGACTGACCTTTGTTGGCAAAGTAATGTCTCTGTTTCGTAATGTGCTGTCTAGGTTTGTCATAACTTTTCTTCCAAGGAGCATGCATCTTTTAATTTCATGTCTGCGGCCACCATCTGCAGTGATTTTCTCTCAACACTTCCTCTCAACTCTCTTCTTGTTTGCATGGTTACTGAGAAGCATTTTGTAATTCATATCATTGCTCTTCAATAGTTAAAATTTTATTTCCCAGCAGGATCCTCTATGACCCACCTCCCAGAATACTGGAAATAAAAGCAAAAATAAACAAATGGGATCTAATTAAAATTAAAAGCTTCTGCACAACAAAGGAAACTATAAGCAAAGTGAAAAGACAGCCTTCGGAATGGGAGAAATTAATAGCAAATGAAGCAACTGATAAACAACTAATCTCAAAAATATACAAGCAACTTATGCAGCTCAATTCCAGAAAAATAAATGACCCAATCAAAAAATGGGCCAAAGAACTAAACAGACATTTCTTCAAAGAAGACATATGGATGGCTAATAAACACATGAAAAGATGCTCAACGTCACTCATTATTAGAGAAATGCAAATCAAGACCACAATGAGGTACCACTTCACAGCAGTCAGAATGGCTGCGATCCAAAAGTCTACAAAACATAAATGCTGGAGAGGGTGTGGGGAAAAGGGAACCATCTTACACTGTTGATGGGAATGCAAACTAGTACAGCCACTATGGAGAACCGTGTGGAGATTCCTTGAAAAACTGCAAATAGAACTGTCTTATGACCCAGCAATCCCACTGCTGGGCATACACACCGAGGAAATCAGAATTGAAAGAGGCACGTGTACCCCAATGTTCATCACAGCACTGTTTATAATAGCCAGGACATGGAAACAACCTAGATGTCCATCAGCGGATGAA
>SJYX01006712.1:73762-96686 GCA_006410675.1 Oreotragus oreotragus | reverse complement strand
TGGGATTGCTGGGTCATAAGGCAGTTCTATTTGCAATTTCTTAAGGAATCTCCACACTGTTCTCCATAGTGGCTGTACTAGTTTGCATTCCCACCAACAGTGTAAAAGGGTTCCCTTTTCTCCACACCCTCTCCAGCATTTATTGCTTGCAGACTTTTGGATCGCAGCCGTTCTGACTGGTGTGAAGTGGTATCTCATTGTGGTCTTGATTTGCATTTCTCTGATAATGAGTGACGTTGAGCATCTTTTCATGTGTTTGTTAGCCATCCGTATGTCTTCTTTGGAGAAATGTCTATTTAGTTCTTTGGCCCATTTTTTGATTGGGTCGTTTATTTTTCTGGAATTGAGCTGTATAAGTTGCTTGTATATTTTTGAGATTAGTTGTTTGTCAGTTGCTTCATTTGCTATTATTTTCTCCCATTCAGAGGGTTGTCTTTTCACCTTGCTTATAGTTTCCTTTGTTGTGCAGAAGCTTTTAAATTAGATCCCATTTGTTTATATTTGCTTTTATTTCCAGTACTGCCATTTAAATTTGATATGCCTAGGTATTGGTTTTCTTTTCTTTTTTTTTTTCCACACTTATCCTTCTTGGTGTTTTATGAGCTTCCTAGATCTGTGGTTTGGTATTTGACATTCATTTGAGGAAATTCTCAATCATTTTCACTTAAAATACTTCTTCTCTTCCTTTCTTTTTTTCTCCTTCTGGTGTTATATTTACATACATGTTACATCTTTTATAGTTGTCCCATAGTTTTTAAATATTAGATTTTTTTTTTCAGTATTTTTCTCTTTTCAGAAGTTTCTACTGACATGTCACTAACATAATTTTTTTTCTCAGCCATGTCCAATCTACTAATGAACTTATCAAAGGCATTCCTCATGACTATTACACTGTTTTTGATCTCAAGTATTTCTTTTAATTTTTTTCTTTGATTTTGCATCTCTTTGCTTACATTGGCCATCTGTTGTTACATGTTGTCTATTTTATCCATTAGAGCCCTTAGCATGATAATCACAGCTTTATATTCTCCATCTGTAAATTCCAACAAGCCTGGCATATCTGAGTCTGGCTCTGATGCTCACTTTATCTCTACAAACATTTTTTATTTTTTGCCTTTCAGTTTGCCTTGTAACTTTTGTTTGGAAACTGAACATGATGTGTGAGGTAAAAGAAACTGAGGCAAGGTTTACTAATGACCAATAATCACTAGTTCATTAGTGATGTTCTGGTAAGGAGTGCGTGGGAAGGTAAACATTCTCTCATCCCATGATTAGACACATATGAACCTGTGTCTCTGAGCTGTGATGTTTAAAGTGTCTCTCAGTGATTTTTTACAGCCTTAATTGGGACAAGTTAACTGGATAGGTTGAGAACTGGCTATTTCCCTTTCCTAGTGTATGAGGCTGAAATGGGTTGAAGTTGGGTATTTCTCTGCCTACAGGTTGGTTAGGTTCTGGTAAATGCATTTCTCTTTAAGGCATGTCTTGTTTAGGTCAGGATAGTCTATCTCAAAATGCTTGTTCCCCTCTCCTCATGCCAAAAATGCAAAGGAGTTTTTCTTAACTCTTCACTATGGGAACCTGGTTGGAATCTGGAAGTAAAACTCACAAATAGGTGGTGATCCCTTTATGACTGGACCACTTGGAGTTTTTAACTTTCAGATTTATACATACTAAGCTGTCAGCAATAGGCCTTATTGCAATTTAGGTTTTTCTACTTTAGCAGTGTTTCACATGGAGTTTTCTGTTCATGGTTTTAGGTCAGGATAGTCTATCTCAAAATGCTTGTTCCCCTCTCCTCATGCCAAAAATGCAAAGGAGTTTTTCTTAACTCTTCACTATGGGAACCTGGTTGGAATCTGGAAGTAAAACTCACAAATAGGTGGTGATCCCTTTATGACTGGACCACTTGGAGTTTTTAACTTTCAGATTTATACATACTAAGCTGTCAGCAATAGGCCTTATTGCAATTTAGGTTTTTCTACTTTAGCAGTGTTTCACATGGAGTTTTCTGTTCATGGATTTTGTTGTTTAGCCATTCAATCATGTCCGATTTGCAACCCCATGGACTATATATAACCTGCAAGGCTCCTCTGTCCATGGGATTTTCCAAGTAAGAATACTAGAGTGGGTTGGTATTTCCTTCTCCAGGGCCTCGTCCCCACCCAGGGATTGAACCTATGTCTCCTATATTGGTATAGATTCTTTACCACTGAGTCACAAAGGAAGCCTATTCATGGGTTTATGCTCCCATAAATTATGATTCTCTGTAACCATCTATCCAATTTTAAAGACAGAAGTTTGCCCTGTGACCTAACTTTTCTGAAATAGCTAAGAAGCATTGTTGATTTTTAGTTTGTTCAGCTTTTTTTTCTTGCTGTTAGAATGAAGTGATGACTTACAAGTTTCTTAGAAACTAGATTGGAAAGTGGAAAAAGCTCTATTTTAAAAAATAACACCTCTTCTTAATTTGCTAAGCATTTAAATCATGACTGTAAATTGATTGCTTTTGAATTATTTTTCTGTATCTATTGAAATAATTATGTATTATTTCTTTTAATTTCTTCATATGATATATTGCATTGATTGCTTTTCAAAGGTTATATCAATCTTGCTTTCTTAGGATAAATCCAAATACATTTGGATTTCAAGCACTAACAATTTGTTAGTGAATTTTAGCTTTATATTCATGAGAAATATTGGTGAATCTTTTCTGTAATGTCTTTTCTGATTGTTTTGCTGGACTCACAGACAAGGAGGGCAGTGATCCCTCCTTTTCTTTTTCAAAAATACTTGCATAATATTCATGTTATTTCTTCGTTAATGTGCTCTTTTAGCAGAGGAGTTAATAAGAAATTTCATTTCATTTTTAGAATTAGGGCTATTCAGATTGCAGCCTTTTCTTCTTGTGTTAATTTTGGTTGGTTATATTTTTAAATAAATGTTTCCATTTCATATAAATTGTCATATGTGTTATAAAAGTTTAAATGTGATCTCTTTTTATGCTTTCAATCACTGTAAAATCTGTGTTGATAAACCCTTTCAAAGCCTGATACTGGTAGTTTTTTGTTTTCTCTCTTATTTTTGTAATCAATCTGTCTAGAGATATATACATTTTATTCACCTTTTTCTTCTGTTAATTTTCTTTGTTCCTGTCGTATAGTTCTGTTGCCACTATTAATGTCTTCACTTACTTATTTTCACTTACTTCAAGTTTAATCTGATTTTGTCAAACTGAAACCTTAGATCATTAATTTTAGGTCTTCTCTAACATAAGCATTGGAGTTGTGTATTTCTGAATAAACACTGATTCAATTTTATCTCTTATTATTTGATTTATAAGCCATATACTCTTTATGAATGTATTAGTTAATTTTATTTTCATTATTTGTGAATTTTATTAAGGGCTTCCCAGGTGGCACCGTGGTAAAGAAACTGCCTGCCAATGCAGGAGATGCAAGAGATGTGGGTTCAATCCCTGGGTTGAGAAGATCCTCTAGAGAAGGAAATGGCAACCCACTGCAGTATTCTTGCCTGGAAAATTCCATGGACAGAGGAACCCGGCAGGCTACAGTCCAGGGGGGTTGCAAAGAATCAGACATGACTGAGCACGCACACAAACATTATGATTACTTGTGATTTTTACTAGGGAATTATTATTAGCTATTTTTAGTTTAATTCCACTGTACTCAGAAACTATACTCCATATAGCTTTGATCTATTTAAATATATTGATGTTTGTCTTTAAATTCCAACTTATTGTTATCAGTTTTAATTTTTGCTTTGTCTGTTTATAATTTTAAAGTTAGTTTACATTCCTGATTTGAGTAAGTCTGTTACCAACTTCAAGATATAGTTACAGAATTAATTTGCAAAACTAATACCCAAGTCATAAAAGAAGTCACATAAAACTTGAGAGAAGAATACTGTCCCTTAAGGTCGTAGGGAGAATGGGAATAGGGAATGAAGACTTACTGTTTAATGGGGACAAAGTTTTAGTTTCAGAGAGTGAAAAATTCTGAAGATGGATGATAGTGAGAGTTCACAATAAATTGAATATACTTAGTGCCACTGAAATATATAGTTAAATATGGTTAAAATAGTATGTTTTATATTACGTGACTTTTACCACAATAAAAGCACACTAAAAATTCTAAAAAGAAGAACACTGTCAAACTGATACTTCGTTCAGATTTTGATTCTCCTTCTACTGGTACTGTTTCTGAAATATCACATTGTAAATTTGTTATTGTCTAAATTAGCATGAGGTAGTGACTTTTTCATATAGAAAAAATTCATTTTAGCTACCAGAGTATCTTGAAGTTTGAATGTTCTTGACACTCAACATGTCTTCCTATATCTACATGAGCCATTTAGTACACCTACACATCCCACACATACTCCATGAAACCCCAGA
This sequence comes from Oreotragus oreotragus, assembly GCA_006410675.1. Classification (NCBI taxonomy): domain Eukaryota; kingdom Metazoa; phylum Chordata; class Mammalia; order Artiodactyla; family Bovidae; genus Oreotragus; species Oreotragus oreotragus. Next base: position 92,269 of record SJYX01006712.1, on the reverse strand, counting down.
TGCTGTTCTGAAACCAGCCTCAGGAAATGAAGAAAATGTTGCACACAATTACTTAATAGCCTGGAAAAGTTGCTCCAACAGTGACAGGTGAAAATAATTCTGGGATGGTTATAAGTCAAATTATTGTATATGTCCTAACTTTTCTTCAATGCATTGTCAGCTCTTAACTTGTAGTCATGTTGACAAGACCTTTTATTCAAATTGAGTTCTGAAGAAGTGGGCTTTTTATTAAGAGACCATTCAACTGACCTTTGTTTCCAATTACTAAAGGCCAAGATTTGGGGACATGCAAGAGAAAAATGGCAATATCAGAAAACCACTGAGCAATGCAAGAAGTGCTGAGATTTGGTGCAGAGCTGTAGGAACTGGAGACAGAAATATTTACTAATATACAAATCTAATTTTTACTAAGGTATTTATTCTTGTACCCTACACATTTTCTTCATGGCTCTCATCAAAGTTTGTAATCATGCATGTGTATTTGTATGTGTGTATTGTATGTATGCCTCTTCTAGGCTATATATGCTAAGAAGAGCAGGTCCTGGATTTATTATGTCTGACCTACCTAGAACTAGTTGAGTGCCTAACACACATTAGACATTAAAATACTTTTTGAAATTACAGGTCAGTAATTAAAGGAGTATGTCAAGGCTGTACACTGACACTGCTTATTTAACTTATATTCAGAGTACAGCATGAGAAACGCTGGGCTGGAAGAAGCACAAGCTGGAATCAAGATTGCTGGGAGAAATATCAATAACCTCAGATATGCAGATGACACCACCCTTATGGCAGAAAGTGAAGAGGAACTAAAAAGCCTCTTGATGAAAGTGAAAGAGGAGAGTAAAAAAGTTGGCTTAAAGTTCAACATTCAGAAAACTAAGATCATGGCATCTGGTTCCATCACTTCATGGGAAATAGATGGGGAAACAGTGGAAATGGTGATTGCAGCCATGAAGTTAAAAGACGCTTACTCCTTGGAAGGAAAGTTATGACCAACCTAGATAGCATATTAAAAAGCAGTGATATTACTTTGCCAACAAAGGTCTGTCTAGTTAAGGCTATGTTTTGACCTATGGTCACATGTGGATGTGACAGTTGTACAGTGAAGAAAGCTGAATGCCGAAGAATTGATGGTTTTGAACTGTGGTGTTGGAGAAGACTCTTGAGAGTCCCTTGGACTGCAAGGAGATCCAACCAGTCCATCATAAAGGAGACCAGTCCTGGGTGTTCATTGGAAGGACTGATACTGAGGCTGAAACTCCAATCTTTGGCTACCTCATGCAAAGAGGTAAAGTGCCTGTCTACAATTCAGGAGACCCAGGTTCGATCCCTGGGTAGGGAAGATCCCCTGGAGAAGGAAATGGGTCCACTCCAGTACAGTTGCCTGGAAAATCCCATGGACAGAGGAGCCTGGTAGGCTATAGTCCATGGGGTTGCTAAGCGTCAGACATGAATGAGCAACTTCACTTCACTTCACGCAAAGAGCTGACTCATTGGAAAAGACCCTGATGCTGGGAGGGATTGGGGGCAGGAGGAGAAGGGGACGACAGAGGATGAGATGGCTGGATGGCATCACTGACTTGATGCACATGAGTTTGGGTAAACACCGGGAGTTGGTGATGGACAGAGGCCTGGCGTGCTGCGATTCATGGGGTCGCAGAGTTGGACATGACTGAGTGACTGAACTGAACTGAATTTCCCTGCCTAGTAGCCTCTACACTATAGAACACATTTTCCAAAGAAATTCTAATATTCTCTAAAAAGGTGGACTACATTGTCCAGAGACCACCATTCCAAAAAGGAGAAACCTGGCCAAGGAGGAGAACACAGAGAATAGCTGTGATTATAGGAAAGTTGAAATATTTTAATAATATATTGCAATCATAAGGAAATAAGGAGAGGCAGCTGTCAGCAGGAACCTTTGATATTTTAGTTTTAAAAATATTAATCTTCCTAATATTAATATGTTAATATCCAATATATTGTATGTATAAGTGTAACGGACATATCAATAAGGAAGAGAATTTGAATTGTAGGTGGAGCTGGGAATAATATCAGCACTGCAGTCGTATTTTATAAGAAGTGATAGTGAAAGTGGCTCAGTCAGGTCCGACTCTTTGCGACCTCATGGTCTATATAGTCCACGTAATTCTCCAGGCCAGAATACTAGAGTAAACTTTCCCTTCTCCAGGAGATTTTCTCAACCCAGTGTTCGAATCCAGGTCTCCTGCATTGCATGCAGACTTCTGGCCAGTTGAGCCACAAGGGAAGCCCAAGAATACTGGAGTGGGTAGCCTATCCCTTCTCCAGCGGATCTTCCCCACCCAGGAATTGAACCCGGGTCTCCTGCATTGCAGGCGGATTCTTTTACCAACTGAGCTATCAGGGAAGCCCCCAATTATGGATTGTTGCAAATGTGACCAAATGAGCCAGCGCTGAGAATGAGAACAAAAATGAATAAGATTGATCGATCAATTGAGCAGTTGATCTTACTTAGGCTTGGTAAGTACTAAGAATTAAAAACCTTGAAAAGAAGACAAAGCAGTAAAGAAATTAAAGCTAGCATTATTATTTTACTCATTTTCTGCCTTGATATTGGTAATGTTTTAGGTAAAGAAGTCAATTTATATCTCTGGAAATTTCTATTTCAGCTGGCAATAAAATAAAACGATCTTCCAAAATCAGGAATATGAAAGGTGAATCTTTAAAGAAATCTGCAAGTCTTACTTTTCTTACTCTTCCTTCCCTCTCTATCACATAATTATTTTTTATAGCATTAAGAAGATTGGTAGAAGAGGAAGCTTCTATAACCCTGAAAGACAAAAATGTTTTACAAAATTTAGACTCTAGGGCAGTTTCCCTGAAAAAAAAAAAAAAAAGATATACTTTTATCAGAGATTTGTTTGTACATGTGCATAAGTCTGTACTTTTTCACTTATAATTTTCATATTTTTCTATGATCTGCAAGCTGTATATTTTCAAGAGTGTAATACAAATCAGAAGCCTGAAAAATGCTTAGTTAGCTGAAGATTTGTTGCTCAAATGTGTCATTTTAGGAATCTAAATTGAGTAAGTAGGAAAGGAAAAACTTTAGCAAAAGGAATCAAGCAGACAGTAGCTATTTTCAGGTTCCATTTGTCAAACTAATGCAAAATTGTCACTACAAATAAATACCTAAAAAAGAAGATACTTTAGTAAGTTTAGCAAGTCATTTCACTGTTCTGAGATGTCAACTCTAAAACCCCATGGCCTTAGGAGTCATTGAGAAATGTGCTTAGGGGTGAAAAAAATGCTTAAAATATTTCTACTCTGTGACATTGGAAGGGTGTCAAACATTCAGATAACAAATAATGAAAAGTTTAATCACACTCATTCAGAAAGGTGCATTCTTTGAATTCTCTCCAAAAGTCACTTTAATCGAAGTGGGGATTAGAAATACTAAATTTAGTTGAAATACAAAGTTCATAATGAAAGTTCTATGGACCAAGACTCATTCAGGTGACACAAAAATTTGAAGGACATCTTAAAGGGAGAATAAAGCATTGTTGAAAGAGTTCTATATTTAAGCTGCACAAAGATTTTTATTTGTATTTAAGGATACATGTCTTTACTCTGAAGAATTAAGATTAAAAAGAATAGCTTTGTTAAGGAGAATTGCTTTTGATTCATTTTACATTATAACAACTTAGTACAAATAATACATGTACTTAAGAAAAATAAGAGTTTCCCTCTATAACTCTGACACCTGCCTTTTTTACCTTCCCCCATAGTATCAAACTCTTAATGACAGTCACTGCAATTGCTGACAAACCAATTTAAAGAAATACTCCAACATTATCCTCATCAACAGTTGCAGAAAGAGTAGAGAAAATCTGTCACTTGGTAGTTTCAAGGAAGTTTGGATTCACAAGCAAGATAGAAGCAGGTTTGCAAAGTCAAAATAAGAAGACAAATGCAAGCTGCTATTATAAAAATAATGGAATAAAGAAGAGATGAATACCTAATTTTGTAAATGTTTATTTGCTGTTAGTAGCATTTTTATATATACCAAAATAATAGGTGGTCATTGTAAAACTTTTGGAAACTAAAAACTATGTAAAGGAGAGTATTCTAAAATCACATGTAATTCTCTTATTTAATATTTGAAGATTCTTTTCATATGTTCTATATAGTTGGTAGTATATTGTATATACATGTCTATATTCTTTTTTTAATATCACAAATATGTACATGTTCACAAAATCACTTTGTTACTATGATTCCCAATGACCCAACAGTTAATCAACCACAAATGACCTATGTCATACAATAAGAATAGTAATTTAAACCAAAGGAAGTATTTTGATAAAATTTCCTGATCTTCATTACTTTTTATTCTGTAAGTGAAAGTACTTATTTTCTCCCGTATGAAGTGGTTAAAGATTAGAATGAGAATTAAATCAGTCAATTGTGCTTATCTCCAGCTTAACTGCTGAAACATTTATAAACTCTTTAAGCTCAGAATTGTATGAAATAGAATTTTAGCAAATTTCCAACTTCTATTGACTTCTAATAGACACTGTCATCTTTTATTAAGTGTTTTCCCTACTCCATCTTAGACACCATTCCTCAAGGAGGCTTCAAGATAAATGTACATTAACTTCACACTGGCACACATTCAAATGACTTGGGAGAAATTTACTTAACTGAATTGTGATTCAGAGCCTGTATAATAAAAATCATATTGCTAGAAAGTACTTTGAAAGCCTAGATCACAGAATCTGGAAGGTCACACTATAATAACAGAAAACAGATACACCAATCAAATGCTTATGAAGATATGGGGTTATAAAATGATACCTACTATATTTAGGCATACAAGAAAATGAGCTTTAAAAATGGTTCTGAGCTCACAAATCCCTACTTGCTTGAGGGAAGGCATTAGGTGGAAAAACAAGTAAATTTTAGTATAATTTAGTAAACTCAGTCCAAGATTCACCTAACCACTCCTTTAAGGTAAATACTTCTTGTTTTTTAACTTGGATTTTCCTAAACGGTCTGGAACCTCTCATATTATTTTTACGATGACATATGAATATGTTCAAAGATGGTGTGCGATTGAAGGGTTTTGATGATGCAGAAAAGAAGTTGAATCACCAAAGTGCCCTGGTGTTTGTTCTGTCTTGCCATTGATTTCTGTGGCAATACCCTGACTGCCAGTTGAGTCTTGAAAACCAATCAGTCTAACTCTTGCTTTCTCCCCCCTTCTCCTTCTTTGGCTGTCTCATTCTCTCTTCCTGTCCAAAAGTAGCATTCAGGATTATTGTCTTGATGAAAAAGTCATAGGTTTAATGCACTCATCTCAACACCATGTTCTCAGATTCAATAAATGTTCACAAATTCTGTCCTTGAATGACTCAAAAGCAAATAGGGAAAAAAGAGTTTAGAAGATGGACAGCTTGATGTTTAGGAATGTGAGTTCCATGGAAGCAGGACTTATGCATTGATCCTGGGTATCTTCCTGACAACTCTTGCACCAAGACTTTGAGATCTGTGTGCTTTTCCTAGACTACTTATCACCACTTGGGGAGCTGTTTCTTTCTTTATTTGCCTCCACATCTCAAGTTGTTTACTCTCAATACCTTTTATAAGGGAGACAACATGTGTAACGTTTAAAGAGCAGATCTTGGTCTCAGATAGACCAGAGTTCAAGTACAATCATTAATATCGCCAGTAAGTTTAGCTGAATAACTTTGGGAAAGTTACTTTACCTCTTTAGGTTAACTTTTCTCCCCTTCAAAAACAGAAAACAACAATAGTTATCTCACAGGATTACTGAAACCATACATGAGATGATAGTTTTAAATATATATACAACACACAGTTTAAGTCTTATAAACCCTCTAAATGTGGTAGATGTTATAACTATTACTTTTGAGAAGTACTGTGATAACTAAGGTGTTCCCTAGGTCATTCTTACATCAGTGAAGTAAATGATTGTATATTATTGAACCAAAGAATTATAACTTTGAAAAATACAATGAAGTACTGTAAGAGCTCATCCAAGTAGGAACTTGGATTATTGAGATCTTTCCTCTTTTCTCATGCAAGCATTTAATGCTGTTATGCCTCTGAGAACTGCTTTAACTTGTCCTGAACATTTTGATACCATTGCATTTTTATTTTCAGTCATTTTTTAATTGACACAATATTATTCTAATTTCAGGTGTATACCATGTTTTTATACATTACAGAGTGATCACTGTGATGTCTAGTTACCATACAGAATTATAATAATATTATTTACTATATTCCCTTTGTTTTATATTATATCCCAGTTATTTATTTTAGAGCTGAAAGTTTTCACTCCCTAAGTCCCTTTACCTATACCACTTATCTTTCCATCTGCTCCCTTCTGACAACAATAGTGATTTGGTTTCTATTTTTCCTGGTTTGTCCATTTGTTTTGATTTTTAGATTCCACAGAAGATTAAAATCATAAAGTATTTGTCTTTGTCTGACTTATTTCATTTACCATAATATCCTCTAGGTCCATCTACACAGTTGCAAATGGCAAGATTCAGTTCTTTTTCATGGCTAATATTCTACTGTATGTATGTATACCACCATACACACACATACTCACGTCTTCTTTATCCATTCATTATTGATGGAAAATTATGTTCCCTATTTAGCTCTACTTTTTTAAAATTCATTTGAGTTTTCCTCTCTGATCCATGGCCTATTTAGAAGCATGTTTAATTTCCGTCTGATGTGAAGTTTGCCTGTTGTTTTTCTGTTATTTGTTTCTAGTTTAATTTCATTACTATAGAGAAGACTCTTGAGAGTCCCTTGGACTGCAAGGAGATCCAACCAGTCCATTCTGAAGATCAACCCTGGGATTTCTTTGGAAGGAATGATGCTAAAACTGAAACTCCAGTACTCTGGCCTCCTCATGCGAAGAGCTGACTCATTGGAGAAGACTCTGATGCTGGGAGGGATTGGGGGAAGGAGAAGAAGGGGATGACAGAGGATGAGATGGCTGGATAGCATCACCGACTCGATGGACGTGAGTCTGAGTGAACTCCGGGAGATGGTGATGGACAGGGAGGCCTGGCGTGCTGCTATTCATGGGGTCGCAAAGAGTCAGACACGACTGAGCAACTGAACTGAACTATAGAGAATATACACCAAATGACAAATTCTTTTAAATTGGATGAGGTTTGATTTATAGACTAGAATCTGATCTATCTTGGTGAAGGTGCTGCTGTTCTTTAGTGTTCTATATATGTCGATTGGATCCTGTTGTTGATTGTACTATTCAAATCTTCTGACTGGTAGTTCTGTCAACTGTTGAGAGGAGACTATTGAAGTCTTCAGCTGTATGATTATGAATCTGTGTATTTTTCCTTTTAGATCTACAAGGTTTTGCTTCACATATTTGAAGGCTTTATTTGGTGTGTAACATACTTAGCATCCATATGCTTCCTGATGGTTTGATCTTTTTTGTCTTTACATTATATTCTTATCTCTTGTAACTTTATTGACTTTTAAATCTACTTAAAAGTCTACTTTAAATCTACTTTGTAAGATATTAAGATAGCCATTGCTATTTTATTAATGGTTGTTTCATTTATTAATGTTTTATTTATTAATGGTTGCATGATATATCTTCTTCAATCATTTTACTTTCAACATACTTATAGGTTATTTCTTTTAAGTTGCATATAATTGAGTCATTTTATAAGTTCTCTCTGGAAGTCTCTTTTCTTTAAATTGGTATGTTTAAACCTTTTACTTTCAAAGTAATTATACATTATCACTTAAATCTGATATTTTATTACTTTTGAATCATAAACATACATTATCTGCCAAACCTTGGTATTTGTAGATGGAGATAAGTGAATGGAAAACAAGTATGAGTTCACATTATGTGGTAAGAAATTTAAAAGAAAAAAATTTTCAAACAAATAGTTTAATAATTTCCCATAGCTGATGAAGGGCTTCTTTCCTGGTGGCTCAGCTGGTAAAGAATCTGTCTGCAATGTGGGAGACCTGGATTCAATCCCTGGGTTGGCAGAATCCCCTGGAGAAGGGAAAGGCTACCCACTCCAGTATTCTGGCCTGGAGAATTCCATGGCCTATATATACTCCATGGGCTTGCAAAGAGTCAGACACCACTGAGTGATTTTCACTTTCACAGCTGATGAAAACATAAGTCTTCATATTGAAATGCCTTGGTAAGTTAAAAATGGATGACTTAAAAAATGATCTATCATAAATATATTTTCATCGTATTTTATAATCACAAGGATTAAGAAAATATCCTAGTAACTCCCAGAAAGCAAAACCAATAAAAAAGAATGATAATTAGACAAGCATCATATTTTTTAGCAATAAAATTGGATATTAGACGACAACTGAAGACATCTCCAAATTTCTCAGGAAATATTATTTTCATTCTGGAATATTTTTAATGAGCAACAGTATTGTTCAAATGTGAAGACAAATATGTTTCAGATATAAGATGACTCAGGAAGTTTATCTCTCATTCAATACACCTGAAGAAGTTTACTGAAACAGAATACAAATTAAAGAAGAAAATAGAAGACATAGGATAAAGTAAGCACTATTTCTTATTGTTAGAATATTCTTATTCTTAAGAATATTCAATAAGAATATTGTTATTCTTATTCCTTCTTATTGGAAGGAAATTTGACATGATTATAGCCTCCAGATAACTAACTTTAATGCAAACTTGAAGGAAACAGAAGATAAATATCACCATCACTGCCAAGCAAGAGAGGCTGCACAGAAAAGGGACTTTCACTTACTATTCTTATGGCAAGGTAAGAGCCTAGGTAATTCTTACCACTGTTGCAGCACTATTTTATCTCAAATAGTTAATGTTTCTTCCTATCAGCAGGCAAACACTTCTCCCTTGGGAAAATACTTTTGGGATCATCTTGATGTTGAGTCGAGGAAACACTGCCCTATCTTCCTATAAATGGAAACACTATATTGTTAGAGGATGACTTTAGAGATTCAGAACTCTTTTATACATCTGTTTTAAGAATGAGTGTCTAATGTAATGATTAGACAGTTTATCAGATATCAAGGTAAAAAACACACACACTCAACAGATGCTTGAAAATAATCTCAATAGACTGAAAGATTACAGTTAAAAGTTTCCTATTTATTTGCCATGCCAGAAAACTTATTCTTTTCCACTGAAAATAAAGACAAGTTCATTAGGAGATTTCTCACACACTCATCAAACAGCAGATAGAAATTCATTGAACTCCAGCTCTTATACGCCCTCTCTGGCAGCTAAAACATCCCTTATTCTATCCCGACTTTTGATTTCAAACATTGTACCAGCCTTTCTAACATTTTGTGTGGCATGACTTAAATTAGACTAAAGATTGTTTGCTATTCCTTTTTTACTCACTTACTAAATAGTTTTGAGGGCATAGGAAAGTTCTATCCTGAACAATTCTTTCAATATGTGGTAGAATGCTTGGAGAACCCACTTGAGACAGGATTTCTGGAGGGGCTACCTATTGGACAACTTCTAAAAAGTTTAATTTATTAGTTGTAGAGGCATTTTCCAGAATAGAGCCACATGTCAGTCCCCCAAGTGAAGCATTAGCTGTGCTACACTCCTTAAAGCTAATGTAGGTGATACAATTACATCACATTGTACTGAAAATACTTGGAGGCACTTAAGGGCCCTTAGTTTGTAAACTGGGCAACAGGGATGGCACAGTGATGGAAGTGCTTACGGTAGTTGCACTTCACGGAGAGTAGATATTTAGTTTAGACATGATGCATATAAACAACCTCCCTTATGGATTATCAATAGAAAGAGTAAAATTAGAGCTTGCAAATAGAAGCTGTATTTAGTCTAAAACAGATATGTCCCTCTTTTCATACATTTAATACTTTACTTTTTAATTTTTCTGTTTCATTTTCCCAAAGAAATGAAGATATTGGTAGGTACTACTTCTGCCTTAAATGAAATCACTGGAAAGATTTCTATTTGCTTTCCAAAAAAGGATTTTGAAATGTTTCCATTGTATTCTATATGCATCAGTTTTATTTTTGAATCTAGATTGTCAGTTGTTTCTAAGCAACACAAATAAGAACTGCAATTTATAGCATTTAGCATAATATGATGACACCTACTAAAGTTACCTATCTGTCAAATTAAGCCCCATTTATTACATGAAAATAATGAGGTCTGGTGGCTCAGAGGTTAAAGCATCTGCCTGGAATGCAGGAGACCCAGGTTCGATCCCTAGGTTGGGAAGATCCTCTGGAGATGAAATGGAAACCCACTCTAGTACTCCTGCCTGGAGAATTTTATGGAGGGAGGAGCCTGGTAGGCTACAGTCCATGGGGTCACAAAGAGTCGGACACGACTGAGCGACTTNTGCAGGAGACCCAGGTTCGATCCCTAGGTTGGGAAGATCCTCTGGAGATGAAATGGAAACCCACTCTAGTACTCCTGCCTGGAGAATTTTATGGAGGGAGGAGCCTGGTAGGCTACAGTCCATGGGGTCACAAAGAGTCGGACACGACTGAGCGACTTCACTTACTTTCACTTAATGAGGTCTGTGGATATCTAAAATTACAAACCATTTTTCAGTAAAAGTACCTATGAAAGATTATTAAAAATGATGTTTATAGCAGACAAAGTCAGGACTTATCCAAATTTCTTTGAGTATCTTTTACCATTTCTATACATGCTACCCTCAAATTTGATATGTTTTTATTACCAAAGATATTTTTATTTCTGAGTAACATTCTAGGGCATATATATACTACAGTTTTTTAAATCATTCAATTGTTGAAGGATATCTGGGGTGATTCTCATTTTCAGTTATTACAAATAAACCTTCTATCAACATTAATGTATAAGTTTTGTGTGAATACAAGTTTTCATTTATTCGGGATAAATGCCTCAGAGTTCAGTTGCTGGGTCTTCCTATAGTTGTATATGTCAGACAATGGATGAATAGACTGGGATGCACTTATGTAATGGGAAACTGCTCAAGAATATAAAGGAACAGATAAGAATGGGAGGAAAAAAAAAAACTTGATCTCCTAAATTTATACATTATATGACTCTATTTATATGATGTTATAAAACAACACAAATTTACAGTGATGAGGAAAAGATGAGTAGTTGTTAGATGGGGTTGGTCTGAGGAGATAACTATAAGGGGCAAAATGAGGTATTCTGGAGTGAGGGAAGACTGCTATATTTTGATTGTGGTGTGGGTTACATGACTGTATGTCTTTATACACTATGAGGGATGAACTTTATATAATTAATCATTAAAAAATAAAGGAGGTTGTTATGTATAAATAATAATTAAAAAATAAAGGAGAATATTACTTATGTTTGATACTCTACCTGAAAACTTTAGGTTAAAATCTAGGTAACACCATTTCCATCTCTTATTTTGAAATAATTATAAATTTATAGGAAGCTGCAAAAGAGAAAATACCCAGGGAGGCCCTGTGTGCTCTTCATGCAGTTGCCCCCAGTGGCAACATCTTGCATCACTGTTTGTGCTTTGCTGGTCAGTTGTGTAGTCTCTTTGTGACCCAATAGACTGTAGCCTGCCAAGTTCCTCTGTCCATGGGATTTTCCACGCAAGAATACGGGAGTGGGTTGCCATTCCCTTTACCAGGAGATCTTCTCAACCCAAGGACTGAACGCAGATCTCTGACACTACAAGCCGTCTGAGCCACCAGGAAGTTGCACAATTCATAAAGCTTATTCAGATTTTGCCAGCTTTATACGCACTTTTGTGTATGTGTATGTGTACAGTTCTATGCAGTTCACACAGTGTCACACGTGTTGATCACAATCAAAAGCAAAGCTCTTCCATCGTTTTTAGGATCCACTGTGTTACCCCTCCATAGTTACTGCTTCTTCCCCCTCCTCCTTAACATCTGGCAGCTACAAATCTGTTGTCTGTCTCTGTATGTTTGATGTAAGAATGTCACATAAATGGAAATAGAGTACATGATAATGACTTTTGAAAAAAATGCTCTCAACCCAGAAATAAATCCATGCACCAGTTAATCTTCAACAAAGGAGGCAAGAATATATCACAGAGAAAAGACAGTCTCTTTAGCAAGTGGTATTGAAAAAACTGGATAGGTGCATGTAAATCAATGAAGTTAGAATACTCTCTTATACCACACCGGAGAAGGCAATGGCAACCCACTCCAGTACTCTTGCTTGGAAAATCCCATGGACAGAGGAGCCTGGTGGGCTGCAGNCAGTCTCTTTAGCAAGTGGTATTGAAAAAACTGGATAGGTGCATGTAAATCAATGAAGTTAGAATACTCTCTTATACCACACCGGAGAAGGCAATGGCAACCCACTCCAGTACTCTTGCTTGGAAAATCCCATGGACAGAGGAGCCTGGTGGGCTGCAGTCCATGGGATCGCACAGAGTCGGACACGACGGAAGCGACTTAGCAGCAGCAGCAGCTTATATCACACACAAAAATAAACTCAGAACTGACTTAAAGAGTTCAGTAAAAGAGATCATACCATAAAACTTCTAGAAGAGAACATGGGCAAAACATTCTCTAATGTAAAGTTTAGCAATGTTTTCTTAGGTCAGTCTTTCAAGACAATAGAAGTAAAAGCAAAAATAAACAAAGGGATCTAACCAAACTTATAAGCTTTTGCATATCAAAGGAAACCATAAACAAACAAAAAGACAGTCTATGGAGTAGGGAGAAAATATTTCCAAATGATGTAACGAACATGAGATTAATTTCCAAAATATAGCAACGGCTCATACAGCTCAATATCAAAAACCCCTAAACAACCCAATCAAAAAGTGGACAGAAGTTCTAAACAGACGTTTCTTCAAAGAAGACATACAGATGGCCAATAGGCACATGAAAATGTGCAACTTGTTAATTATTAAAGAAGTGCAAGGCAAAACTGAAATATCACCTCACTTTGGTCAGAATGGCCATCATTTGAAAGTCTACAAAAAATAAATTCTGGAGATGGTGTGGAGAAAGGGGAATCCTCCTCTATTGTTTGTGGGAACGTGGATCGGTATAGCCACTATGGAAAACAGTATGAAGGTTCCTTAAAAAACTGAAAAAAGAGCTGCCATGTGATCCAACAGTCCCACTCCTGGTCGTGTATCTGGAAGATAGTCTAATTTGAAAAAATACATGCACTCCAATGTTCAGAGCAGGACTATTTACAACAGCCAAAACATGAAAGCAACCTAAATGTCTTTTGACAGAGGAATGGATAAAGAAGCTGTGAAGTGAAGTTGCTCAGTCGTGTCCAACTCTTTGCGACCCCATGGACTGTAGCCTACCAGGTTCCTCCCTCCATGGGATTCTCCAGGCAAGAATACTGGAGTGGGCCGCCATTTAAGCTGTGGTACATAAATATAACGGGATACTACTTAGCCATAAAAGAATGAAATAACGCCATTTGGAGCAACATGGATAGAGTTAAAGATTATCGCGTTAAGTGACCTCATACCCAGAAAGAGAAGAGAAGTATCATACACTATCAGTTATGTGTGAAATCTAAAATATGATACAAGTGAACTTATTTACAAAACAGAAATGGGCTTACAGACATAGAAGACAAACTTATGGTCACCGAAAGAGAAAAGTAATCAAGGAGGGTAAATTAGGAGTTTGGGGTTTCCAGGAACAAACTGCTGCTAAGTCACGTCAGTCGAGTCCGACTCTGTGCGACCCCATAGACAGCGGCCCACCAGGCTCCCGTCCCTGGGATTCTTCAGGCAAGCATGCTGGAGTGGGTTGCCATTTCCTTCTCCAGTGCATGAAAGTGAAAAGTAAAAGTGAAGTTGCTCAGTCCTGTCCAACTCTTTGCGACCCCGTGGACTGCAGCCCACCAGGCTCCTCCGTCCATGGGATTTCCCAGGCAAGAGTATGGAGTGGGGTGCCATTGCCTTCTCCGAGATACAAACTACTATATATAAAATAGGTAAACAACAAGGGCCTATTTTATAGCATAGGGAACTATATTCAATACCCTGTTATTCCATAATGGAAAGAATATGAAAAAGAATCACTTTGCTGTACATTAGAAGCAAATAATATTGTAAATTAACTAAACTTAGATTAAAAAAAAATGCTCTCTTGTTAATGCTAATGTTCTGCCAAAATTTGAGAGCCTACATAAATTCTAAACCTTCTCAATTTGTTTCCTATATTACATCATCTTAAAAATATCTTCTTCTCAGGGCTGGTCTAGGGACATTAATCGTTTTAATCTACTCTAATTTACTCTATTGCATTTGGCCTTTAATTTTCCTGACTTCCCACTTGACATTCAGAGTACTAAGAGAACTTTTTTCTAAAGGAAATGGCATCTGCCATGCAACAGGGATTCAATATTCAATTTGAATAAACACACATCTTTGTTCACATTTCTAATTATTTATATTATCAGAAGTAGAATTTCTGGCTTAATAGATATGTCTATTGAGCCAGTGTGTGTGTGTGTGTGTATTTAAAAACTCCTGATTCATGTTACCAAAGAGGTCTTTATATAGACTGGACCACATTTCACCCAAATCAAGAGTAAACTGGTAATGCCTATCTCCTCTGACTGACTTTTCCTTCACCTGCATTGTGAAAGATATATTTTTAATTGTTTTTGACCACATCGATTTCATAGCCAAGACAAATGCATTTTACTATTTTATCATTCATTTAGTCTCTATCTCTAGCTTTTGAATTGTACGTTTAAGTCTTCAGTTATTTATCTAATAGGACAATTTTAATTTTTAGAAGTATATAAGTATAGTTTATTTAAGAAAGATGTTAATAATTTTCTTGCAACAGTGTAGTAAAATTATACCTTGTCCCCACTCCCAGTTAAGGTTTGATTCGCTTTTAATAAAATTATCTCATCAGTCAAAACTTATAGACATACCATACATAAGCAAAGTACACTTTTAATAAAATTAATGCATACTTATTAGCTACAACTCAGAGATACTATACCTTCCAGGATATGTAACAAGAACAACAGAGAAATAAACACAATATTAACTGACCCTGTTTTTAGTTAACTTGAAAACACACACGTATACATCTCCATATATGCACACACACAGCTTTTAAGTAGTATAATAATATTTCCAATCAAAATTCATTTCTTTCCCCAGAGGTGGGAAAACTGCTATCATAAATGCAATATTGCATGTTAATTTTTGTCTTTAAGGATAAAGGGGTAAAAGGATCTTTTACCCTTCTCAATTAATTACTCAATGGTAGTGGGATCAGTGTCTTAAAAAGATTAACAGCATCATGGTAGTTTTCCTTTTGCACTAGTAAAATATCGTACTCCAAGGGCAATGAGTTAAAATGAAAGTTTTAAGAGATAAGATCCAATATTTTCTCAAATGATGGAAAAATAATCCCTCCACACACACTTTTATACCAACACTGAAACCTTAACACTTTAGCAAAGAAATTCAGATCTCTCATTGTTTCCTCAGGCAATTGAAGTAAGCATTTTTTTTTTTAGTCCTTTTCTTATTGGAATAGATTACCCGATCACTCAAAAGCTTTGATATCTTCTAGAAACTTTCACATTTGGAAATTTCGCATTTCATGCATACAGAAAAATGTTCTTGATTTCTGAAAGTTCCCTTCTACTAGTCCTGGGCTATAAGGATCTATCTATCAGTTCAGTTCAGTCGCTCAGTCGTGACCGACTCTTTGCCACCCCATGAATCGCAGCACGCCAGGCCTCCTTGTCCATCACCAACTCCCGGAGTTCACCTAAACTCATGTGCATCAAGTCGGTGATGCCATCCAGCCATTTCATCCTCTGTCATCCCCTTCTCCTGCCCTCACTCCCCCCCAGCATCAGGGTCTTTTCCAGTGAGTCAACTCTTCTCATGAGGAGGCCATTAAGTATTGGAGTTTCAACCTCAGTATCAGTACATCCAGTGAACACTCAGGACTGGTCTCCTTTAGGATGTATAAAGTATGCCAGAAGACTGAGTTTTAAATTATGTTTTTATATAACAGAAAAGTATATTTTTTACAGCGCTGCATAATTTATTGAACTCCTGGTGCTGAGTTACCCAGATAAACAAGACAGACCCAGGTTCTGCCCTAAGGAGCTCATATTCTAGTGTCTCTCAGACGATAAACAAATGATGACCAGAGTTCACCGTGGTGTTATGAAAGCAAGGCACCAGAGGCCAGGGAACAGACACTACAATTACCTGAAGCTACAACCAAGGAGCAGTCTGTGCCTTGATCAGGAACGCACTCTTCCCCATAAAAAACGGAGATGGAAAATATAAAATCATGTCTGCAATTTTTATGCACACATCTTTTGTAAAAATAGTTTTGATTTAGTATCCCTTTAAGAAGCATTCAGTTAACAAACCTCTCTTACTGTTATTATAGTAAATTTAATTTTACCTGTATGCTTGAACGATTCCTATTAAGAAACACACAGAATTATGTTTTTGCTTTGGCTCCCTGGCAGAACAAAGCTACATTTGCTATTCCAATGAAGCAATTACCTTTAGCTTACTTTTTTCTGATATAATCTACTGATCTGTCTCCACCACCCAATCAGATTTCACCATCACTAAAAACCATACATGCCACTTACAACTCACCATTCTAAAGTGAATCCAGTGGTTCAAGTTGCTTAGGTTATGCTTGATGAGACGTCCTATACTACATAGGTCTAAGGAAGAAAGAGAACACTCCTGTCAAGTCTTCTGCATGTACAAGTTGGACCTTCTCATCGCCCCAATTTAGCCCTTAGTTCTATTATTCTGTATGCAGTCTTTTGAGAGTCAGTGCTGCTTCATGGCTCAGAGTGTGGACTTCAGAGCTCACTGTCTTGTTTTAAATCTCAAATGGTCACTTGCCAGCTTCTTACCATAGCAAGCAATCTAACTTCTCAGAGCCTCAATTTCCTCTTTAAGAAAATGAAATCACTGTGTTGCTGTGGGATTATTTGAGATGACTCCTGTGAATTATTTAGAATCATCCCTCAACACACTGAAAGCATTCAGTATGTGTTGGTGATATTTATTGTTCTCCATTCATGTCATATATGATGCTATGCTGGATTTATTTGAAATACTTTGGTATAGACAATGTGTCATTACATATGTATGTGGAAGCCACACTTTTAGATCATTTATTTGCATGTATCAGAAATTCAGCAGACAATGGATTTAGCTACAAGCCTGAGGCAGCTACTATAGAAATTGCAGATCTCCTGATCATCATCTGAGAAGCTTGCATATTAGCATACTATGTTACAATTATCATTTTGTTGAAGAAATTCTGTGAATTAACACAGTGGTAATCTCACTGGTGAGTTGTAAAATGTGTAGATTGGTTAAAATATTTTAGAGATAATTCCAGACTTTGTATGAACAGGGATAAGACTATAGCAAACCCTGTACCCTTCATCTATATATCTTTGAGTATGATATTTTAGGCTTGATTCTTAAATATTTGTTTTCCATTACTGATTTAAGGGTATTTTTTAATGATTTAATAGATTTCTCCAGATCTAACAGTAGAATATTGCCACATTGACTCAAGTGAATTTTTCATACAAGTTTTTTTCTATATATAAGCTAGAACTTCATCAAAAAATTTTAAATAGTATGCTTGAATGTTACTATATGTTTGGTGTCAGTAACCAAATTTGTCCTAAGATATCCTTTTATTATATAATGATTTAATAGATTTCTCCAGATCTAACAGTAGAATATTGCCACATTGACTCAAGTGAATTTTTCATACAAGTTTTTTTCTATATATAAGCTAGAACTTCATCAAAAAATTTTAAATAGTATGCTTGAATGTTACTATATGTTTGGTGTCAGTAACCAAATTTGTCCTAAGATATCCTTTTATTATAAACTGGAAATGACATTTATTTATTCAATTTTGCTGATACATGCTTATGCACACACCTAGTGATTTTGGCAAGTTTACAGTCAAATGCCTCCCTAATTCAAATAGATAAATTCCTTGAGAACAGAAGTCAAAATGTATCTAGCATTAACTTATTCAATAAACAGTTCAGTTCAGTTGCTCAGTCATGTTTGACTCTTTGCAACCCCATGAACCTCAGCATGCCCGGCCTCCCTGTCTCCATAACCAACTCCCAGAGTTCACTCAAACTCATGTCCATTGAGTCAGTGATGCCACCCAGCCATCTCATCCTCTGTCATCCCCTTCTCCTCCTGCCCTCAATCCCTCCCAGCACCAGAGTCTTTTCCAATGAGTCAATCTTTGCACAAGGTGGCCAAAGTACTGGAGTTTCAGCTTTAGCATCAGTCCTTCGAACGAACACCCAGGACTGGTCTCCTTTAGAATGGACTGGTTGGATCTCCTTGCAGTCCAAAGGATTCTCAAGAATCTTCTCCAACACCACAGTTCAAAAGCATCAGTTCTTCAGCACTCAGCTTTCTTCACAGTCCAACTCTCTCA
>SJYX01006712.1:0-57168 GCA_006410675.1 Oreotragus oreotragus | reverse complement strand
AAAAAAAAAAAAAAAACAAACTTTAAAAAATGTCACTAACTAAACAAACAACTATAACACATAAAAAATTACAAAAAAAAAAAAAAAGGCCCAGGAAAAGGAAAAAATCTGGCTATCAGACTTACCACATCATAATATTAAAAATTTCCAATTTTTCATAACAATTACAAAGCAAATCACATAGAGAAATAAGAAAGTAAGTCCATTCACAAGATAAATTAACAGCAATTGTCCCTAAGGAATAACAGACATTTGATTTACCAGGGAAATACTTTAAATGAACTGTATTAAAATTTTTTGAAAGAACTAAAGGAAGACAGAAAACAAAAGTTTCAATAGAGAATATGAAAAGGACAGTAACTAAAACAAAACTTTTAGCTAGATGTTTTCAATAGTAGATTGAGCAGGCAGTAGAAAAAAAATCAAAAAAATTAAAGATAAGTTAGTTTTTTTTAAAATGGAGATCCATGGCTACCAGATATGCCAGTGTTTCAAGAAAATCAGAAAATGCCAACCTTAGTACAAAATCTTTGTGCTTCTTAAATATATTAGTGCTTAGTCAAGGATTCTTTATTTTTTTTCTTTTAAATTTTTATTTGAACTCCCAAACATGACCCCCCCTCCACCTCCCACCCCACATCATCCCTCCGGATTATCCCCATGCACCAGCCCCAAGCATCTTGCATCCTGCATCGAACACAGACTGGCGATTCATTTCTTACATGATAGTATACATATTTACTATTGATAAGTTAATTTTAATTATTTAATCTGAGGAGAAGAAAGTAAAAGGATTGAATAAAAAGGAACAGAGCCTTAGAAAACTGCTAGACAACATGAAACTTATGAACATATGCAAAATGAGAGTCTTAGAAAGAGATGAAAGAAAGGGTCAGAAAGAATACTTGAGTAAATAAGGGCTGAAAACTTCCCAGATGTGATAAAAGAAGTGGATCTACACATCCAAAAGTTCAGTGAATTCTGAGAAGAACATAAAATGATTCACAATGAGACACATTTTAATTAAAAAGCCAAAAAAAGAGAGTCTCAAAAGCAGTAAAAAAAAAAAAAAAAAGCAGCAACAACAACAAAAATCAGATTTGTAACATGCAGAGTTTCCTCAATAATATAATAGTTCATTTCTCACCTGGAAAAGGTCAATTTTCATTCCAGTTCCAAAGAAAGGCAATGCCAAAGAATGTTCAAACCACCATACAACTGAACTCATTTCATATGTTAGCAAGATTATGCTCAAAATCCTTCAAGCTAGGCTTCAGCAGTGCATAAACCAAGAAATTCCAGATGTACAAACTGGATTTGGAAAAGGCAGAGGAACCAGAGATCAAATTGCCAACAATCGTTAGATCCAGAAAAAGCAAGAGAATTCCAGGAAAAAAACATCTACTTCTGCTTGTTTGATTATGCCAAAGCCTTTGAATGTATGAATCACAAAAAACTGGAAAATTCTGAAATGGATAGGAACACCAGAACAACATACCTGTCTCCTGAGAAACTTGTATGCAGGACAAGAAGCAACAGTTAGTACTGGGCATGAAACAATTAGTCATCTATAATCTTATAACTGAAAAATTGTACTCTTTGACCAGTTCAGTTCAGTCGCTCAGTCATGTCCAACTATTTGTACCTCCATGGACTGCAACACACCGGCTTCCCTGACCATCACCAATTCCCCCAGTTTGCTCAAACTCATGTCCATCAAGTTGGTGATGCCATCCAACCATCTCATCCTTTGTCATCCCCTTCTCCTCCTGCCTTCAATCTTTCCCAGCATCAGGGTCTTTTCCAAGGAGTCAGTTCGTCACATCAGGTGGCCAAAGTATTAGAGTTTCAGCTTCAGCATCTGTCTTTCCAATGAATATTCAGGACTGATTTCCTTTCAGATTGACTGGTTTGATCTCCTTGCAGCCCAAGGGACTCTCAAGAGTCTTCTCCAACACCATAGTACAAAAGCATCAGTTCTTTGGCACTCAGCTTTCTTTATAGTCCAACTCTCACATCCATACATGACTACTGGAAAAACCACAGCTTTGACTAGATGGACCTTTGTTGGCAAAGTAATGTCTCTGCTTTTTAATATGCTGTCTAAGTTGGTCATAGCTTTTCTTCCAAGGAGCAAGTATCTTTTAATTTTATGGCTGCAGTCACCATCTGCAGTGATTTTGGAGCCACCAAAAATAAAGTCTTTCACTGTTTCAAGTTCTATGTATCAGAGCTCACAAAGGTTTTTTTGTTTTTCCTCACACTGAGCTCTTTCAGTGTTTCCAAAGGAACTGAAAGAACAGATTTCCCCATCTATTTGCTATGAAGTGATGGAAATGGATGCCATGATCTTAATTTTCTGAATGTTGAGTTTTAAGCCAGCTTTTTCACTCTCCTCTTTCACTTTCATCAAGAAGCTCTTTAGTTCTTATTCACTTTCTGCCATAATGGTGATGTCATCTGCATATCTGAGGTTACTGGTATTTCTCCTGGCAATCTTGATTCCACATTGTGCCCCTCTGTCCACGGGATTTCCCAGGCAAGAATACTGGTGTGGGTTGCACAGTCACTCAGCCATATCAATTCACTTTCTGCCATAATGGTGATGTCATCTGCATATCTGAGGTTACTGGTATTTCTCCTGGCAATCTTGATTCCACATTGTGCCCCTCTGTCCACGGGATTTCCCAGGCAAGAATACTGGTGTGGGTTGCACAGTCACTCAGCCATATCCAACTCTTTGTGATCCCGTGAACAGTAGCCTTCCAAGCCTCTCTGTCCATGGGATTTCCCAGGTAAGAATACTGGTGTGGGTTGCATTTTCCTACTCCAGGGGATCTTCCTGACCCAGGACTTAAACCCACGTTTCATGTGTCTCCTGCATTAGCAAGCAGATTCTTTTAACACTGTGCCACCATTCTGAATATTAACATTTTATTAGATACAGAGTTTATGGATATTTTTCCTATTCTATAGGTCAACATTACATTCTGTAAATATTTCTTTTGCTGTGCAAAACTTTTTAGTCTGATTTTGTTATACTTATTTATTCTTTTGTTGTCTGTGCTTTTTTTTTTTTNTTGAGAGTCCCTTGGACTGCAAGGAGATCCAACCAGTCCATTCTGAAGGAGATCAGCCCTGGGATTTCTTTGGAAGGAATGATGCTAAAGCTGAAACTCCAGTACTTTGGCCACCTCATGCAAAGAGTTGACTCATTGGAAAAGACTCTGATGCTGGGTGGGATTGGGGGTGGGAGGAGAAGGGGACGACTGAGGATGAGATGGCTGGATGGCATCATGGGCTCGATGGACATGAGTCTGAGTGAACTCCAGGAGATGGTGATGGACAAGGAGGCCTGGCGTGCTGCGATTCATGGGGTCGCAAAGAGTCGGACACGACTGAGCGAGTGAACTGAACTGAGACAACATATTAAAAATTAGAGACATTACTTTGCCAACAAAGGTCCATCTAGTTAAAGCTATGGTTTTTCCGGTAGTCATGTATGGATGTGACAGATTGACTATAAAGAAAGCTGAGCTCTGAAAAACTGATGCTTTTGAACTGTGGTGTTGGAGAAGATTCTTGAGAGTCCCTTGGACTGCAAGGAGATCCAACCAGTCCATCCTAAAGGAAATCAGTCCTGAGTATTCATTGGGAGGATTGATGCTGAAGGTGAAACTCCAATACTTTGGCCACCTGATGTGAAGAACTGACTCATTGGAAAAGACCCTGATGCTGGGAAAGATTGAGGGCAGGAGGAGAAGGGGATGACAGAGGATGAGATGGTTGGATGGCATCACCGACTCAATGGACATGAGTTTGAGTAAACTCTGGGAGTTGGCGATGGAGAGTGAGGCCTGGCTTGCTACAGTCCATCATGACTGAGCGACTGAACTGAGGTCCAGTCTCTGATTGAATCCATCATTGAGTTCAACACTGTGTGTATTCTTTTTCAGTTATTTACTTATTTTCTATTTTGGCTGTGCTGGATCTTTGCTGCTCTACAAGCTTTCTCTGGTTCTGGTGAGCAAGGGAAGCTCCCCTCTAGTCACAATGTTCAGGCTTCCCATTAGGGTGGCTTCTCCTGTTGTGGAGTACTCTCTCTGTGCATGAGCTTCAGCAGTTGTGGCTCCAAGGCTCTAGGGTACAGGCTCAGCAGTCGTGAAGCACAGGCTTAGTTGCCCATAGCATGTGGGATCTTCCCGGACCAGGGATCAAACCAGTGTCCCCTGATTGCAAGACAGATTCTTAACCATGGGACCACCAGGCAAGCCCCAACATTGTGTATATTCTAATCTCGAATTTATGTTTGTTTATTTCCCCAATATTCCTGGTTAACTGATATTCTGTTATTATTTTTTCACTTGTATGATTAAATTATGTCTGTACTACATAGGATAAGCCTGGGGTTACATTTCCCAAAATTTCCCTTCTCCATATAGTTTTGGCCTGGAGTCTACAAATGGTAAACCATTGCAAAAATATTGAAAGTAGGACAGAAAGAGAAGTTGCTATTCTCTGAAGGTAGCTGCATTAACAGCTCCTCATTGGATCTGAGATTAAAAGCAGTTTCCCAACTCACTCTTGAAAGACACCTACTTCACTATTGTGGGTAGGATAATTGATAGAACTTCCCTAGAGGTTGTGGGAAATGACTGTGGTTTCCCAGTGAACTCCAAGAAACCACATACTCCAGTGACTCAGACTAAGAATGCTGATGGTGACTTTAACAATTTTCCATTTCTTCCAAAGATATGATGCTTCTAATTCCTTGAATTAATTTTTGAGAATTGAAATACATGAAGTAGCTTTTGTTTTTCTTACTGAACCTTGACTAATTAACCCAGGTAAAACTGATCATTTCCATCTTTATGCCCATGCTTTAGGAATATACACATTGATTGCAGTTATTTTTAAAAGTGTATTGTATGGCAATTATGAATGTATCTATACTCCTCCCCTCAACCTCTACCCAGCATATTGTAAAACAGGCAGTTTTCTTTTAATTGTATCTCTAGCATCTAGCATGATCCCCAGATTAACAGGACTAAAAAAAATCATTTCTTTTTAATATCATGAACCATAATCATAAATCAGATCAGAGAATTTTTCTTCAAGATACTCAACAAGCAGAGGACAGGACATTATCCACTTCCCACAAGTGACACAATAGTTGTTGTTGTTGTTTTTCTGAACTTCATGTGCCTTGTAATTCCTCTTTCCAAAGTTTGTCCTGTCCTCCAAGCAACAACAAAGGGGAAAAGTACACCTACATCCTTTGCCATGTTTGGAAAATCTATCACCTTTTACATACAAACATATATACACAACCAGACACACACACACACACACACACATATTTTGTTATTTACATTTAGCAATCTCACTTCATCAATAACTCAGGCAGTAGGTTCAGTTCACTACTTAAGCTATCACCCCCAAATTCAGTTTACTCTCTTTGCACAACAGTTGTATAAAGATGTGTTAAATAAATGCTTATGTAACATTTTTTACATTTGAAAATCATATTCAGAGGATCCGTTTAATGTATCCCCCTATTAATGCATCTGCATTTTGGATCACTCAGTCTTGCCTACAGTAGAAATGACAGTTGCTCTCATTTTCCCACTGTTTGGTGAAAAGCAATGCTCAGACTTTGTTTGGCTGTGTTGTCTGGTATGGCTCCCCCAGCTTCTGAGGAACAGTCCTGCTAAGAGTCACACTGCTTGAACAGAGTAGATCTCTTTGCAGCATAGGCATTCAAATATCCATAGTTACTACCTCACTGTTGGATAGGTGAACAAATGAATGGATAAAAATCAAGCACATCCATATTTACACTTAAAAGCCTATTTTTAAGTGCCAAGAAGAGTAGAAATGAACATTTACTGATCTCAACTACATGGTAGTTGTTTTATCTACCTTATTTCATCTAATCACATGAACTAGATATTCAGTTCAGTTCAGTCACTCAGTCGTGTCCGATTCTTTGCGACCCCAGAGACTGTAGCACGTCAGACTTCCTCATCCATCACCATTCCCCCAGAGCTTTCTCAAACTCATGTCCATTGAGTGAGTGATGCCATCCAACCATCTCATCCTCTGAACTAGATATTATCCTTGCCATTTAATAAAGGGAAAACTGAAGTTCAGAGAGATCATATATACAATTCATAAATAAAGGAATTAGGATTTGGACCTAGATCTATCTGGCTACAAAACTCCAGCTTCTTCCATGATGACTACTTCGTGCTGATGCTCCAATTTTTATGAGTTGTTAAGAATGTCTTATGAAGAATGATCTGCTGAATCAAACATATTACTTGTGACTTCCAAGTTGTAAAGATGTCAGATATACCCTATTTTTCAGATAAAACTCAAGAATTTTTTATGAGAACCTGACTCATAATACACATTATAAATAGTTATCAAATATGTTAAATAAATAATAAAATTAATTTTGCTTTTACATAGAAACTGAAAGTGAGGATCACAGAATGGAAAAATAAAGTACATCAGAGATCTGTCATTTCCTTTTTTTAGATTATTTTAGTTATTAATGCAAACTGTACCTTCAGTTATACTATTTAGCTCCTAGTTCAAAGTCCACAGGTTACCATAGTGACAAAGTGCCAGGACTTTATTCAAGCGTAAGACACCCTTGCTATGAGGTAAGTAAGCTAACCATTCAATAAGCTACTGGTTATGATTCTTATATAGTCTCCTTTACATTATCAAATAACCAAAGTGAAGTTCATTGGATTTCATTTGACTTATGCATAACTGTAAAGTCAAACATATCTTAAATTTTGCCAGCAACAAAACTTTCTTATGAATCAGCAACCAATAAGTAGTTTAAAAGGGAAGTGCTAGAACTTTCTTCTCATCACGCTAGCTAAACAAATTGTACTTTACCTACATTATCTCCTTTAGCCATTATCGTAAAGGTTCTCTCATCTCTATTTTACAGATGATGAAAGTTGAATTTTAATCTTGACTAAAGTGTCATTCCTGGTGAGCCCATAGAGAGTCAGTCATATTCTTATGAAGCTAGCCTTTCACAGTTTCTTTAATAAGCTGAGCAATTTTCAAAGCCTTGTGAACAATTTATAGAATTTTAAGAACTGAATTGTCTTTCATTGGCCAAGAATCCTTATGCAAGTAACTTGATAGAATCATAATAATACACTAAATACAATTTGTGTATTGTCTATTTCCTTCATAAATATATTAATTCCATTAGGGTAGAGAGCTGGTCTTTCTTGTTCAGAGTTAAACACTGCATTTGTACCAGCATAAAGTAGGTTCTCAGTAATAGCTGAATGAGAGAGAGAGCAGATACATGAATGAATGATGTACTATCAAGAATTATAAACTTATAGAACTACTTTAAAATGTTTTATTTAAATCATTAATTGTGTCCTTTTCAAATTTATGGCTTTATTAATGTGAGAGAATCTTGAATACATATTAAAAATGAAAATTTTAATTTATGTGAAGATAGCATTATGTAGAACCTCATTTATTATAAGGAAAATATTCTCATTCAATAATTATCATAATTTTACATTTCAGTAAAATTCCCAACAATTTTTAAATGTTCAAAATATTTATATCACAGGCCTAATTTCTTCTTTAAAAAATTTTTTTTAACTAACCAATCAACCAACCATCTACCTAATTAGCTTTTCACAAAAGAAAGTACATATTATAGCCAAAGAACTAGACAGGACTTAATCCCAGAATAAAAGATAATGCTTCCCAAGGAACAGAAAGTAATCCTCAATTCAGTTCAGTTCAGTCGCTCAGTCATGTCCGACTCTTTGCGACCCCATGAATTGCAGCACGCCATTTGCATTTCTCTGATAATGAGTGACGTTGAGCATCTTTTCATGTGTTTGTTAGCCATCCGTATGTCTGTGCTTTTAGAGTCATACAAAAAAAATAAAAAACAAATTGCCAAGACCAATGTCAAGCAGCTTTCACTTTATATTTTTCTCTTAGGAGTTTATGATTTCAGGGGTTATGTTTATCTATTTTTAGTTGATTTTTGGTGTGGTGTAAAATAAGCATCCCACTTCATTCCTCTACTATCCAGGTTTCACAGTACCATTTTCTGAAGAGACAATCCTTTTCTTATTGCTTGTCCTAGGTGATTCTTGGTGTCTTTGTTGAAGATTAGTTTTTCTGTATATGCATGGGTGTATTTCTAGGTCTTCTATTCTGTTTATTGGTCTATTAGTCTGTTTCTGTGCCAGTACAATACAGTTTTGATTATTACAACTTTGCAACATGTTTTGAAATCAAAAAGTATGTTGCCTCCAACTGTGCTATTGTTTCTCAGGACTGCTCTAGGCATTCACAATTTCTTGTTTTTCCATGCAAATTTTAGAATTTACTTTTATTTTTGTAAAAAATGTCCTTGAAATTATGAGAGGGCTTTTTGGACATTTTAACAATTCTTCAAATTCAGGATCATGGAATACCTTTACATTTATTTATCTTATTAAATTTATTTCAGTAATATTTTATAATTTTCAGTGTACAGATCTTTCCTCTAATTGGTTAAAGTTATTCCTAAGTATTCTGTGGTTTTTGATGGCATTGTAAGTGGATAATTTTCTTGATTTCTTTCAGATATTTTGTTGTTAGTGTATAGAAATACAACTGATTTTTATATGTTGATTTTGTATCTTGGAACTTTACTAAAACTGTATTGGTGGAAACATTTGTGTGTGTGAGAAATCAACTGATTTTTTATTGTTGTCTGCAAATAGAGATAATTTTCTTTTTCTTTTAGACATCTTTATTCTTTTCTTTGCCATTTTGCTCTAGGTATGACATCCTGTATGATAGTAAATAAAATTGCTGAATGTTTATCCTTGCTTTGTTCATGATATTAGAGAAAAAGCTTTCATTTTTTTAACATCATAATATGAGCATGATGTTACCTGTGAACTTGTCATATATAGCCTTATTATATTGATGTACATTCCTTCTATACCTAATGTGTTGAAAATTTTTACCGTGAAGGGCATAAAGGACTGAATTTTATCAATAATTTTTCTTCATATATTGAGATGGTAATATACAGTCCATGGAATTCTCCAGGCCAGAATACTGGAGTGGGTAGCCTGTCCCTTCTCTAGAGGATCTTCCCAACCCAAGGATCAAACCTAGGTCTCCCGTATTGCAGGTGGATTCTTTACTGGCTGATCCACAAGAGAAGCCCAAGAATACTGGAGTGGGTAGCCTATTCCTTCTCCAACCAATCTTCCTGACCCAGGAATTGAACTGGGGTCTCCTGCATTACAGGCAGATTCTTTACCAACTGAGCTATCAGGGAAGCCCTCATCTATTGAGATGATAATATAATTTTTCTCCTTCATTTGTTAATGTGCTATTTTATAGTTATTAATTTGTGTTTGGCAAATGATCTTTGCATTCACAGGAAAAAAATCTACTTGGTCATGGTGTATCATTCTCTTAATGTGCCTCTTGAATTCAGTTTGCTACTATTTGTTGAGAAATTTTGCATTTATTTTCACCAAGAATTTATTGTCCTACGATTTTCTTTTCTTGCAATGTTCCTGTCTGGTTTTCACATGAAGTCAGTGATGATCTAATAAAATGAACTTGGCAGTATCCTGTCTTCAATTTTTTAAGAGTTTGAGAAGGACTTCCCTGGTGGCTCAGATGGTAAAGCATCTGCCTACAATGCAGGAGAGCTGGGTTCAATTCCTGGGTCAGGAAGATCCTCTGGAGAAGGAAATGGCAACCCGCTCCAGTACTCTTGCCTGGAAATCCCACGGACCGAGGAGTGTGGCAGGCTACAGTCCGTGGGATCACAAAGAGTTGGATATGACTGAGCAACTTCACTTGTCTTTCTCTTTTTTGAGAAGGGTCAGTATTAATTCTTTTAAATATTTGGTAAAACTGACCTATGAAATGGGCTTTTCTTTGTTGGATTTTTGATTGCTGACTCGATTATTGTTCTCCTCAGATTTTCTATTTTTTCATTATTAGTTCTGAGTGGGTTGTGTATTTGCAGAATTGATTTTTTTCTAGGTTATCCAATTTATTGGTGTATAATTTTCATAGATGTATCTTATAATTTTTTGTTGTTGTAGTAGTATCTCTTAAAATCCATCTTATTTTACTTCTGAGTCATCTCTTTCTTATCCTTAGTTTAGCTAAAGTTTTGTCAGTTTTATCTTTTGGAAAATCAGCTCATAGTTTTGTTGATCTTATTTATTATTTTTCTAAATAACAAATGTTGGCAATAAAAAAAATCACTATACACTGTTTGTGGGAATGTAACTTGGTATAGTCACTATGAATACAGTATGGAGAGGCTTCCAAAAATTAAACATAAACTAGCAATTCCACTACTGGATAATTTTCTAAAGAAAACAAAAACACTAATTGAAAAAGATATATGCAGCCTTATGTTCATTACAGCATTGTTTACAACAGCCAAGATACAGAAAAACCTGTGTTCATCATTAGATGAATGGATAAAGATGTAAAATACACACATACATATACGTGTGTATGTATACACACATAACAGAATATTACTAAGCCATAAAAAGAATGAATTCTTGCCATTTATGACAACATGGATTGACCTAGAGGGTATCATGATAAGTGAAATGATTCAGGTCAGTTCAGTCACTCTGTCATGTCCAACTCTTTGCGACCCCATGAATTGCAGCACGCCAGGCCTCCCTGTCCGTAACCAACTACCGGATTTTACCCAAACTCATGTCCATTGAGTCAGTGATGCCATCCAGCCATCTCATCCTCTGTCGTCCCCTTCTCCTCCTGCCCCCAATCCCCCCCAGCATCAGGGTCTTTTCTAATGAGCCAACTCTTTGCATTAGGTGGCCAAAGTATTGGAGTTTCAGCTTCAGCATCAGTCCTTCCAATGAACACCCAGGACTGATGATTAGAGAAAGCCAAATATTCTATGATATATCACATAGGTAGAATAAAAAAAAAATAGCAAAGCTAGAAACAGATTCATAGATGCAGAGAACAAAGAGGTGGCTGGCAGTGGGGGAGAGGGAGTTGGGGGAGAGATAGGGGAGATGAGTGAAATAGGTGAGGGAGAGAAGAGGTACAAACTTCCAGCAATAAAACAGTCACCTGAATGTAATGCAGCACAGGGAATGTGTTGTTGTTGTTGTATTAGTCACTCAGTCATATCCGACTCTTTGTGACCTTATAGACTGTAGACCACCAGGTTCCTCTGTCTATGGGATTCTCCAGGAAAGTATACTACAGTGGGTTGCCATTCCCTTTTCCCGGGGATCTTCCCAACCCAGGGACTGAACCTGGATCTCCTGCATTACAGGCAGATTTGTTACCATCTGAGCCACAAGGGAATATAGTCAGTAATAACTTTATGTGGTGATAGATGGCACCTAGACTTACTGTGACCATTATTTTCTAATGTATAGAAATATCAAATCACTATGCCATATACCTGAAACTACTATAATTCTATTATACTTCAATAAAATAAGTAAATGAAACAATTCTAAAATTCATGCAGACCACAAAGAACTCCAAACTGAGAAAGAAGAGCAAAGCTAGTGGCATCAAAATTCCTGATTTTGAGATATATTACAAAAGTTATAGTAATCAAAACAGCATGATACTGGCATAAGAACAGACACATAGACCAACGGAATAGAATGAAGAGTTCAGTTGTTCTTAAAGAAATATTTTAAACTGTATAAAGTCTCAGTATAATTTCTTTGGCAATCCTGAATAGCTTATCTTGGTGGATACTGGCTATGAGAATCAAGACTCTTGCTTTTTGTTTTTTTCTGAAGTATATTACATATAGTGAAATGCACAAATCCTAATGGAATAACTAGATTTCTTTTGCCATGTGCATACACCTATCTGGGGGCTTCCCAGGTGACTCAGTGGGAGAGAATCCCCCTGCCAATTCAGGAGACACAGGTTTAATCCTTGTGTGGGGGCAATCCCCTGGAGGAAGAAACGGCAACCCATTCCATTAGGGGAAGCACACTGATTGAAACCGCCCACCCTGGCCAGGCACCATTGTAACCATTTGCATGAGTTGTTTTATGACAGGAGATCCTGGTAAGGAATATGGAACTAATAAGCCACCACCAACCTGAAGAGTTCAGGAAAGGTCGAAAGGAGACACCGCGTGTCCATCCACTTCCCAGAATCCCTCTCGCTAGCATCCATCTTGGCTGAGTGATGCATGCGCCACCAGGAAAAACTCTGAATTAGAATGATTAGCCAAAGACCACCAGAAACTAATCCTATCACCATAAAATCCAAGACTGTGAGCCATCAGGTAGAACTGTTTCCCTGGGTTCCCTTACCCTACTGCTCTCCACCTGGGTGCCCTTCCCAATAAAATCTCTTGCTTTGTTAGCATGTGTCTCCTCAGACAATTCATTTCCAAGTGTTAGACAAGAGCCCAGTTTCGGGCCCTGGAAGGAGTCCCCTTTCCTGCAATAATTCCAGTATCCTTATCTGTAAAATCCAGTGGACATAGGAGCTTGGTAGGCTACAATCCATGGAGTCACAAAGAGTCAGACATGGCTAAGCGATTGAGCGCAGCACACATATCTATCCACCATTTAGATTAAAAAAAAAACAAAAACTGATAATTTTTCCATGACCTAGAAAGATGCCTTATGCTTTCTAGTCAGTAGACTTCTCATGAGAGGTAACCACTTTTTAGATCTCTATCCCCGTAGAATAGTTTTGCCTGTTTTTGAACTTCATATGAATGGAATCACTTAGTACATTTATAGTCTTTTTTGACTGGCTAGTTTTGTTTAAAGTATGTTTATGAAGCTGTTTAAGAAAGCATGCTATAATCTGAGCATTATATCAAATTTGTTGAAATGTTCTGAGGAATATATTAGCTGGTAAGCCTGGGGCAATGTTAAAGGAAATGTCTTCTAATCAATTGCTTTATCCCATAGCTATGGTTTCCCAGACCATGTTTACCTGATTGCCTTTTATATGGTACTCAGTGAATATTTGTGGAATGAATAAACTATTACCAGTTACAGGAGAGCCAAGGATCATCATGTCTTCTGTGCCTGAAGGTTGTATTTTTATTCCCCTGCTCCTCAGAATAGCGTGTGCTTGCAGCAAGCAGGCACTGAGCGGATATTTGTCAAATGACAGATCATTGGCAAACTCAAAGATCATTTTATTATTCTTCTGTTTAGATTTCCATACCTTGAGGTTATCATGAAATCAGAGATTTGTTCTCATAAAATATATTTGGTTGACATGACATTAGTTCAATGTTCTTTGAAATAAAAACTATGATCAACAGAATAAATCAGGTTAGATCATGGTGAGTAGTGCTCTCTCCACTTTTTCATCCCCATCAATGTGAATGACCTTACTCCCTGCATGAACTTCACAGAGAGAATTGAAAAAGGAGCAACATTAATACCTGGAATTAGGTATCAGGGAGAATTAAAGTTTAGCTTAATGGAAAAAAAACCCTGGAGCGTAAATTGGGCTGTGGGTCCTTGCTGAGATTGCATTGTAATCTGGCTCTCTGACTTGAGCTCAATTGCCTTTAACTATTCAGTTCTAACTGGTCTCCTGCAAAAGCCTTAGCCTCATAGGCATGTGGTAAGAATCAATAGAAATTTTAACTAGTACAGGAGAAATCAACCTTCAAACTTGAATTCAATTAACATTCTTAATGTGCTTTTTCAATGTTATCTTGTAGTTTGGGTCACAACTATGCTGTTTGCTACTGAAATTCCAGTTTAGAAATCTAAAGACTTTGGAAGTTTATAATGCTTTCATTTTGTTTTGTGAAAACCAAGACTATTTCAAAGAATTTGTGAATTATTCCTCCTATTTCTTCATTCACTGCTCAGAATTTTAGCCTTTGGAAAATGTTCTTTAGCCATTTTCAATATGCTGCAACAGACTGGATATGTTTTAAACTCAGTAAAAACAGCATCCTCTGTACGATCCTCTCTGAGCATTCTCAGGTAGAGACCACTGTGCTGACTGTGCTCCTTAGAAACCTGGTTGGATTTAACAGACAAATGTGGATTCAGACATTACAACAGAAAGCAGAACCACATGCAGAGGGTGGGTACACTGGGATTGATTTATTATAATTTAATCACACAGAGAAGTGTATACAAATGCCCATATTGTAATGGGGACGGGTTAGTTTTCATTTTATACTGGATCTGCTTCTGTGACTTTAACCCTCATCTTGCTGCTTTTGTTATTGTAGGCATACATAATAGCCTGCCTCAGAGATATAACCTGAGCCTCCCACCTGTGAAGGATAGTAAGGAAGTGAAACTGGCACATTTTGCTGCCTGAGGCTTGCCATTCTAGGGGACAATTAGAAGGATGAATAGTCCTTTTCCTTCACTTCCTCACCTCCCTTCATCTTTGATCCATAAAAGAGTCTGATCTCCAGTCCACAACAAGATGGTTATGTTGAGGCACTAGCTTGCCATCTTCTTGGTCTGTCTGCTCCCTAATAAAGTCCTTCTTCCTCCCAATACTTCCTCTTGCATTCATTGGCCTATCTTGTGGTGAGCAGAGCAAGCCTGGACTCAGTAATGATATATAGCCTTTGACTTGTTGATTAAAAATTTATTAACTGGCTTTGTCTTGACTCCTTTCCCATACTCACTGCTCCCTCCTCCTCAAATATACCTGAAGTCTTACAGCATGATTTGGCCCCAGAGTGTCTCGGGAAAGGGCCCTACATTTGCTGTAACACTTTTGGATTTATAGATGTGCAGAACAGAGAGCGTGCTCTATTTTGTCAGAGTTGACTTCAGGGCTTACCCTGCAGAGCTGAGAATATTTCTTATTTTTCTCTCCTTCCCAAATATTGTTCCTGTATTTCTAACTTTCAGCGAGTTTTTACTCCACTGAATCCAGATATGCTTCACATTTTGTCATGCCTCGGCAAAATGGGATAATTGACACGCAAGTCAGGGAAATGTAGGAGGCTGTTTTTTCTTTTTTAAATCCCAAGACTGTGCAGGGCTGACTGCTCTACCTAAGAGGAATCTCCTGATTGCCTAATGACAGGTGAGGTGCCAGGGTGAGAACAGCAGGGAATACTTTTACAGACCTCAAGGTAAGATTTTCTTTTTGTTCACGCCATGCTTCCCTCCATGCCCACTGGTAAGTACACATTACTTTCTTCTTCAGGAGAGTGTTAGGGTCATTTACAATTCGTTATACTTTTTTTCTTATATATAACTTTTTATTACTTCAAATCACTAACAGATGATTGATTTCTTAACATTTTTTGCCATGTAGTTGAATTGAGTTCTCAAGCACATTGCTCTGAGAGCTAGTGTGAAAGTATTTGCAACTATGTAAGTATCTGCTTTCATTGAAGGCCACCCATATGACCTGTTGTAAGGCCCATTTGAACAAAACTGAATTATAACTACCCTGCTGCTTTTCTTGAACCTACGATATGATGGTAGATTGGACCCATAATATTGACATGTCATTGCATAATATTTCTGTTTAATTTTTAAGAATATGAGACACTTTTTATTTACTAGAATATAAAGGGTAAAGTCATGTTAGTTAGAAGATAAACTTTATATCAAATAGGCTCTAATTGCCATTACAGTAGTTAACAATAGTTGGCTCTCTTTCAGTCACATGATAATATAATACTTAACCACCCCCCTGACCTTAGCTATATCCATACAAATTTCTTTGGTCAATAAAATGCAAGTAAAAGTGATAGGTGTCACTCCTGAACAGAAGTTTTAAGAGCTGAATGTACTTTGCCCCTTTTTGTTTTCATTGTGCATCAACAGACAATCTCCCAGGGAGTGTATGCTCTGTCACCTGGGGACCTGAAAGGAGGGTCATGCAGCACAGAGCTCTCCTCAACCGACATGCAGCTTGGGCCGGAATTCAGCCTTTGTTATGTTAAGTCTCTGAGATTTAGTTTCCTTGTTTTCCTCACTTCTCTGCAATGAAGTGAAATCCAAAAGAGTTTCTCAATTTACTTTCATATAAGGACTCTCACTTTCTCCATTAAATCTCCTTTCATTACAATCTGTTCATATTCTCTCCAAAATAATGCAAATCCATTTCCCAATGCTTACCAGTGTCTGTTTCCCAGCTGATGCTCAACTGAAGCATTTCTCAAATAAATCACTCATTTATATGAAACTACAAGAGGACACAGAAGAGCAAACAACCTAATAAGTATTCAGACACATCTTTAAGTAGAAGCAGTGTTTGTTTGCATTGTGAAAGCACCTTCCCTTTTCTATAGAGATTCCTATGTCTTCTGTGTACCCCACATGCTTATACCTGCCTGGGAATCTCTATGTTGCATGTTGGTCTACTTTAACCCTTTTCAAGGTTGATGAAGCATGTAAATCCAGTCAATGATTTAATTCCTGACATTTGCCTGAGTTGATGAATGGGATAAGGCATAATGATCATATTTAGGTAATCAATATAATAGTGTCAGGGTCATTACAGTAAGGAGCAAAGATCTGCCCACTGAGGAAGCCTTGGCTAATGCTACACTCGATATGTTCAAAGAGAACAGCCATGGCTTGTCCCAGGACCAACTCCCAACAGATTTGAGGTGGATTGTTTGACGAGAGCCTGAAAATAATAAGATAGAGCCTTGGCTAGCTTCCTGCACACCTATTTTATTGTTACTAAATTATATTCTCATTGTTAACATCAGAAACCCCATTTACTTTGAAAAAGATGGTGATGTTTCTGGAGAATCCCAGGGATGGGGGAGCCTGGTGGGCTGCCATCTATGGGGTCGTACAGAGTCGGACACGATTGAAGTGACTTAGCAGCAGCAGCAGCAGCATCTCAAATATTGTACAAAACAAATAATCATCCAAGGAAATTGTCACATGATACATAGGAATAAAAAGTCCAAGAATGATTATTGTGAGATGAATTTTGGTGTGTGAGGATGGAGGGAGCATTTGGGGATGGCAGTTTCTAAAGCTAAGAAGATGTTATCAACTTAAAATTACTAGAGGGTAGCAGGTCACATCTGTATGCCTTATGAATACTGCAGGGTGCAAAGCACAGAGCTTTATGAGTCTGTGTGTGTTTATGACAAGCAGTTGATGTGTAAATTTATGTTAAGTAGCTAAGATGATTGACTACATAAAGCTAAAATTTTTAGTTATGAAGAGCATATGAACAATTATATCCCTTGCTTATGTGATGTACACTGAGTAGGATAATTTCATGAATATTCTGTGGTTCTGAATTCCTATCTTGCTGCATATGCTTGTCTCATTTAAACCATGATAAATATCCTATTTCATATTGCACTGCAGCTAGAATACCAAAAGTGGTTTTTGTTGGTACAGATGAAAGCAAAAACTATATGGCTGCAGGGATTATGTGAAACAAACCATCAGAAACCAAATGACAACTAGAGCAGTGCTACAGGGTAGAAGCACAGATTTCTTGCCTCATCACAGACACTCGTTCATGTACAGGCCACTTTTATACTTGCAACTTTCTTCCAGATGGTAAAAGAGGCTTATAATTGCTATCAAGCTTGGCTCATTTTTTGTGAGTGAAGGTCATCAGAGACATATTGCTTAAAACATATATAATAAGGCTGTGTAGATCTGTTTCTCATGATGTACTCTGCACAGAAGTTAAATAAGCAGGGTGACAATATACAGCCTTGACGCACTCCCACACTGATATAATTATGTGACATTATTCTTACTTTTCTCAGTTTCCTGAAGATAGTTGAAAACTCTGACACAAACTAGCATTGATCCACCAAGGATCCCCATTTTGTATCATATGAAAACCTTTAAAATTTAGTATCAGTTTCATTGTTAAATCCATTAGTTTATTTTCTTAAAAGTATAGATTAGATTCAGGAACTCATACTAAACACTGTGGTGTTAGGCACTTTCACAAACGGTCAACCCTACTCAAAATGCTTGGACGATTTTAGCTCCATTGAGTAGATTAGAATAGTGGCTCTAAAAGAAAAAACAATTTTACAAAGTCAAAGTGATTGACTGCATCTATTGTTCTTTTTACAAAGTTATCTCTGCCTTATCTTTCAAGACATATTCCAGTGAGGTTTTTTCTAACTATCCTTATCCTCACTCTTCTACCTACTAAAGGGGAGACATTGATCTCTTTTTCACTTCTACCTTCATGCTCTCTGGTACTTACTTCTACCATAACAACTTTATTGGTCTTGCATTTGACATATCTGTTACCCGGGCCTAAACCATGAGTTTCTCAAAGGGCAGAGACAATCTTTCAGCTGCTTAGTGTCTCAAAAAGCAAACATAGTGATTCTTGGACAGTTATCTCAATAAATTCTGGTGGAATGAATAAGCAAATTTCTCATTTTGCAGCAAAAATGAAGTTTAAAGCATAAGCTGCCAATCTGACACTTAAGTTTAGATTTGCCAAGAACCTGTCCACACAGATTTCAAACCAAGGAAAATATATGACATCATTTTAGAAGATTCAGGAGATCCTTTATATTTTCAATGTAAGGCAAAGGTGGTTTTAGCTTTAAATAATTTCAGAAATTAAAGAATCAAACATCATTAATTTATAGATTTTTTAAAATGGAACCCAGGATGGTCATGTGACTCTACTCATGCAAAACTGAATATTCAATCAGAGGCCACAACCTATATCACCAAACTGCCAATCTAGTCTTCTTCCTTTTCTACATCATGCCATTTAAGTAATATTCACATTGTTGTCTGATTATCCTTATCTATAAATAATTCAACCTTGATATTTACAATTAATTAATTATTTAACTTATATGCAGAATATATCATGTGAAATGCTGGGCTGCATGAAGCACAAGCTGGAATCAAGATCTCCAGGAGAAATATCAATAACTTCAGATATGAAGATGATACCACTCTTATGGCAGAAAATGAAGAACTAAAGAGCCTCTTGATGAAAGTGAAAGAGGAGAGTGAAAAAGCTGGCTTAAAGCTCAACATTCAGAAAACTAAGATCATGGCATCCAGTCCCATCACTTCATGGCAAACAATGGAAAGTGATAGACTTTATTTTGGGGGCTCCAAAATCACTGCAGATGGTGACTGCAGCCATGAAATTAAAAGACGCTTACTCCTTGGAAGGAAAGTTACAACCAACACAGGCAGCATATTAAAAAGCAGAGACGTTACTTTACTTTGTCTGTCTAGTCAAAGCTATTGTTTTTCCAAGTCATGTATGGATGTGAGAGTTGGACTGTGAAGAAAGCTGAGCGCCAAATAATTGATGCTTTTGAACTGTGGTGTTAGAGAAGACTCTTGGGAGTCTCTTGGACTGCAAGGAGATCCAACCAGTCCATCCTACAGGAGATCAGTCCTGGGTGTTCACTGGAAGGTCGGATGTTGAAGCTGAAACTCCAGTACTTTGGCCACCTGATGCAAAGAGCTGACTCATTAGAAAAGACCCTGGTGGTGGGAAAGATTGAGGGCAGGAGGAGACGGGGACGACAGAGGATGAGATGGTTGGATGGCATCACCGACTCAATGGACATGAGTTTGAGCAGGCTTTGGGAGTTGGTGATGGACAGGGAAGCTTGTCCATGGGGTTGCAAAAAGTCAGACACAACTGAACGACTGAACTAAACTGAACTGAATGTTTCAGGTGAAGAGGAGTAATATGAAGAATATGAGGAGATGAGACAAACAGGGAAGCTGCCTATCAAAAAGATAAGAGACATCATTTATATTACATGCAAGTAACGTGGCAGCTTTCTGGGAAAATGGCTAATGAAAGTAGTCCAGGGAGATGAAATAACAAGGGTTAAAAAAAAATCCTTGTGCTGTATACAATCTTAAGGAATTAAAAAGCAGGATGCAGGCAAACAATTGAAAGGAGAAGTGCTAGGAAACAAGATTGGATAGGTAGTCAAAAGACAGATAATGCAGGTATGTGGAGGTAATGGTAAAGTCTTTAAATTCTAGTCTAAAAGTTCTAGGGAGCCGCTGGATGGTTAGAGCAGGACAGTGACACAATCTGGCCATAAAATCAGGAAGACCAGTCAAAAGGTGTTCCATCAAGAGATAGTGGTGGATCAGACTTCAAGAGGTGAGACATAGTCAACTCTGGGACCTCATTTCCTAATTCTGGGCATCAGAAAAAGAGGTGTGAGAGATTATTTTAAGATTTTTGAGGAAATCAGTGAATAAAGGGTCACTTACCAGGATGGAGAATACCGCAGGAGGAGTAGGGATTGGAGGAGGGTAAGATACCAGAAATTCACTTTAGAACTAAAGTTGAGGTGCCTGTGAGAGCTACTATCAACCATTAGAAATAGTCTATAGTTCAAGGAAAACTCTGGGCTGAAGACATAATTGAGGCATAATCCACCCGGAAATGTTATTAGTCTTGAGTGGAGATCATCTAGGGTGTGACTATAAATAAAGAAAAAAGAGAAATCTGTGGACTGAGTCCTGGATTCTGCAATGTCTAAAAATCCAGAAAAGGAAGACAAGACAGCAAAGGAGGATGAGTGACAGAGGTCCCTGAGGGTGTTCGTGTGGGATACCTCCAAAGCCAAGTAAAGAAAACATTGTCCAGGAAGGAGAAAGTGAAAAACTCTATCATGGGCTCTTGAGCTAGGGACCAATACTGACACTTACTTCAGCAAATGAGATCTTTGTTATCCCTAGTAAGAGCTGTTTGATAGGATAGGATGAAAGCTTGACTAGAGGGAATACACTGGACATTAGGAGGCAAGGAAGGCAAGACAGCATCTATAAACAATTTCTTCAGAAAGTTTTCTATAAAAGGAGAAACCTTGGGCTCATAACTAGAAAGAAATGTGACATCCTGGGATGTTTTAAGATTAAAAGTATTATACAATGTTTTTACGGTGATGGGAAAAACTGATAGTGTAAGAATGACCATGGATAATTACAGACGCACCTCTAAGAATAGGCAGAGAGTTTAGGATCAATGTTAAAGGAATAAGACAGACACATAGACTGATCCTGAAGAAGAACAAGGAAGGAAACAGTGGATATGAGCTCAGAAGCAGACAGTTTAGTGGATTTGGTGATAGGAAAAGGAGGTTTTCCTGGGATTGTTTCTATTTTCTTAACAAAATCAGGAATAAGGTCACCTACTGAGAATTTAAGGGGAAAGGCAAATGTTTATAGAACCAGTCTTATCTGGAAGTGGGTGAATGACTGACTAAAAATGTACTAGAAGAATTCACATTTCAAAATTTTATCCAAATAATTAACATAAAATCATATGCACTTTAAAAAGGTGAAAATACCTGAGGATAAACTAAACTCTATTTGCTCCAATTTCTAAATAAGCTAGAATGTTAGAATAAGGGATTGTTATTTACTTTATTATTAGTTGAATCACTGTGTATAGAACATTGCCTGTACATAAAAGATGCTCAGAAAACATTTGGTGTCTGAATTAGAAAATGAGGAGGGAGCCACTGTAGCTTTTTACCTTTTTGTTATTACAGATGATCTTACCCACAGATATTTACCTCCTTATCTCATTCTAGCACACTTCTAGTAGCACTTTCTCAGCTGATTTTTTTAAACATTATGTGGCCGTTTCTAAGAAAACATTTTGTGACTTACATTCATTTATTTTTAATTGTCAAACATAGTTTCACAGTATCTAATGGAAAGTCTGAAGGCTTCATGAACTAAAAAGCACATATTGCCAAAATTAAATGAACTAAAAAGAATGAAAAGTTTGGGTAGAGTTCAAAATTTTAAGGTGTCAAAGAAAAATAATGTACAAAACTTTAGGTTCTCATTTCTCATATTCTGTTATTAAATATATGACATTCAAGGGTCCAGACTGGATTAAAGGGACAAAAGTTTTAGTACCAACTTTTGACTGTGAAATGTACTGAAAGACTATTAAACAAACATCCCACGAAATAGCTGATCTAGCAATCATGGTTTTTTTTTTTTTTTACTTGGCTGTGTTTATTTATCTACAGCAACAACAGCAAAACTTTCACTAAATCCCAAGATATTTCTAAACAGATGGCTTTGCATGAAAGAGAAGAACAGAAGATCTGCTACTCTTTAACCACTGGAGGATATTAATCTTATTCTTTCCCACAAAACTGGTGACTACATATGTGAAAAATATACAATCGTTCTAGAAAAAAAAAGAAATGCAAAGAAAAGTACTAAGGCTACATTTTCACCTATTTTAAAAAAGTGATAAACATCTCTATGCACACAGGTTTCCTTTATTTTTAATGATTTTCTTAAAATAAACACTTCAGTATGAGATTATTAAATGAAAAGCTATGAACACAACTTTGGAATTATATAGCTAAACTACTCCAGAAAAAAATGTAGTAAATTACTATGCTGAAAGTACACATTTTATAACATTCTGCCCGGACTGGCTTATTGGAATTAAAATAAACTTTTTTTTACCTAATTTACAGTAAAATTTATTCCTCTTGATATATGTTCTATGGGTATTGGTAAATACATATAGTCAAGTAACCAAACCACAATCAAAGTACAGGATAGGTCTATAACCCTGAAAGTGCCCTTTTGTAGTCAACCCTTTTCCCCACCCCAGCTCCTGGAAACATTGATCTGTTCTCTTTTCCTATTATTTGACTTTTCCAGAAGGTCATATACTTAAGATATACACCTTGAAATCTTTTTATTTGCTTTCTTTCACTTAACATCAGGCAGTTAAGATTCTTCCATATCACTGAGTGAGTCAACAGTGTTTTCCTTTTATTGCTGAGTAGTGGTCTATTGCATGAACACACTACAGTTTGCTTATTCTTGATTAGTTTGCTTGCTTGCAGTTTGGGGTTATTATGAAGTTGCTATAAATATTTCCATGCAAGTCTTTATGTAAATCTAAGATTTTTAATACTTCTGTTAAGTTAGTTGGATTTTCTAAAGTTATTGATCCCACATTTATTCTGTAGTTTTTGAGCTCCTTGGTACAAATTCAAATTCTCCGAGGAGATACAAGTACTCCAGTGTGAGCAGCAGAGGCCATGTTGAAGACAGTGTGTATAAAGTTCTTAGCACTGGCCAAAATTTGGAAAGATACTCTCATTAAAATAAAACTGAGGAGACTTAAAATATTCGGACTAGGTAACACGGATTTTTGTTTATTTGTTTACTTTTAATAATGTTTTCAACTTTTAAAACTTGTTTTGAATACTTCTGCTGGTTATAGGGAAATACAGAGGAAGACACAAAAAGTTTTCAAATTTAAAATTCCCCGATAACTTGAAATCTGAATGATCCTCATCACTTCCCACAACCATTTTAATTCTAAAACATAATGGTCCCTGCTCATGAGGAGTCAACAGATTCACTTGAAAAGGTTATCTTGTGTCTGGAGAGAGATACATACTAATTCAAGACAGAAGGTTAAGGATATCAAAGGAGTGCAATATCTAATAAGTAAAGGAATTCAGAGTTGGGAGCTGGGGGAAAGATCTGTCAGAGGGGAAAGGAAGGATGAAATTAGCTGTGCCTTGAAAGCAAGAGAGGACATTGCATTTGAGTTCTAGCCTTTTTCTATTACTGGTACATCTTGGAGTGAGAAGGCAGTTTAAACAAGCTCTTGGCACTGATCCTTCTTCCTGTCCTTGTACAGAGCTATAATGAGTCACAATACCACCCAAGATAATTGGAAAAACCCTTTGGCACCCAAAAAACAAAATATAGTTGTCTGTGTAGCAAGAACACATTGTTAAGTGTCTTTTTTCTAAATCTGTCTGATAATACTCACAAGATAGATTACACAGCACCACTATTAAATTTAGAAAACTTTAACAAAGAAGGATGAAAGACTGATGAGTCATTCTCAAGTAAAGCCCTCCGATTCTATTTGTAAAGCAAACTAATCAAAGTCAGATGTAGTTAAGTCCCAACTGGCATATAATTTTGTAAGCAAGCAGAAAGGAATGATGTCTTTCTGTAACACCAAGGAAGATATCTTTTCAGTACCTTTCCCATTATGTGCCAACCAAGCTTATTATATTAAAAGAATCAAGTTTACTTAAAAAATTTTTGCACAAAAAGCTCACAAACAAGCACTTACTTTTTTCCTTTTTCCATCACTCCCTCTAATTCATTGCCACCCCCTAGCTCTTCCTTTCCCTTTCCTCCAAATGAGCATAGTCATCAAAAAGAGTTATTATATTTTCTTTTAAACCTAGAATATTTGGTTCTCAGACATTTAATCAGCAAAAAATCCAAAACTATTTGTTATTAATTATTGCATCTTCAGTTCAGTTCAGTCACTCAGTCGTGTCCAACTCTTTGCAACCCCATGGACTGCAGCACACCAGGTTTCCCTGTTTCCTATTTGGAACCAGTCTGTTGTTCCATGTCCAGTTCTAATTGTTGCTTCTTGACCTGCATACAGATTCAGATTTCTCAGGAGACAGGTATTGCATCTTAAGTGTCATTAAATTATGTATACATGTAGATATATAATTAAGTCATGAATATATATTCAATCATTATTCAATGTGGCAAATACTAATTTTATGTCTATCATGTGCCAGGCACTGATAATATTGAGGTTACATATACAAACCTGCCCTCATTGTGGGGCTTCCCAGGTGGTGCTAGTGGTAAAGAACCTACCTGCAGGAGACATAAGAGGTGCGGGTTTTATCCCTGGGTTGGGAAGATCCCCTGGAGAAGGAAATGGCAGCCCACTCCAGTAGTCTTGCTTGAAGCATCCCCATGGAAAGAGGAGTCTGACGGGATACAGTTCCATAGGGTCACAAAGAGTTCCATGCAACTGAAGGGACTTAGCACGCTACAAGTCAAGCGTTTTTAAATGAATATGGAGTTAATTTAGTTTGTCTGGAGGATTAAATATGCACATACTCTCTATGCAGGTCCTGGCCATGATGCATGGTGCCATTCAGGAGGTCCTCTCCCAGAAGGCCTTCTACAGCAGAGCCTGCCTGGGCTCATCAAGATGACTTCTCTCCTCTTCTTCCTATACACACAGCTAAATCACATTTCCTGGCCTTCTTTCTGATAGTCTGGCATCTTGAAATGAAGTATGAAAAAACAGAATTTGGACAAAAGTGAGGTATTCTTCTTCCAAACCTCATCTATAAAAATCTTCCACACTCACTGCTCCAAATTCGTTTTCTTTCTGTTCTGTAGTACTCTAAGATACTGATGGATGCAGAACTATGAGATGGAAAGAATCTATAATCCAGAACAGCTGCTTGGAGCAGAGTCTCTTCAATGACCTACATTGGACTATGACATGACCACAAAAAATTTTGATTATGTTAAGCCATTGAGATTTTAGGACAGTGTCACTAGAGCTGTTAACCTGAGCTCAGGGTTTGTTCCATCTTCTAACTCTATATTTTCCAGAGTACATATTTTTAAAATAAATTTCATTATTTTAATTGGAGGTTAATTACTTTACAATATTGTATTGGTTTTGCCATATATCAACATGAATCAGAGTACATATTTTTTACTTTTTTTTTTTTAATCATTATACTGGCTCTCTGGAAAAGGGCATGGCAACCCACTCCAGTATTCTTGCCTAGAGAATCCCATGGACAAAGGAGCCTGGCAGGCTACAGTCCATAGGGTCACAAAGAGTTGGACACGACTGAAGAGATTTGGCAGGCACACACATACTGGCTATCATTAGTGTGTTCAGTTCAGTTCAGTTGCTCAGTCGTGTCCGACTCTTTGCGACCCCATGAATCGCAGCACGCCAGGCCTCCCTGTCCTTCACCATCTCCCGGAGTTCACTCAGACTCACGTCCATCGAGTCCACGATGCCATCCAGCCATCTCATCCTCGGTCGTCCCCTTCTCCTCCTGCCCCCAATCCCTCCCAGCATCAGAGTCCTTTCCAATGAGTCAACTCTTCGCATGAGGTGGCCAAAGTACTGGAGTTTCAGCTTTAGCATCATTCCTTCCAAAGAAATCTCAGGGTTGATCTCCTTCAGAATGGACTGGTTTGATCTCCTTGCAGTCCAAGGGACTCTCAAGAGTCTTCTCCAACACCACAGTTCAAAAGCATCGATTCTTCGGCGCTCAGCTTTCTTCACAGTCCAACTTTCACAGGAAAAACCATAGCCTTGACTAGGCGGACCTTAGTCGGCAAAGTAATGTCTCTGCTTTTGAATATACTATCCAGGTTGGTCATAACTTTTCTTCCAAGGAGTAAGCGTCTTTTAATTTCATGGCTGCAGTCACCATCTGCAGTGATTTTGGAGCCCAAAAAAATAAAGTCTGACACTGTTTCCACTGTTTCCCCATCTATTTCCCATGAAGTGATGGGACTGGATGCCATGATCTTCGTTTTCTGAATGTTGAGCNGAGTAAGCGTCTTTTAATTTC
This sequence comes from Oreotragus oreotragus, assembly GCA_006410675.1. NCBI lineage: Eukaryota > Metazoa > Chordata > Mammalia > Artiodactyla > Bovidae > Oreotragus > Oreotragus oreotragus. The sequence goes on along the minus strand of SJYX01006712.1, from coordinate 30,758 downwards.
ATGGCTGCAGTCACCATCTGCAGGGATTTTGGAGCCCAAAAAAATAAAGTCTGACACTGTTTCCACTGTTTCCCCATCTATTTCCCATGAAGTGATGGGACCGGATGCCCTGATCTTCGTTTTCTGAATGTTGAGCTTTAGTGTGTATCACTATACTAATCAACATGTCTACATTTTACCATCTTCTTCACAGAAGCCTGCCTCACCTATAGATCTATAGTGACTGATTTGAACTGAACTTTTGTGTCCTGCTGTACATCTACCGTAAACAAGAATTTTAAGGCCTTTCAGAAAGAAAAAAATCTGCAAAGATGAGATCTGTTACTTATGCAGACTGATAGAGACTTCTCGGATACTATTAATCATTTTCCTTAGTCATTTGGCATTTTCTCATCTTTCTTCTTTTTATTTCCCTACAATAATCTTATATTATAGCTTCTATCAGAAAACACCTTTTCACTGTTCATTTAGCATAATAACCAGTCACTTAAAACTTATCAGTCTATGGTTTAAAACAGATCAGTTATTTTTAATAAAAATCATCTGATTTTAATATTTAACTTATTCTTATAAGAATATAAAAAATAATATACTTCGTAATAAAAATATCAAAACTTCTTGTAAACCATGAAACAAATACATTTTAAAATAGATAAATCATGTCTTTCCTATTCTTCTTAATTTCCACCAGGCAGCAGCCAAATTGTTGCTTTTTACATTCAAAATTTACATTATTAGGTTTTTTTATTACAAAAGCCTAGCCTAAACAATGCAACAATATAAAAAGATAATCTTCTCTTTATCCTTCTTCCAATCTTACCTCCTGTGATAAGCCACGTTACTAGTGTAGTGTACATCCTCCCAAACTTCTCTGTGCTCAAACACCTTTAAATTTTTAATAAATCATGGGCCATTTTTAATCTATAACTTTTTTTTACTTAACTCTAGGTCCTGGATATCCCTTAAGGACAAGAGCTATATAGATCTAACTCATTCATTTAACTAGTGATCTGATATTCCATAGTATGAATCAAGCAAATTTTTTAGTCATTCATCCGTCAATAGTCACCTTTTTTCTTTACAGTTTGATTGTGTGTGTGTGTGTAGGAGAGTATAGCAAGTAGTGTGGGTAAAATGGCCACCCCTGCAAACAATGCCGCCATAAGCTTACTATCCATAGGAAAAGTACTCAAAATATTCAGTGGTCATCTTGGCAGAGAAACTGAGGAGTCAGAGCTGATATTCAATCAGTCAGTCACTACTTCATGCCCACATATAATCGGATTATCAGCTCTAACTTTGCATTATCCCTTCTATACTGCTGCTTGTACTTCTAGAGCACAAGTTTTCCCATTGATTATTGTCTAGGTTCAAGTTGTCTTTTGTCTGTTTGCTCGCTAAGTGGTGTCCGACTCTTTGCAACCCCTATGGACTGTAGTCCACCAGGCTCCTCTGTCCATGGGATTTCCCAGGAAAGATGACTGGAATAGGTTGTCATTTTCTTCTCCAGGGTATTGCCCCCGACCCAAGGGTGTAACCAGCATCTCACATCTCCTGCATTGCGGGCAGACTTTTTACCTCTGAGCCACCAGGGGAGCCCTTTCAGTTGTCTACCACTGCCTAATAAACCACCCCAGAGCTTAGGTGAATATCACAATAGCAATTATCTTAGTGTCTTCCACTGTGTTCTGGAGTTCAGGAAGGGTTCAGCTGGTGAAGCCTGACTTGTGATTTCTCATGCCGTTTTAGGCAGACAGTGACTGCCACCAAAACAAGGAGCCAGAAGAGCTGAAGTCTGGTCAGCCTCCTCTTCCTCTTCAGGTAATTGCAGGGCCTCTCCATGTGGTCTCTAGCATAGACTAGTTTAGACTTCCTCACAGCACGATGGTCCTAAAGCAGCTGAGCTATTCATGGGAGTTGCCGAAGGCTTCAAGAGAAAGTGTTTTAGCCAACAAGAAAAAAGACGTATGGCCTTCACGATCTAGACAAGAAAGTCACAGTCTTACTTCTGCCACATTCTGTTCATTACAGGTGAATTACAAGTCAGCCCAATTCAAAGAGAAATTTCATGTCTTCATGAGGCAGTAGCAAGGATCTAGAAGACTACTTTGGAGCCAGAAATGTTTGACAGCCATCTCTAGAAAATAAAATATGCTAAAGTTAGCCCTCCGGCTGCAACTTACATACCCCCAGCCTCAACTTGTAAAATACGCTCATTGTCTCTAAAAAGCCTTCAAAAGTTTCATTCCATTATGGCACCAGGCTCAACATCTAGGACCTTATCATCTAGATTAGGTCCAAATTCAAATGAGGTTACTCAAATGTGGTTCTTCGGGTGTAGATTGTTCAGTAGAATTTTTTTTTCTCTATCTGAAGACCTGTGACTTAAAGAGACAAGTGACCTGCCCCACATGCACCCAACATACAAAGGTGCAACGTGACAGGATAACCACTGTATATGGCTCGTTCAAAAAAGGAAAAAAATGAGAGGCACACAACAGGAACTGGTGTGTGCAACTCGGGAAGCCTTCCAGGCACTCTGTTGCCAGTTTACTGATTAAGGCTCAGAACTGCTCCCTGAGACTAATTTTCTGGACCTCTGGGCTGTATCCTCTGGGGTCTTAGTTTTGTCCTCTGAGTCATCTTTTTGGTTTTTTTCCCATAAAAAATAGCCTATGTTTTCAACTAAGTTGAATAGGTTTCTTAGCCTGCAAACGTTCCTGACTATAGAAGATCAAGGGGTCCAAAGCTCTCTTTATTTTCTATAGCTTCTGACCATTCAGTTCAAGCTGAAGCTGATACGATTCTTTTAAAAGTTTGTGGAGTTTTTGTATATCAATTTAAAATCTAGTGTATTATACAAAAATCATACTCCAGAATCTCTTTAAGACAGCTCCTTTCTACCTTGTGTTTCCTGTTAAGTTCCTGTAAATCAACGACCTTAAGATTCTTAGGTTGTTGAGTAGGTAGGACCTATGAAGCAGTCCCTTGAGTCCTTAGAAGGCCTTTGTCTGTTTAAGGTCTTGGAGGCACCTTCATCATAGGAGTGGCCCCAGATACTCACTTAGAGCCGTTTTACTTAAGTTTCAGTTACAAATCTAATAGCATGGGGTCCAATTTCCTAGATTCCTGAAGATGCTAATCAGAAAAGTAGAAGAGGTAAGAAAGAGCAGCACAGCCACCGCCAGGCAAAGTGACAGTAATGAGACGTTAGACAAGTCAGACACAGATGAGGATGCAGAGAGAGAGGCAAAGGGGGAAAAAGGCAAACTGTGCAGTAATCTGAATTACTTAATTTTGTTGCAAATAATGCTATACTCCTCGGCAGTACTGAGATCAGGAAAGCCTCAAGGGATCACAGAGACATCAGTTAGGCATTCATTTTGGCACTGTGGTTTACAGCACAGCCCTGGAGCTAGACCTTGGCTTTTAATTGCAGCTCCAATACTTCCCTGATTGTACAATCTCAGGTGAGTTATTTTATGACTGTGCCTCAATTTGTTTGTTTGTTTGTTTTTTCATATTTGAAATGGGCATGATACCGGGACCTATCTTGTGGAGTGACTGTTAGGGGAAAGTGACATATATTAATAAAACGCTTTTTGAAAAGTGCCCAGGGACACAGTAAGCATTCAAAAATGCCAACTATCATTACCATTACTATTATTTTGTTTAGTTGGCTTTAGAAGATACAAACATTTAGGGAGAATTTTCTCACAGGTGGATAAAATATACATTATTTGGTGCTGAAAGAACTATGCTCCAGTTATCTGAAAAATCTCCTTACATGGAGTTTCTCATTCTAGTGAAGCCAGACTAATGATACAGGGGTATCTCAGTTTCACAGATAAGAGAACAGATTTAGCTGAAATGAGGATCTAAACGTCCCTCACAAAGTCCACCTGAGTTAGGGAACTCCTGCTCAGTAGTTCAGGGAAGGGCTGTGCTGGTTCCCTTTGCTGGACTGCGCCCCCACACCCACACCATAGTCTCCTGAGCAGCGTCTTTGCATACTGCTTGCCAATCTGCTCTTTCTGTTGCTGTATTCTTGCACCGCAGGGCCAGGCAAAATTTCCCTAAATTTGTGATGCAAAATGTTCTGACATTTGGGGGATATTAAAATCAAAAAGCATCCCTTACAATCCAAAGATCGGAACAACTTCCCAAATATTCATTTGGAGAAAACGTGAAGGATCATAAATCTCTTTAAAAATCTACTGAAGCTAGTGATCTTTTCTCTATTAAAAAAATGCAGAATTGCATTTGAGTATAATTTCAGAGGATTCATGTGAGTTTCCCCTAAGCTATTGATATATCAGTTAGATCATCTATGAACAATAGTTTAAGAACCTTTGATTTAAAGACATTAATAAGGTATGACTTCCTGGAGGAGCAGAGTATATTTTTTTCTGAGGTTATTTGTCTTCTTTCTAAAAATCACAGGCAGAAACAATTGCTAATACAACATATCAAGATCATCTCCTCCAGAGCTGAGCCAAATTCCTTTTCATTTGTGTCTATTTTACCTTAATCAGTTCATTTCTGTAACTATTCTTCAATTGTCACTGCATTCTTCAATTTGACCCTCATAAAATTATAGAATCTGTCTTCCAGGATTGTTTTACAAAATTTAATTTCTATTTGGGGATTACTTTTAAGCCAACAACTCAAATATTTTAAATTTACCATTTTAAAGAAAATTTCTCAAATTATTTCAGTTCTGCTGTTAGCTTTTCCTTCTCCATAGTGTTCCTAAGGAATGAAATGCCCTGAGCTTAAATCTAATTCTTCCTTTTTCATCTGCTTAAGAGAGTCTATGGTTGTATACCACATATCAGAAAAGGAAATGCAAGATGCCTTATAAACTGTTAGAGTTTGATTTATTCTTTTTAAAAATGTCAGCTATACATCTCCTCATAAATTGAATTTATATCCCCTGTCCTGCAGTTTTCTAAATTAGCCAAGAAATATCTTCAAATTATTTATTTAATATATTCTATTTTTATTTATGGGCTTCCCTGATGGCTCAGTTGTTAAATAATCCACCTGAAATGCAGGAGACCCAATTTCAATTCCTGGGTCGGGAATATCCGCTGGAGGAGTGGGCTACCCACTCCAGTATGCTTCTTGGGCTTCCCTGATGGCTCAGCTGGTAAAGAATCTGCCTGCAATGTGGGAGACCTGGGTTTGATCNTTAAATAATCCACCTGAAATGCAGGAGACCCAATTTCAATTCCTGGGTCGGGAATATCCGCTGGAGGAGTGGGCTACCCACTCCAGTATGCTTCTTGGGCTTCCCTGATGGCTCAGCTGGTAAAGAATCTGCCTGCAATGTGGGAGACCTGGGTTTGATCCCTGTGTTGGGAAGATCCCCTGGAGGAGGGTAGGGCTATCCACTACAGTATTCTGAAGTGGAGAATCCCAAGGACTGTATAGTTCGTGGGGTCACAAAGAGCTGGACACGACTGAGCAACTCTTTTTTAATTTATAACCAGATTTCATTTATAAAATATTATTTTATTTATTTGTTTTACATTCTATTTAAAAATTAAAGAGATTTCCTAAGAGATGGAAATGGAGATAAATGTTGTCCAAGGAAGGCATATAAAAGTTAGAGCTAAAAGAGATTAGAGGTTGTTAGACAAACACCTTCATTTTACAGATAAGGAAGCTGCACCTAAGGACTTTCAACACTTTATTTAATGTAAGACCTGGTGGAGAAATGGTGATGGACAGAAATGGTGATGGAGAGAAATGGTGATAGAGAAATGGTGGCAAATAAAGATGCAGTGAAATGCTTGCTTTACAGTTCTTTTGCAAGGATGAATACAAAATAAGCTTTCTACATTTTAAACTTTTAGAGTGACAGAGTTACTTCCTAAACTAAAGGTCTCAAAATGCGCTTAATTATTCTACCTTTGGGAGAGAGTGGGGGAAAATATGATTTAAATTTCCCCATCTAAGATCGAAGGCAGGAAGAGAAGGGGACGACAGAGGACAAGATGGTTGGATAGCATCACTGACTCAAAGGACATGATTAAGCAAGTTCCAAGAGATGATGAAGGACAGAGAAGCCTGGTGTGCTGCAGTCCATGGGGACTCAAAGAGTAGGACACGAATGAGCCACTGAAGTGAATTGATACATTTTATTATGTTCTTTATTAACATCTCTGTTTAAATCTCTTACTACGGACCAAAATTTCTGCTGAATTAAGCCCAACAGTATTCAGTAAAATCAAGAAAGCATGTGTATGCATGCTCAGTTGTGTCCAACTCTTTGGGACCCCATGGTCTGTAGCCCACCAGACTCCTCTGTCCATGGAATTTTCCAGGCAAGAATACTGGAGCAGCTCGCATTCCCTTCTCCAGGGGATCTTTCTGACTCATGGATCGAACCCACATCTTGTGCATCTTCTGCACTGGCAGACAGGTTCTGTACCAGCTAAGCCGCCAGAGAAGCCCCCTACTTTGCCTCATCTCTCTTCTTTGCAGTCATCCCTTGATTCTTCAAGAATAAAATGTTTCCTTCTTGCCTAAGCTTGTATCAACTGCTGCTGTGATAATGCAGCATGCTAAGTAATGTGGAGGACTTGGCAAAACTTGTTCAAATAGGAAGTTGTTTTATTGGAACATAAAGTTGTTTTAGTAGAAAGTTGTTTTTATCCAGCACAACAAACCATTTCTGTGTTTGATGTGCTGCAGTCCGTGGGGATTCAAAGAGTAGGACACGACTGAGCCACTGAAGTGAATTGATACATTTTATTGTGTTCTTTACTAACATCTCTGTTTAAATCTCTTACTGCGGACCAAAATTTCTGCTGAATTAAGCCCAACAGTATTCAGTTAAATCAAGAAAGCGTGTGTATGCATGCTCAATTGTGTCCAACTCTTTGGGACCCCATGGTCTGTAGCCCACCAGACTCCTCTGTCCATGAAATTTTCCAGGCAAGAATACTGGAGCAGCTTGCATTCCCTTCTCCAGGGGATCTTTCTGACCCATGGATCAAACCCGCATCTTGTGCATCTTCTGCACTGGCAGACAGGTTCTGTACCAGCTAAGCCACCAGAGAAGCCCCCCTATTTTTGCCTCCTCTCTCTTCTTTGCAGTCATTCCTTGAATTCTTCAAGAATTGAATAAAATGTTTCCTTCTTGCCTAAGCTTATGTCAACTGCTGCTGTGATAATGGAGCAAGCTAAGTAATGTGGAGGACTTGGCAAAACTTGTTTAAATAGGAAGTTCTTTTATTGGAACATAAAGTTGTTTTAGTAGAAAGTTGTTTTTATCCAGCACAACAAACCATTTCTGTGTCTGCAACAGCCAGGTACCCAAAATGTTAAAATTACTACAAACAGTAGACCTACCATCCCATGCCTTTGATATCTGGCCTTATATAAATATATATGTTTATTTTCTTGATAGTAGATATAGAGTTGTAAATTTTTATCAGAACTGTTTTTAATTCAAATTGTGCATGTTGCATATTAAGAAACTGAGATGCAAATAGGGCTAGCGTTAGACTTTACACCGCCCTGTTAGGTGTTTACTCAGCAGCTTCTCTCCCAGGAAGATGGAAATGGTACTGGTTCTGTTCCAATGTTGACAACCTCTAAGTGTCATTATTACTTTTTCCTAGAGTAACTATGGTTTTACCTTTCCTACAGCACCAAGGACAAATCAATAGCCTTCTCTAATGACAGCAGTTTGTAAACAATGAGTTGCTGTGAACTTGAAGGTCCACTATCCAAAGACTGCATTCTTATTATATCCTATCAACAGCCCAAGAATATCCATAATAGTGATAATAACTTTAATGTATATCATCTATCTCCCTGAAATAATTCCCAAGAAATCCTTCCAAGATGGTTCGTGATTAGCACCATTATCATCTTTTCTTTGGACACCAAAAAACCCCATGTTGTGTTGGCCTCCATCCATCTCTGATAATCTTAAATAAGGTCATTTAATACCTGGCTGATGGCAGAGGTTGAAATATCCCTCCTGGCATCAGATTGTAACAAAAAACCATTATAAGTTATTAGGCATATGATTAACTGGAGAACAGATATCAGACCTTAGGTAAATGATAGGGAGCCCTCAACTGCACAGCAACAAATTAAGGTTAGCAAGGCAGGGACCAGAAATGAGGAATATTGAGGTGCAGTGGCAGCCTCCCTTGGCTTGGAGCTGAGCCAGATGAAAAATCAACCCTCCAAGGATCATTTGTCACCTGTCAGGAGTGCAAACAACCATCTCCTATCAACAGCAAGAGGGGACATTTTTGAAGGTCAGCCAGCATGGCAGCTCTAAAAATCTTAGACTACAGAAGGGCTGCACATCAAGCATGGTTCTCCATGAGTCTGCAGTGTTTTCAGCTTTTTATTTTTGAACTTTTGTGAGAATCTGGTCATTCAAATGTTTTCAGCAAGATATATGCCCTACATCAGACCAAAAATGGAAGATATTTATTTATTTTACCCCTGGTAATGTGGTTATTTTAAGAAAGAAATTCAATAAATAAAAAGGAAAAGAGAGAATAAGAATATGATTCAAGAAAGTCTTTCCATGTCATAATATATACATAAAGATCCTCTGAAGAAGAAAATGGAAACCCACTCCAGTACTCTTGCCTGGAAAGTCCCATGGACAGAGGAGCCTGGTAGGCTACAGTCCATGGGGTTGCAAAGAGTTGGACACGACTGAGCAACTTTACTATACCAAATGAATGGACTAAGGCATGTTTTAAAATCTAAATCCCAACCGTTGCTCATAGACGGTCCAGAGACAGCTGTGCAAGCCTCAGGCAATAAGCCCTGTGGGACTAGGACCAAGCCGAGATTCAACCCAGGAGGCACAGTACTTTCCTTTCTGAGCAATGTTGGCTTTGCATCTGAGTGCCTACGGCTGCCCCCTGGTGGCCCAGAGATTCCCACACTAAACCCCTTTTCCTTCCTCCAAAAAATAAATAACCAGACTTGAGACCCCAGGGCCCTGCTTTGTTCTTTCCAAAGTTACAAGATAAGATTTTTGAGTTTTAAAAGCAACTTTTATATGACATTCTTTTCAAGCCAAAACAGCAACAAAACAATAATAACTACAAATGTTTAAAGAAGAGAATGTGATCATTTCAAGTAACAAAATCTTATATATATATAGATTATATTCATATTTCACTTCATATGATTTTGGGAGTATGCATATATACATATGGGCAATCCCAGTGGCTCAGTTGTAATGAATCCACCTGCAATGCAGGACATGCAGGTTAAATCCCTGTGTTGGGAAAAGTATTCTTGCCTGAAGAATCCCATGAACAGAGGAGCCAGGCAGGCTACAGTCCATGGCATCGCAAAGATTAGCAACTAAACACAACAATAAAATGTATGTGTGTGTGTGTGTGTGTGTGCATGCATGCGCTGTGCTTCCCACTGGGCTTCCCTGGTGGCTCGGTCAGTAAAGAATCCGCCGGCATTTCAGGAGACCAGGTTTGATCCCTGGATTGGGAAGAACCCCTGCAGGAGGGCATGGTACCTCACTCCAGTATTCTTGCCTGGAGAATCCCCGTGAACAGAGGAGCCTGGTGGGCTACAGCCCATGGGGTCACAAAGCATTGAACACAACTGAGCGACTAACCACAGCACAGCACACAGTATAACAGGAGCTGCCATTTGTTGAACACTTCTTAGGTGATAGGTGTACCTTCTGCATCGTTTACTCATGATTCCATAAGGTTATTTTACAGATGAAGATACAAGCTAAAGGACATGTTCCTGGATCTGGAACCCTACAAACAAGAATATATGAGGTACAGAAAATGAAAGAAGGAAGAAAATGGAAAGAAATAAGAGAAAAGCAGACTGAAGGATATTTTTCTCTACAAGATCTAGACAATCTTCTTAAATAGAAATTTTCTTTACCTACTTAAATTCCAGAGAGGTCACGGTCCAAGGTCACACAAAAAGTGCAAAACCCAGAGTTTGAACCCAGATCTGTCTAAATGCAAGGTTTCTCAATTGTTACGACAGTGATTATAATGGAATTTGGCCGGAGGATTCAAGAACCTCCAAATCCTGTCCTTAATAAGCTACTTCTTCTCCCATGAGATCCCTCAGGGAATATTATACATGGACAAAAACAACTAGTAAAAGGGTTACTGAATGCAAACTGAAGTTTACTAGTTTTCTGAGAAAGGCTGGGTGATACAGAGAATCTTTTGTGTTTAGGCTGATAGTGACCTAGATTTAGACACAACAGACCACAGAATATCCTTCTAGGTCCCAAAGAAAAGGGAAATATGAGGTGCAGGAAGAGCAAAGAAGCAAGAGATGGCAAAGAAAAAAGAGTTGCTGCCAAAGAAGGAGAAATCCTCTCCAACACGGATGCAAGATGTAGGCAACTTTTCAAACAGGAAGTTTCTTTGTCCACTTCTGCCCCTGCTTTTTTCCTTCATTTGGCACCTCTGTCTTTGGGTCCTTATGATTCCTATATGCTGTTTCTAAAACCTTGACTATACATCTGATTCAAATTTTAATCCTCACGATTCCTACCTGAAAGTCAATGCTTCAAAATAACCTAAGTCCTTCCCCCTCTCTAATTAGAACCTAAGCCTCTGGTTTAACCTGTTGGCTTGGTTTGATGTCAGAGGAAATGATCCTGATTGAAAAAGATTGTGTAGGGTGGTGATTAAGAGTATGTCCTCTGAACTGAAGTCAAAGCTCTGTAACTTACTAGCCATTTAAACTTGGTCAAAGTCTAAAACTCTCTGGGCCCCAGGTTCAATATCTGGGGGATGATAATGATAACATCAATCTCATTTGTGTGTTACAAGGATTAAATGAGTTCATACGTAAAATGGACTTAAAACAGTAGTTGGCACAAAGCAAACCTATGTAAGTATTTGATATAATTTAATTCTAAGGAGGTTAAACAAATATCTCAACAGTCCAAGAATTATCCAAATCTATGTTCAAAGAGAATACATAAATAACTCTAATTAATCATCTGCTGCTGCTGCTAAGTTGCTTCAGTCGTGTCCGACTCTGTGTGACCCCATAGACGGCAGACCACCAGGCTCCGCCGTCCCTGGGATTCTCCAGGCAAGAACACTGGAGTGGGTTGCCATTTCCTTCTCCAATGCATGAAAGTGAAAAGTAAAAGTGAAGTCACTGGGTCGTGTCCAGCTCTCAGCGACCCCATGGACTGCAGCCTACCAGGCTCCGCCATCCGTGGGATTTTCCAGGCAAAAGTACTGGAGTGGGGTGCCATTGTGATAAATGAAGCAGAAAAAGTCAAGTCCCCTGTAGGAGAAATATTTCTTGTGTAAGTAGTGGCAGAAGGGGGATATGGAAGCAGGAAAATACTTTAAACAGGAGACACAGGAGATGCAGGTTCAATCTTTGGGTCGGGAAGAGTCCCTGGAGAAGGGCATGGCAAGCCCCACTCCAGTATTCTTGCCTGGAGAAGCCCATGGACAGAAGAGCCTGGCACTCGATAGTTCATGGGATCATGAAGAATCAGACTCAACTGAGTATGCACGCACACATACCTACATAACACAAGTTCATCTCACTACTCCAGGTGCCATCAAATCTAGGAAAAATCTCAAGTTTGTGGTTGATTAGCACAAAGAAAACTGAGATCTGATACTAAATAGTAACATACACTAAAAGGTCAAATCTAAATAAAACCACCAAAGTCTATCTTGATTTTGACTTGAATCATCCTGTTGTCTGTCTATAATGATCAAATTAACGGGACCCGTGCTAAATTTCCACTTGGCTTAGTGCTCTGTACACATGGCCTACAAGTCTGGAACCATAGCTTTGGTGTACCTAAAGTCATTTTTTGGCAAAAGTTGCCCTGGTCAGCAATGCTGGAGACAAAGCCAGGAAATCACTCACTGTCATCACTGTGGATTCAAGTCCTGGAAACTGGAACTGTGATTGGATCAGGACTCAAAAGATTTCCAAAGTTCCATTAATCATTTCAAAGACACTCAGAAGACCCTTTGGAAAATTCATCTTCTGGAACTTTTATAAGTTTAGCTACCAACTTTTCTCTCTCTTGAGAAACAGGTGGGATTGCTTATAAAATCTGCTTTAAGAGTATGATTCCATAAGCTTTCTGTGGAAACAGATCGAGACCAATCAAATGAGAACAAGCAAAGCTACTTGTTCAGAGCTTGCTATAGCAAGAGAGTCAGCCACTGTCACCTGGGTTTTGGCAGAAACTTATAGGCAGACAGAGTTGGAAATTTATACTGGAAAAAAAAGGAAGGGCTTTGGGTATGTCATGTTTGTAATTCTGCTGGCTTGGGTAAACTGTAGTTGAGCTAACTAGAAATGGGTTATCCCTCTGCAATTGGCTGGTGGTGGTTTAGTCACTAAGTCATGTCCGACTCTTGCAACCCCAGAGCATAGCTAGCCAGGCTTCTCTGTCCATGGGATTCTCCAGTCAAGAATACTGGTGTGGGTTGCCATTTCCTTCTCCAACTGCAATTGGCTAGGAGAGCCTATTTGGCTTTCTCTGGTTGGTTCTAAGTTAAAAGTGGGGGCAAAAATCAGAGAAGTTGTCAGTTATGAATTAAGTACTGGAAGTCTGACTTCCTACAAGTCTGACTGATAGCAGGTTGGTTTCTTAGGCTGCTTATTGTGGATAAGGAGCATAGCCTGAGAAGTTTGCTGCAGGTTGTGGGTCATTTTATGTATGACCTGGCCATCATGCTCTTTGTACTCTTTTCTCTCCCTTCAAACATATCTCCCCCAAAGATATATAAGTGTACATATTGCAATGGCAACCCACTCCAGTACTCTTGCCTGGAAAATCCCATGGACAGAGAAGCCTGGTAGGCTGTGGTCCATGAGGTCTCTAAAAGTCGGACACGACTGAGCAACTTCACTTTCTTTTTTCACTTTCATGCATTGGAGAAGGCAATGGCAACCCACTCCAGCGCTGTTGCCTGGAGAATCCCAGGGACGAGGAAGCCTGGTGGGCTGCCGTCTATGAGTTCGCACAGAGTCGGACACGACTGAAGCGACTTAGCAGATGTTGCAACAAAGTAAAAGAAGGTAAGGGAACTTGTAATAAACAAAATTTGAGGAAAGTTCCATGTTTAAAATTTTACTTGCTTGCCATTTTAACATTTTTATTAGAGAATAGGGAAGGTGCATGGGAAAAAATCTGTTTCCCAGAATCTCAAGTGATGTGAAGAAATTTCAGTGATGCTTGTATCAGTTTTATTACAGCTAAACTGCAGCAACAAAGAGGCCCAAAAATAAAATAGCTCAAATAAAATAAAATATTTCATAACAATCCAAATATGTGTAGGTGATCCAAGATACAGTATCACCATCATCATCATCTTTATCACCATCATCTACCTTACTGTTGCTCTACCTCTGATGGGAATTCTGCTTTCAAAACCACTCGTGACTCAGGTTCATTCATTTTCATTGTCCATTTTACTTACTGTCCTTATACATTTTTGTAGGTTGTTTCCCTCACCCTCATTGTCACTGCTGGCTCACCATTCTATCTGTGTTCCAGTCTATAGAATCGAGGAAAGAGAAGTAGAGGGAAAGCAGTTTTCTTTTAAAATATGGTGTGGCTACAGTGGAATACTACTCAGCCATTAAAAAGAATAAATTTTTGCCATTTGCAGTAATAATGGGTAGACTCAGAGGGCATTATGCTGAGTGAAGTAAGTCAGAGAGAGATAAATACTGCATGGATCACTTATACACAGAATCTAAAAAAATACAACAAACTAGTGAATGTGGTTTAAAAAAGAAGCAGCCTCACGGATATAGAGGACAATCTGTGGTTACTGGGGGCGGGTGGCAAAACAGAGGTGGGGGAGTAGGAGATACAAGCTACAGGGTTTGTTTGGGAGATAGTCGAGGACAGATAAGCCTGATGTGCTGCAGTCTGGGGGGTCACAAAGAGTCAGACCCGACTCAGTGTTGCACAACAATAGCATAAGGGTCACAAATCAAATCTAAATTCCAGTCCCAGGCCTGCTATGAATTTTACTTTTAACCTTCAGTAAGTTACCTAACCTCTTGGACTATTACTTTTCTCAAAGTTAAAGCAAGAGAATTGACGTAGATCATTTAACGTTTTATTCCCAAAGGTACATCAGATACATTTTTAACACGCCTTAATGAGTTAAGGCATCCCTTTCACTGCTCTGGGCCAAGTCTGCTCCTATCAGCTTCTCTTATGTCACTTCTGCCCTAGCGAACCTATTTTAGCTCCTGATCACCTGTAAACTTGCCTTTGCTTCCTAGTCTTCATGCACTAGGACTCACTCTGGCCCCTCTCCCTCCTCACTCAGTTGCAACCCATGTTATCTGTCTAACCACATGGACTTTTCACTTGAGGCTATTTGAAGTGAAGTGAAATCACTCTGTTTTTTCCGACTCTTTGTGACCCTACGGACAGTAGCCTGCACCAGGCTCCTCCGTCCATAGGATTTTCTAGGCAAGAGTACTGGAGTGGGTTGCCATTGTTTAAGGTCCTTAAAAAGGCAGAAGATAAACACTGATGGACCCTTATAAAATAAAGTAATACAATTATGGAATAAGTAAAAACTCAGAGATAGACATTCCAAAATTTGGACCTTACCACCAGGTTCTGCTTTAATTAACGTTGACCAAATATAATCCAGTAACTTCAACAACTTAACCTCTCCAAGTCTCAGTTACCCCTTTATATGACTTCTAAAGTCATTTCCAGAATAAAAGGAAATCACAGCTGACAAAGCACTTTAAAATATTATAAAATGTGAACTAAAATGTCATTAACACATTCTGGAGGAAATGAAATAGAATGCAGATCTCTCTAAGTCATGCTTTGCAAGGAACTCTGGCAGCCATGAATTCCCCTAGGTGAATGAACCTGTCGTAAGAAGAGTCTCTTGAGGGATGACCATGAGGTCAGTTTTGAGACGTGATATGGTAAAAAGTTTGAACTGTCCACATCATTTCTCATCCCATAAAACTACTGCTCTTACAGGGTCATTTTTGGAAAGGTCAGGAAATGGAAATACATGCATCAGAAGAGACTGAAAAAGAGGATCTTCTTTCCCATAAACTCTGCAAATGAGTACTCAAGGTCCCAGTGAGGAAAGACCTTTAAACTCGCCCCATCTTCTACATCAGGATAATAACTGTGGGAAGGAGTGGAGATGCAAATCATATTTTAAGAAACAATGGGGGTCGTAGGAGCAAGGAGAGGAATCCTGTTATACTTTCCCAGAAACGCTTGACAGCTTTACTAGAAAAAAGCATGCTGCATAATAATAATTTAGATGCAGAGCCAGTTCTCAGAACATTAAAGAAGTAGAGTGTATTCTTACTCCCCCTTCATCCTCTCTTATCTATTTTTCAATTTTGGAGCCTCAGTTGGCACAGAAGGATGCTGAGTTGCTTCTGGCTGCTTGAGGCAACAACTGTGATGTCCCATCAGCCCCAGCCCAGCTTTCCCAATTCACTCATTCCTTCTGCTATTACACCCAGCAAGACATGAAGCATAAAAAACAATAACAAAAAACCCCAAACCAAAAACAAAGTAGTGTTTGTCCCAGCTAGATTATTATGATCTGTTTGTGACTTTAAAAAAAAAGGAAAGAAAGAAATGAAAGGAAGAATGGGGAATTCACAGGGGATATATCAGGTAGCAAGTGGGAGATTTGGTTTTAAGGAACAGCGACAGCAGTCTATTGTCACAGAAGAAGAGCATGTGGGTAAGAAAGAAAGCGTGGCAGAAATTTGATCACGGATAGATGACCTAATTGTATTATGATGTTACTTATTTCCTTGGGAAATGAGGGATACTGGAAGTTAATGGAGAAAGAAGCCATGAAGGCATCTCAGAGCTGGGAAACAGATTAGGGAACTTCAGGAAGACGGCTAGGTAATTCTAAGGCCTCCTTTGAGATATATGGTCATAAATGCAAAGTGAGACCACGTCACAAAAGTTTGTCTCCAAATCTACATCCACATTCCAGGCTGATCAGGTATAGTACGGAGTGGGCAGATAACCGGGGAAAGAAAGTATAGCAAGGGAGATGAGGATAATTTTCATGAATGTGATAGACCATGGAGTGTAACCTGGGCAAGGAGAAAGTGAGAAGGAGGAAACACTGCAGAGTAAGAGTGTTGGAGGCAATGAATTGGGAGTCTGCACGGGATAATAAAATGCTCAGATGGACCTACTGGAGAAAGAGAGCTTAGAAGGAAAACAGTAGTAAACAAAGAGAAGACTGCTTAAAATTAAGGTTTCAGAGGTGCTGCAGTTACTGATGAGGATAATGATGTCCAGAATAGTATTTTACAAACTTTTTTGACCCCAATCCTCAAAAAGAAAGGAATTTGACGTACATATTTAGTATTCATGTACACATGTTTACAAAACAATGCCAATTTTTAAATGTACTCAATTTTCAATTCTATTCCATTCCATTCAAAAATTCGAATTAGGAAATTATTTTTCAGTGTCACTGAACCATCATAAGCTGCAGTCTGAAAAATACTGGTCTCGGATAAGTTCCATAGGGGTAACTAAGGTGGGATAGAATAGAACTACAGAGTTAAGGATATCAGGGACCTCAGGGGCCAGAGTATTGAACTAATCATTTTCATTGCTGTTACAGTCATCAAGAATAGTGATAGAAGTAGCAGTAAAAAAGACAAAAATTAGCCAGATGTAAACACTTCATATTAATTTTTTCAATAAAAACAAAATCGTAAAATGTTTTGTTGGTGTTTAGTCACTCATTCGTGTCCAACTCTCCCATGACCCCATAGACTCTAGCCTGCCAGGCTCCTCCAGCCATAGGCTTTCCCAGACAAGAATACTGGGACGGGTTGTCATTTCCTTCTCCAGGAGATCTTCCTGACCCAGGGGCTGAATCTATGTCTCCCGCACTGGCGGGCAGATTCTTTACCACTGAGCTACCAGCGAAGCCCACAGTAAATGAGTAAATGAGTAAGTAAATGAATGGATAATACATTACCCTTTACGAATGTCAAATCCTTTTCATAAGTTGACATAAGCAAATAGGTTAATTAATTAATTTGATGTCTATTCATTCAACAAGTATTTGAGAGCCTTCTGTGAGCCAAGAACTGTGCTAGCCTCTCAGTCAGTTCAGCCACTCAGTCCTGTCCAACTCTTCGCGATCCCATGGACTGCAGAACGCCAGGCTTCCCTGTCCATCACCAAATCCCAGAGCTTGCTCACACTCATGTAAATCGAGTCAGTGATGCCATCCAACCATCTCATCCTCTGTCATCCCATTCTCCTCCCACCTTCAGTCTTTCCCAGCATCAGGGTCATTTCCAAGGAGTCAGTTCTTCACATCAGGTGGCCAAAGTATTGGAGTTTCAGCTTCAGCATCAGTCCTTCCAATGAATATTCATGATTGATTTCCTTTAGGATTGAATGTCCAAGGGACTCTTGAGAGTCTTCTCCAGCACCACAGTCCAAAGGCATCAATTCTTCAGTGCTCAGCCTTTTTATTATCCAGCTCTCACATCTGTACATGACTACTGGAAAAACCATACTTTGACAAGACAGACCTTTGTTGGCAAAGTAATGTCTCTGCTTTTTAATATGCTGTCTAGGTTGGTCATAGCTTTTCTTCCAAGGAACAAGCATCTTTTAATTTCACGGCTGCAGTCATCATCTGCAGTGATTTTCGAGCCCAGAAAAATAAAGTGTGCCAATGTTTCCGTTGTTTCTCCATCTATTTGCCATGAAATGATGGGACCAGATGCCATGATCTTAGTTTCCTGAATGTTGAATTTTAAGCCAACTTTTTCCCTCTCCTCTTTCACTTTGATCAAGAGGCTCTTTAGTTCTTCTTCACTTTCTGCCATAAGGGTGATATCATCTGTGTGTCTGAGGTTATTGATATTTCTCCCAGCAATCTTAGCTTGTGCTTCACCCAGCCTGGCATTTCACATGATGTACTCTGCATATAAGTTAAATAAGCTGAGTGATAACACACAGCCTTGATGTGTTTCTTTCCCAATTTGCAACCAGTCTGTTGTTCCATGTCCAGTTCTAACTGTTGCTTCCCAACCTGCATATAGGTTTCTCAGGGGACAGGTAAGATGGTCTGGTATTCCCATCTCTTTCAGAATTTTCCACAGTCTGTTGTGATCCACATGGTCAAAGGCTTTGGTGTAGTCAGTAAAGCAGAAGTAGATGTTTTTATGGTACTCTTGCTTTCTCAAAGATCCAATGAATGTTGGCCATTTGATCCCTGGTTCCTCCGCCTTTTCTAAATCCAGCTTGAACATCTGGAAGTTCACGGTTCACATACTGTTGAAGCCTGGCTTGGAGAATATTGAGCATTACTTTGCTAGTGTGTGAGATGGGTACAACTGTGCGGTAGTGTGAACACTCTTTGGCACTGACTTTCTTCGGGATTGGAATGAAAGCTGACCTTTTCCAGTGCTAGCCTTTTATGGGGAGGAAAATACCTGGGTTCTACCTTCATGTAGCTTGTAATCTAGTGTGGGATAAAGACACTGAATAAATACTGACATGAATAATTAAAGAGAGCTACAACTTACGATAAGAGCAATAGAGTGCTAGGGGAGAGAATATGGATCAGAAGAAGTGGGATCTATGGAGTCCTTTTTGAAGTAACAATGTTTTAGCTGAATCGCAAAAGATGAGTAAGAGATGGCCATACAGTAGATTTTTTTATCCTCTGTACCTTACCTTCTTTATCTTTGAAATAAGAATTAAAATAATAGAATCTCATTTTAAGAATGGAAATTTTGCATCCATGTAGTTCAACTATTCTTCTGATTCTTAAATCCTCTCTAAAATATCTCTGTCCAAATAATATCATGGCAAATTTGCTTTTTTCCAAGGGTAGTCAAGTGAAAACATTTCTAAATTTTTTCTAATTACTACTTTAGATATTTTCACGTATTAATTCATTCAATCCTCACAACTACCCTATAAGAAGTAATGCTCTCTAATTGATAGAGGATAAAAGACACGGAGTTGAACTTGATACAATGGTGATAGTAACCAGCATATCTAGGGTTCATCCTCTTGAGTTAATAGCGGCAAGATTTTTCTCTGATGCACCAGTATTTGCAAAGCAGCTGCCTACAGTAAAGGACAGTTACAAGGTCATGGGATAATATCTTTGAGTAACCATCTGGCCCTGATCCAGCATAAACTCACATCTGTGATCTCATTTACATCATGCCCTAGATCAATCTAGCCAAATGATAGATGTTTCATTCCTTATTGGCTTTATTCTTTCTAATCAATCAATCCTATTGATTATAACTAGGCACTAAATCTTGGAATAAAGAGATAGATTTATAATCCTGCTGCTCTTCACACATTTACAAATTAATAAGGGGAACAGAAAATGAAACAGATCTTCCAATCCAAGCACAGTAAGAAGTGCAGACAAAAGTAAGTAGAAGCTGCTACAGTCGCATAAAGAAGGAGCATGTACATATTATTCTAACTCTAGGGGTAAAGAATCTTTTAGACACGCTGTCTTTTGATAAATATTTACATTTCAAGTCTCTTCCACACGCACACACACACACACAAAAACTATTCTAAGAAACCCCCAAAGCAACATGCCTCTATTGAGAATTGCAGTATTTTGTTTTCTTACAAGCACTTAATTTACACAAAATTTTTTCTTTTTCAAAGAAGTCGATCATATTGACTATTTTTTCACTGAACTATCGTTGATGCACAGTGTTGTGTTAGTTTCAGGTGTACAGCAAAGCAATTCAGTTATGCATACATATTTTTCAGATTCTTTTCTTTTCTAGGTTATTATAACATATTGAATATAGTTCCCTGTGCTATACAGTAGTTCTTTGTTGGCAATCTATTTTATATAGTAATGGGTATATGTTAACCCCAAACTCCTGATTTACCCCTTCCTCTGCTTTTCCCCTCTGGTAACCATAAGTTTGCTTTCTATGTCTGTGGGTATATTTCTGTTCTGTATGTAAGTTTATTTGCAGCATCTTGTTAGATTCCATATACAAGAAATAGCATGTGTGTGAATATTTCTGTTATTAACTTGATATGTAGTTGTACTAGAAAAGCCAGTGGGTTAAAGCATCTAAGGGGAATATTCACCTTAGACTTTACTTTTGAAAACTCTTGGCCCTGAGCTATATTTTAAGAAGGATCTTAATTGAATAAAGAAGTGTTCCTATAGATGTGCCTTGGGGCTACCTTGCAAGAACATGACACTAATATTGGGGAATTTGCAGCCTCTAATCTGTGTTGTGATGATCTCCACAGAATGGAGCCTAAAGCTGCTGCCTGCACAATTAGTAGTCACAGTCCTTCCATCATTGATTAATCAGAAGTGACATCCATACTGTCATTCAGTTCAGCTCAGTTCAATCGCTCAGTCATGTCTGACTCTTTGCAATCCCATGAACCGCAGCACGCCAAGCCTCCCTGTCCATCACCAACTCCCAGAGTCCACCCAAACCCATGTCTATTGAGCCGGTGATGCCATCCAACCATCTCATCCTCTGTCGTCCCCTTCTCCTCCTGACCCCAATCCCTCCTAGCATCAGGGTCTTTTCCAATGAGTCAACTCTTCGCATCAGGTGGCCAAAGTATTGGAGTTTCAACTTCAACATCAGTCCTTCCAATGAACACCCAGGACTGATCTCCTTTAGGATGGACTGGTTGGATCTCCTTGCAGTCCAATATTGTCATTGCACCAGAGTTAAAAGACTAGTTCTTAGATTTCCTTGGGTCCTGCTGAGACTGAAGGCCAATTACAGTCTGGCATTACAAATTACCTTTGTGCAGAGTGGTCTCTGGAATCTCATGTCTAATAATAGTACCTTGCTCATATTCTTAAGCTAAATGCTTGTCTTCAGTGCTGTCTTTGTTAGGGCCTCTTAAGACATAAATAATGTGAAGACCTGTATTATGTATTTAACTTTTGTGTATATGACCCAATCAAATATTATTAAAAGAACAGCTAGATTTGTAGAACCATTACACTGAGGTGTCAGTATATCCACTTTCTATTAGAAATACAATGTTTATATTAAAGACTTTATAGACTAACTACTTTTTAATTTAATATTTACATTAATGACTTTATAGACTAATCAGGCTTCCCTGGTGGCTCGGTTGGTAAAGAATCCACCTGCAATGCAGGAGACCTGAGTTCAACCCCTGGGTTGGAAAGATCCCCTGGAGAAGGAAATGGCAACCCACTCCAGTATTTTTGCCTGGGAAATCCTATGGACAGAGGAGCCTGGCAGGCTACAGTTCATGGGGTCACAAGTCAGACAGGACTTAGCAACTAAACCACCACCACTAGCACAAAAACAGAAGCATAGATGAGTGGAACAAGATAGAAAGCCAAGAAATAAATCCACAAATCTAAGGTCAATTAATTTATAGATATATTTTTAGACTACTAAGCCAACTACTATCCCTCAATGTCTTTCACACAAAATTCTGCTAAGCTTCTTTGGCAGAAGAATCTCATCTGCTTGTTACTAACTACAACTTCTGAAGAATCAATGGGCTTAGAGGATGTCATAGAAATAACAGAATAAATAGCATTACTGAGCATTTATACCAATGTTTCTCTATTTTCACCACTTCTTAGAGGCTTCTGGAGCACATTTAAAATATTCTAAAATCCTGCCTCATGACAGACTAAATTAAATCAGAGTGGTGGGGTGAGGGTAGCACTCAGGAAGAGGGCATTGGATTTTTTAAACATACTAACTTTTTTCAGTATATAGCAAGGGTTGAAAACCACTAAAAGAAATATAAGGCTATTTGTTTCTCTTCAATTGATCACTGGAATTTTCCCAGTGGTACTTGGTCTTTACTGAGTTGATTCATCTTGGTGGAGGCTACACATTTTTATTCACCAGCACTCATTAATAAACTACTGCAATTACCTTCTATCTGATCTCTTTATGATAATTATCTCGATGTGCACTTGGTTCAGCTTGAACATCTGGAAGTTCACGGTTCACATACTGTTGAAGCCTGGCTTGGAGAATATTGAGCATTACTTTGCTAGTGTGTGAGATGGGTACAACTGTGCGGTAGTGTGAACACTCTTTGGCACTGACTTTCTTCGGGATTGGAATGAAAGCTGACCTTTTCCAGTGCTAGCCTTTTATGGGGAGGAAAATACCTGGGTTCTACCTTCATGTAGCTTGTAATCTAGTGTGGGATAAAGACACTGAATAAATACTGACATGAATAATTAAAGAGAGCTACAACTTACGATAAGAGCAATAGAGTGCTAGGGGAGAGAATATGGATCAGAAGAAGTGGGATCTATGGAGTCCTTTTTGAAGTAACAATGTTTTAGCTGAATCTCAAAAGATGAGTAAGAGATGGCCATACAGTAGATTTTTTTATCCTCTGTACCTTACCTTCTTTATCTTTGAAATAAGAATTAAAATAATAGAATCTCATTTTAAGAATGGAAATTTTGCATCCATGTAGTTCAACTATTCTTCTGATTCTTAAATCCTCTCTAAAATATCTCTGTCCAAATAATATCATGGCAAATTTGCTTTTTTCCAAGGGTAGTCAAGTGAAAACATTTCTAAATTTTTTCTAATTACTACTTTAGATATTTTCACGTATTAATTCATTCAATCCTCACAACTACCCTATAAGAAGTAATGCTCTCTAATTTATAGAGGATAAAAGACACGGAGTTGAACTTGATACAATGGTGATAGTAACCAGCATATCTAGGGTTCATCCTCTTGAGTTAATAGCGGCAAGATTTTTCTCTGATGCACCAGTATTTGCAAAGCAGCTGCCTACAGTAAAGGACAGTTACAAGGTCATGGGATAATATCTTTGAGTAACCATCTGGCCCTGATCCAGCATAAACTCACATCTGTGATCTCATTTACATCATGCCCTAGATCAATCTAGCCAAATGATAGATGTTTCATTCCTTATTGGCTTTATTCTTTCTAATCAATCAATCCTATTGATTATAACTAGGCACTAAATCTTGGAATAAAGAGATAGATTTATAATCCTGCTGCTCTTCACACATTTACAAATTAATAAGGGGAACAGAAAATGAAACAGATCTTCCAATCCAAGCACAGTAAGAAGTGCAGACAAAAGTAAGTAGAAGCTGCTACAGTCGCATAAAGAAGGAGCATGTACATATTATTCTAACTCTAGGGGTAAAGAATCTTTTAGACACGCTGTCTTTTGATAAATATTTACATTTCAAGTCTCTTCCACACGCACACACACACACACAAAAACTATTCTAAGAAACCCCCAAAGCAACATGCCTCTATTGAGAATTGCAGTATTTTGTTTTCTTACAAGCACTTAATTTACACAAAATTTTTTCTTTTTCAAAGAAGTCGATCATATTGACTATTTTTTCACTGAACTATCGTTGATGCACAGTGTTGTGTTAGTTTCAGGTGTACAGCAGAGCAATTCAGTTATGCATACATATTTTTCAGATTCTTTTCTTTTCTAGGTTATTATAACATATTGAATATAGTTCCCTGTGCTATACAGTAGTTCTTTGTTGGCAATCTATTTTATATAGTAATGGGTATATGTTAACCCCAAACTCCTGATTTACCCCTTCCTCTGCTTTTCCCCTCTGGTAACCATAAGTTTGCTTTCTATGTCTGTGGGTATATTTCTGTTCTGTATGTAAGTTTATTTGCAGCATCTTGTTAGATTCCATATACAAGAAATAGCATACTATATTTGTCTTCTCTGGCTTACTTCACTTACTATGATAATCTCTAGAGACATCTATGTTGCTGCAAATGACATTATTTCATTCTTTTTTATATTATATTCCACTGAATTATATTCTGAATTATATCTCACTGTATGTATGTACGTATCACATCTTTATCCATTCCTCTGCTGATCACCATTTAGGTTGTTCATATTCTGGCGATTGTATATAGTGCCACAGTGAACACTAGGGTGCACGTGCATGCATGCAAGCTCAGTCACATCCAACTATTTGCAACCCTATAGACCGTAACTTGCCAGGCCCCTCTGTCCATGGGATTCTCCAGGCAAGAATACTGGAGTGGGTTGCCATGCCCTTCTCCAGGGGGTCTTCCTGACCCAGGGATTGAACCCACATCTCTTACATCTCATGCATTGGCAGGAGGGTTCTTTACCACTCATACCACCTGAGTGCATGTATCTTATTAAATTATGGTCTTCTCTGGATATATGCCCCATGATTGGGATTGTACAATCATATGGTAGCTTGTTTTTAGTTTTTTAAGGAACCTCCATACTGTTTATCATAATTTCTATACCAGTTTACATTACCACCAACAAAGCAGGAGGATTCCTTTTTCTTCACACCCTTTCCAGCACTTATTGTTTATAGACTTTTTGGTGATGGCCATTCTAACTAGAGTGATGTGATACCTCATAATAGTTTTTATTGGCATTTCTCCAATAATTAGTGCAGTAGAGCATGTTTTAATGTGCATTTTGCCCATCTAGATGTCTTTTTGGAGAAATATCTATTTAGATCTTCTGCCCATTTCTTGATTGGGTTGTCTGTTTCTTTGATATTTACCTGTATGAGCCATCTGTATATTTTGGAGTTAATTCCTATTGGTGATATCGTTTGCAAAATTTTCTCCCATTCTGTAGGCTGTCGTTTCATTTTACTTATAGTTTCCTTCACTGTGCAAAAGCTTGTAAGTTTAATTAGGTTACATTTATTTTTGCTTTTCTTACTCTAAGAGGCAGATCCAAAAAAAACCACTGAAATTTATGTCAAAGGTTGTTCTCCCTATATTCCATTTTGAGTTTATTTTTCTGAATGGTGTTAGAGAATGTTCTAATTTCATTTTTTTACATGTAGCTGTGCGGTTTTCCCAGCACCATTTATTGAAGAGACTATCTTTCCTCAATTGTGTCCTCTTGCTTCCTTTGTCATAGATTTAACTGGAGGAATCAGGCTCCCTGACTTCAGACTATACTACAAAGCTGAAGTAATCAAAACAGCATGGTGCTGGCAGAGTCCATTCTTAGCTGACTAACCTTGATAAAGTCACTTCACATCAGTGACCTGTAATTTCCCCAGCTATAAATGGGAATAAAGCTTACTTCTGTTTTCAAAATGAAATATAACTCATATACCATGCAGTTGGTGTGTGAATATTTCTGTTATTAACTTGATATGTAGTTGTACTAGAAAAGCCAGTGGGTTAAAGCATCTAAGGGGAATATTCACCTTAGACTTTACTTTTGAAAACTCTTGGCCCTGAGCTATATTTTAAGAAGGATCTTAATTGAATAAAGAAGTGTTCCTATAGATGTGCCTTGGGGCTACCTTGCAAGAACATGACACTAATATTGGGGAATTTGCAGCCTCTAATCTGTGTTGTGATGATCTCCACAGAATGGAGCCTAAAGCTGCTGCCTGCACAATTAGTAGTCACAGTCCTTCCATCATTGATTAATCAGAAGTGACATCCATACTGTCATTCAGTTCAGCTCAGTTCAATCGCTCAGTCATGTCTGACTCTTTGCAATCCCATGAACCGCAGCACGCCAAGCCTCCCTGTCCATCACCAACTCCCAGAGTCCACCCAAACCCATGTCTATTGAGCCGGTGATGCCATCCAACCATCTCATCCTCTGTCGTCCCCTTCTCCTCCTGCCCCCAATCCCTCCTAGCATCAGGGTCTTTTCCAATGAGTCAACTCTTCGCATCAGGTGGCCAAAGTATTGGAGTTTCAACTTCAACATCAGTCCTTCCAATGAACACCCAGGACTGATCTCCTTTAGGATGGACTGGTTGGATCTCCTTGCAGTCCAATATTGTCATTGCACCAGAGTTAAAAGACTAGTTCTTAGATTTCCTTGGGTCCTGCTGAGACTGAAGGCCAATTACAGTCTGGCATTACAAATTACCTTTGTGCAGAGTGGTCTCTGGAATCTCATGTCTAATAATAGTACCTTGCTCATATTCTTAAGCTAAATGCTTGTCTTCAGTGCTGTCTTTGTTAGGGCCTCTTAAGACATAAATAATGTGAAGACCTGTATTATGTATTTGTCATTGCACCAGAGTTAAAAGACTAGTTCTTAGATTTCCTTGGGTCCTGCTGAGACTGAAGGCCAATTACAGTCTGGCATTACAAATTACCTTTGTGCAGAGTGGTCTCTGGAATCTCATGTCTAATAATAGTACCTTGCTCATATTCTTAAGCTAAATGCTTGTCTTCAGTGCTGTCTTTGTTAGGGCCTCTTAAGACATAAATAATGTGAAGACCTGTATTATGTATTTAACTTTTGCGTATATGACCCAATCAAATATTATTAAAAGAACAGCTAGATTTGTAGAACCATTACACTGAGGTGTCAGTATATCCACTTTCTATTAGAAATACAATGTTTATATTAAAGACTTTATAGACTAACTACTTTTTAATTTAATATTTACATTAATGACTTTATAGACTAATCAGGCTTCCCTGGTGGCTCGGTTGGTAAAGAATCCACCTGCAATGCAGGAGACCTGAGTTCAACCCCTGGGTTGGAAAGATCCCCTGGAGAAGGAAATGGCAACCCACTCCAGTATTTTTGCCTGGGAAATCCTATGGACAGAGGAGCCTGGCAGGCTACAGTTCATGGGGTCACAAGTCAGACAGGACTTAGCAACTAAACCACCACCACTAGCACAAAAACAGAAGCATAGATGAGTGGAACAAGACAGAAAGCCAAGAAATAAATCCACAAATCTAAGGTCAATTAATTTATAGATATATTTTTAGACTACTAAGCCAACTACTATCCCTCAATGTCTTTCACACAAAATTCTGCTAAGCTTCTTTGGCAGAAGAATCTCATCTGCTTGTTACTAACTACAACTTCTGAAGAATCAATGGGCTTAGAGGATGTCATAGAAATAACAGAATAAATAGCATTACTGAGCATTTATACCAATGTTTCTCTATTTTCACCACTTCTTAGAGGCTTCTGGAGCACATTTAAAATATTCTAAAATCCTGCCTCATGACAGACTAAATTAAATCAGAGTGGTGGGGTGAGGGTAGCACTCAGGAAGAGGGCATTGGATTTTTTAAACATACTAACTTTTTTCAGTATATAGCAAGGGTTGAAAACCACTAAAAGAAATATAAGGCTATTTGTTTCTCTTCAATTGATCACTGGAATTTTCCCAGTGGTACTTGGTCTTTACTGAGTTGATTCATCTTGGTGGAGGCTACACATTTTTATTCACCAGCACTCATTAATAAACTACTGCAATTACCTTCTATCTGATCTCTTTATGATAATTATCTCGATGTGCACTTGGTCATACATCTATTCATTCAATACAGTAGTCAACAGCACTGAGTACCCATTCCATGTTCAAGGCAGTGCTAAAAACATACAAGGATGAAGTCACAGTGACTGCTCTTCCGGGCTCCCAATCTAACAGCAGGAGTGCACTCTGATGGATCATGGAAGTATATACAGGGAGGTATGGGACACAGGAAAGGTGTATTAACTGCTCCTAGGCTAGGAGAAGGCAATGGCACCCCACCCCAGTACTCTTGCCTGGAGGATCCAATGGACGGAGTAGCCTGGTGGGCTGCAGTCCATGGGGTCGCTAACAGTCGGACAGACTGAGCGACTTCACTTTCACTCTTCTCTTTCATGCATTGGAGAAGGAAATGGCAACCCACTCCAGTGTTCTTGCCTGGAGGGTCCCAGGGATGGGGGAGCCTGGTGGGCTGCCGTCTATGGGGTCACACAGAGTCGGACACGACTGAAGTGACTTAGCAGGCTAGAAACCAAACATGGCATCTCAAGTTTACCAAGGCAATGATGCTTCAACTATGGACTATAAAAAAGTAGACATGGATTGTCAACTGTCAGGCCCCTGAAAGGCTATCAGAAAAACCTAAAGGTCAAATAAAACTAAAATTATTAGACTTAGTATGGTAAGGGTTAATACCACCTGACCAAATTTTAGTGGTAACTCAGAAGAGTGAAAGGAGGAAAAGATAAAGGATTTTGAGACTCGGGCTAAGTGCCTTTAAGGAGGGTCTAGAAAGGGAATTGGATGGAAATGGGCAGAGTTTATGACATAATTGTGGATTGGTTTTGAAGCCAGTCTATATGATGAAGCTGTCTGTCTTGGTAAGTAAATTAATTAGCTAGTTCATAGTCTTATTGTCCAGGGACATGTATTTTGTGGAGCAAGTAGCCAAGTAATTTTTGCTGGTTCTCAGTATTATTTAATATAGAGACAAGAAAATATGTCCAGTCCCACGATTGCTTACT
This sequence comes from Oreotragus oreotragus, assembly GCA_006410675.1. NCBI lineage: Eukaryota > Metazoa > Chordata > Mammalia > Artiodactyla > Bovidae > Oreotragus > Oreotragus oreotragus. The sequence goes on along the minus strand of SJYX01006712.1, from coordinate 2,422 downwards.
ACAGGACTATGAAATGCTGGTTCCAGTACTCATTAAAGGAGATGAAGAAGGAGACAGAAGGGAACTGGGCATGAGTTCAGCATGTGCAAAGGCAAAGCAATAAAAGCAGAGTATGCTCTAAAAGTCTCTTTTGTTTTCTAAATCAAGTCCAGGCTTTTCATTTTGGTGTTTAAGACCTTTTAGTACGTGAAACAACTTATACCTTAAGCATTATTTCTTATTCATCAACTATAATGCAATTGAAAAGAATTAGTCACCATGTCTAATCCTCCATGCCTTAGTAGCACTATTTACACATTTTCACATAACAAGGATCTTATCTCAGCTCTAACATTTTGCCAATCATGTGACTTTGAACTAATAATTTAAATATGTTGTTTATTTTCTTAATTGTAGAAAGGCAAGAGTAAAAATAACTGCCTCATAGACAGATACTAGTAAGATCATATATAAACAAACAGGTACATATTGAGTACCATCTAGTGTCAACCACTGTTCTAGGGGGAAAGTCTGCCCACATTCAAGGAATGTATATATTTTCAGATATTATGAAGAGAAATGTTGAATAATGTGATAGAGGGCAACTGTGTTGATGAGGCAGTCCATTCCAGTATGGAGATTAACAAAGATCTCGATGTTCTTTGAGAAAAGAAGCCATAAAATTATGCAGTTTTTGTGACACCTGCAACATTCTTCCCCATTATGGACACTGAAAACCAGTGAGCGGATAAATGAACAAATAATATACTCATATCAATACTATATAGAATGAACCTCGAGTAGTTTTTATACAAAAGCTTTTACTAATATATGACTTTTAAAGTCCCCTTGATGGAAATTTTGAAAGGGTAAGTTAGAATCAGAATAAATTATTAACTTATAAATATAATTGTTAGTATAATATAATTAACAGCCAGTAAAATTATACATTATATAATTGAATATGATTGCTAATAATAAAAATATACAGTTACAATTTTTTCATTAAAATTTAGATGCAGAAGTGATGGCTTGTGTCTGAGATGTCATTGCTAGGGCCTTTTAGAGGAGGGTAATCTTGCTGATAGAGAAATGAGATAAATTGTTCTCAAAATCAATTACAATTATATAATATTTAATATACTCCTCCCAAATTGATGTAACTTATACTCTTTCTCTCAGGCTTCTAGTAAGAATTAATAATCTTTTCTTCAAAGAGCAATAAGTTCACTGCTTCAGTTGCTTTTTCTAGCCAAAGAGAAGAATAATAGAACAATCACATTTTCCCAAAAATAATTCATGAAAAAAATGTGTCCCTGTGTTTGCATGCAGAAGTAATAGAACTCAGCTTCAATTATCTGAATGCGAACAATTTTCCAATCATTGCAAAAAATCATTAACTCTGCCAATTCTTTCTTCAACTCCATCCTTATACTGACTTTTAAAGATAAAATATATACGTATATAATTACTAAATAGTAATTATGTACCAGGCACTACACTAAACACTTTATGTTCATTATCTCATTTCGTTCCCAAAATACTCGTAAGGAGTAGGTATCATTTTATTCTGTATTACAAGTAAGAAAACTGTAGCTCAATGAAATTACCACATATGCCTGCCTGAATATAAGATAACCCAGAATATCAGAATATAAGATAAACTTTTAATAACCAAATTAGAATACAAGCACAATAAAAATGAGACTAAGATCCTGATTAAATATATGTATACCAACAAGAAAATAAACCTTAAAAGTAAAACATGATTTGGTTATTTGTCATATTTTATTTAGTTAGTTAAATATTTATTTTAAATCACATACCCTGCAAATCAATGCAGTATATTTAAAACATTAATTTTCTACCTTCAAATTTCACTAAACAAGCTTATTTAAATTCTTCACATGGCTCTTAACATCAAAATCTTATTGATCACTGTAACCACTTTTCTAATAAGTAGCAATTTTCCAGAAATAACCATTTGTATTAAAGTTGTCCAGAGAACAAACAGGAGATAGGTAAACAGATGATAACGAGATAGAAAGGCAGACAGATGGAGATTTTCTTGATATAAGGAATTGGCTCAAGTGATTATGAAGGCTGATAAATCCAACATCTGCAGCACTGGTCTATGGTATGGGAGACCCACAGAGAGCAAATGCTCTAGTTTCAAGGCCATCAGGCAGGTGATGTTACAGATAAAGTCAGAGGGCAGTTGGCTGGAGAATTCTTTATTTCCTGGGGAAGGGTCAGACTTTTTGTTCTAGTCAGACTTTCAACTGATTGGAAGAGGCCACCCACATTATGAAGGATAATCTGCTTTACTCTACTGACTAAAATGTTAATGTAATTCAGTGTTAAAGTCTACCAATTTAAATTTCCACCCATTCCTCATTATGTTCATGTATTCTTCAGTCAAGGATTTATAGAAATACATGAA
>SJYX01006709.1:26633-92004 GCA_006410675.1 Oreotragus oreotragus | reverse complement strand
CTTTTATTAGGTCCTTACCATTTCTTTCCTTTATTGTCCTCATCTTTACATGAAAACTTTCCTTGGTATCTCTAATTTTCTTGAAGAGACATCTAGTCTTTCCCATCCTATTATTTTAGTCTATTTCTTTGCATTGTTCACTCTGTCTCTTATACACATCTAGATGTGTATAAGAGACAGCCCTTGCATTCCTATACACTAATAATTAGAAAGAAGAAAATGAAATTAAGGAAACAATTCCATTCACCATTGCAACAAAAAGAATAAAATACTTAGGAATATATCTACCTAAGGAAACTAAAGACCTATATATATAAAACTATAAAACACTGGTGAAAGAAATCAAAGAGGACACTAATAAATGGAGAAATATACCATGTTCATGGATGGGAAGAATTAATATAGTGAAAATGAGTATACTACCCAAAGCAATCTACAGATTCAATGCAATCCCTATTAAGCTACCAGCGGTATTTCACAGAGCTAGAAAAAATAACTTCACAATTTGTATGGAAATACAAAAAACCTCAAATAGCCAAAGCAATCTTGAGAAAGAAAAATGGAACTGGACAAATGCATCAATTCTTTGGTGCACTTCTTTATGGTCGAGCACTTACCCCCATACACAAACATGACTACTGGAAAAACCATTGCTTTGACAATATGTACCTCTGTGGGCAAAGTAATGTCTCTGCTTTTTAATATGCTGTCCAAGTTGGTTATAGCTTTTCTTCCAAGGAGAAAGTGTCTTTTAATTTTCTGGCTACACATCATTCACAGTAATTTTGGAGACAAAAAAAAAAAAGTAGAGTCTGTCACTGTTTCCATTGTTTCCCCATCAATTTGCCATAAAGTTGTGGGACAGGATGCCATGATCATAGTTCTTCAAATGTGGAGTTGTAAGCCAGGTTTTTCACTCTCCACTTTCACCTTCATCAAGAGGCTGTTTAATTCCTCTTCACTTTATGCCATTATGGTGGTGTCATTTGCATATCTCAGGTTACTGATATATCTCACAGCAATCTTGATTCCAGCTTGAGCTTCATCCAGCCTAGCATTTCTCAGGATTGTACTTACTCATATAAGTATCCATTCTTAATAATTACCACAACCAAGCTAGTTAACACCATCACCTCACATAGCTACCTTTTAGAAGTGCTTGTAAGAAGATATAGATCTAGTCTCTACAAAATCTCAAGATATAGCCCATTATTTTTAACTATAGTCAACTTGCTGTACATCAGGTCTCCATAATTATGCCTCTTATAACAGAAGGTACCCTTGACCAACATTTTTCCATTTTTCCCAGGCTTGTCACCAGCTTCTGGTCACCATACCTCTACTCTCTCTTCTATGAGTACTACTATTTTAGATTCCACCTACAAAGAGATCATGCAGTATTTGTCTTTCTATTTCTGGCTTACTTCACTTGTGATTGCAAATGGACTAACTTTGTCTTCAGTGCTCAATAATATTCCATTTATTTTTATGTGATTCAGAATCTTTCTCATTTCAAGGAGGTAGATAATTGGTGTAACAGAATTCTGCTGGATCTAGTTCTGGTTTTTCTTAAGTGCACGGACATTTGGAGATGGGCTTCCCTAGTGGCTCAGACGATATAGAATCTGCCTGCAGTACAGGAGACCTGGGTTCGATCCCCAGGATAGGAGATCCCCTGGAGAAGGGAAAGGCTACTCCAGTATTCTGGCCTGGAGAATCCCATGGACTGTACATGGGACTGCAAAGAGTCAGACATGACTGAGTGATGTTCACTTTCAGGGATGTACCTGGGAATGAGCCTATGAGCTTCAGTAACAGCCCTGTCCCTTTCCTCTTCTCAACACAATGTGCTCTATGAAGTAAACAAGTTCTGTCTTCTATCTGCAAAGTGTCTCTTAATAATTTTTTCACTTTATAAATTAGAATATTGAGCCTCAAAGTATAAGTCCAGTCCCTTGTCACATCTACTCTAAAGTTCCCATCAGCAGAAATTTCCAAGCAGAAACAGAAGCACAAGGCAAAACACAGCTGAAGTGTTTCTTGCCTGGCACCAAGCAGGTATCCCACAGTAGAAAAGCAATTTTCTCCCATTAGTTTTCAGTCACCTCATCTTTAGGACCTTCCACCTCAAATACTTCTCTGGGTCATGTATTATTGGAAGCAGGAAAGAGCTCTTGAACTAATAAAATGTACAGAAAAACCTTGCAACTGCAGTCACCCACAGAGGAAAGCAGCTGTCAGTCAGTGATCTTGACAGCCGAGTCTCACCTCTTCTGCCAAGCTGGGAAAGAGATGGAAAGTGGAGGGGAACCCAGACCCAGAGTAATCTACAGGTGAGCACAGTTTCATACCCTGATGCAGAGTGAAGACTGAATGCTCTCTCCTCTTTCATAGGGCATGGTTCTGGCCTGGTTAGTGGAATGCTGTGATCCTCCCAGAGTCACACAGGGGCTCAGTGCTTGACAACCCAAGTTCCTTTCACTCATGTTACATCCACTACTATTTATATCTCGACCTACAACTGCTACTGTTACCTCTGGAGGTGCATAGGTTCCAAATCCCAGGACAGGAATGAAGTGGCCATCATTAAGTTTCACTCTCTGGCTTTTGGGATCCATTGCCTATTTCTCCTTGGAGTAAGCAGACTGATGTTTTTCTTATTTCTTCACAGGTTAAGAATAACAGGAAGGTAACACCCCAGCTGCACCATCCAATGTTAGCAGATATATTGCAGAAGGAGAATGATTAAACCAATGCCCATTAAGAACAGGATTGAAATCAATTAGCTTGTTTGCTTTTTTTTTTTTTTTTAGCAATAAAACACTATTATATAATGATGACATGTGCTGAATAATTATTGACCATATTTTAGACTAGAAACTTCCACAAGAGCAATATTTATTTTATTTTTCTATTACAAAGCCAATCTTGATCAAATATCAGTTGAAACAACAGTCTTAAAGTACAAACATACACGAATACACAAATCACACAATCCAAAAGTGTTTAATAAGCATTTTTGAAAATGTTACCCTTTAATAAAGAATCAAAATTTCAAATGAAAATAAATTTGCCTTTTTACATTTTCCATCAGCAAAATTATTATGCTTTACAGACCTGACTGGTGAAATCCTGAACATGATATGGAAACCAGACATTTGGCCAAAGTGCTTATTGGAGATTAATTATTAATAGTTGTAGGATATCATGTGCAGTGTGCAAACTCTGAGTGTTCATACCTGTACTTAGTTATATAACTCTAATAGTACTCTCATAGTGTAACTAACACATATTTTACATAATTTACTAACTGTTCCACATTATTCATAAAAGAAAAACCTATAAACAAATTAAAATACAACAAATTTGGAAAGAGTAATGGAAATTGGGATGCACTTATAGACAGGGATATTGTGAAGACAAATAAAATTTAACATGTGCAGTGATGTCAGCAAAATGGTGAGATGGGAGGATGGAAGTCTCCCATGGAAAGATAAGAAAAGAAAGAGAAGGCAGCTGAAAAACCTCATAAGAGTTCTGGAAAACAGTCAAACAAAGATCTATAGCACAAAAAGTGAACAGGCAACTAGGAAAAATCCAGAACAGAATTACAGAAAATGTCATCGTGTATTCCTTACCTGTACCCACCTCCTGCCTGGGGCAGTGCAGTCTTGATCAGTTCCAGTTGCCTCCCTCAAACCAGAATGATCAGAGAAAACCATATGTGCAATGTTTCAACCTACCTGGGGACTGGCTGGAGACTGGTGTCTGTTCCACTTAACTCTAAACTTAAACTGAAGAGCAGCTGGAGAGGCTATTACAGCTACAGGAGAAATATATATATAAAGGAATAAAGGTGGAGACATAGACTAGACCATGTCTTAATAAAACCCTGAAAAGAACTGGGGTGTGGCTTTAGAGGACATAGGGCATTCAAAAAAAGTCATAAATTTACCAGAATCTAAAAGCAATTCTCGGGCCAGGAACAATGATGACTCAGAAATGACTGAGACCCCTTAGCTTTCCTGTTGGGCTGATCCCAGGACTAGGAGCATGATGAGCAAACTAGTGAAGAAGTCATGACAAGAAACAAATCTACCAAGAGCAAATTTTTACCTGCTGTTTCAAGTACCCAGTGATGAACACAAACACACACAGGAATACACACACACACAGAGCACCACACACAGGAACATACACACACACATCTGGATGGGGCAGTGCACACTTATAAGGGATGGAATGAGTTTGGATCCAGCCATCAGAGTTCTGCTCCAGCACCTTGGGACTCACACGGTTCAGTAGGGTGGGTACACCCAGTGAGCACAGAAGCCTCTGCTCACACTTGGCTCTGGTGTAACCTCTCTCTCCCCTCCCACCAAGCTGCCAGCATGCCCTAGGGAAGGGTTGACCCTGCCAACATCAGCTCCAGCTCTGCCCCAGATCCTCCGAGCACAAAGACTGCACAGGGACCTGTCCACACATGGACACCCCTGCAAGACCAGAATAGGTAAGCTTTTCACCTAGTTTTGTAGGGATGCTTCCTTGATGGCTCAGCTGGTAAAGACTCTGCCTGCAGTGTGGGAGACCTGGATCGATCTCTGGCTTGGGAAGATCCCCTGGTGAAAAGAACAGCTATCCAGTCCAGTATTCTGGCCTGGAGAATTCCATGGACTGTACAGTCCATGCGGTCACAAAGAGTCAGACCCGATTGAGCGACTTTCACTTCACAGGGAGAGAGGAAGTTAATGAGAAGAGAGAGGAATTTGTGTCAAATGAAACATTAAGAATAAACACCTGAAAAAAATCAGTTATGAGATAGACATTGATAGTTTACCAATATAATTTACCAAAATTTAGAAACATAAGAAGAATGCTGCCTTAACTAGGGAATGAAACATACTAACATTCACAGTGTAGGGGTTCTAGAAGCAGAAGAGAGGAGGAAAGGGGCAGAAAATGTATCTGATGAAAGTATAGCTAAAATTTTCTTAACCTAGGACTTCCCTGGTGGGCCAGTGGTGAGGACTCTGTGCTTCCACTGCACGGGGCACAGGTTCTGAACCTGGTCGGGGAACTACTTACCAAAGGTGATTAAAATCATGAGATAGGGGATGTTCCTGGATTACCTGGATCACTCTGGTATATTCACAGAGTCCTTATACGTGGGACCCGGGAGGGCTGTAGTCGAAGAGAAGGTGGGAAGATAGGAGCATTAGATAAGAGAATCAGAGACACTATGGGCTGTCTCTGAAGATGCTGGAAGAGTGTCCAAGACAGAAAATGAAGCGTTCTCTTGTTGTATAGTGACATAGTCATGTATGACTCTTTGCACCCCATGGACTATACCACACAAGGATTCCCTGTCCTTCAATATCTCCTGGGGTTTGCTCTAGTTCAGTTCAGTTCAGTTCAGTTGCTCAGTCATGTCTGACTTTTGCGACCCCATGAATCACAGCATGCTAGGCCTCCCTGTTCATCACCATCTCTCAGAGTTCACTCAGACTCACGTCCATCGAGTCTGTGATGCCATCCAGCTCCACTGATCTCCAGTAGCATATTGGGCACCTAATGACCTGGGGAGATTCTCTTTTGGTATCCTATCATTTTGCCTTTTCATACTGTTCATGGGGTTCTCAAGGCAAGAATACTGAAGTGGCTTGCCATTCCCTTCTCCAGTGGACCACGTTCTGTCAGCCCTCTCCACCATGATCTGCCCATCTTGGGTTGCCCTGCAGGCATGGCTTGGTTTCATTGAGTTAGATAAGGCTGTGGTCCTAGTGTGATTAGATTGACTAGTTTTCTGTGAGTATTCAATGATGCCATCAAACCAGCTCATCCTCTATCTCACCCTTCTCCTCCTGTCCTCAGTCTTTCTTGCTTCAGGGTCTTTTTCAATGAGTCAGCTCTTTGCAATAGGGTGAAAAATATTGGAGCTTCAGCTTCAGCATCAGTCCTTCCAATGAATATTTGAGAGGGTAGCAGGCAGGAAGGCCAGGGGTCTCCAAACGGAGGAAATAGCCTGCAAGTGTCAGACATTTTATCTCTCTTAAGCGGCAGGAGGAAATAAACTAGCGATATTTTTTCCTTCTCTATACAAATTTAAAAGGTTTCTCTTAAAATTCTGTGTCGCCATAATGATACCTGGTTTCACCTGAAGTTAACCAATGCCTTTTTCTTATGGAAATGTTTATCTTAAGCTATGCTAATGTACTATGCATTTACCCCAAACTCTGTCTTCAAGTAGGTTCTGTCTTTTGGGCTCAGAACCTACTTGATAAACCAGTATGTTATACTCCGATATTGTTCCTCTAATCTATGTAAATAAAACTATTTGTATGGCGATCTGCCCTTCTTCAAGATTCAAGTTAATCATTTTATGGCCCAAGACAAACCATTTGGAGCCAAGATTATCCCAAAATATATCTTATGGGTGAGGGGCCTGGTGCCATTCTAAGTTTTGAGATATTCCTTTCTTTCAATAACAGACTGCTGGTGACTATATAACATCCAGCTAAAGACTAGCAGGGAGGTACTCTTTCTGCCCCCTTCTGATGCCTATGTCAGAAGCTTTCTCTGTCCTTTATACTTTAATAAAACTTTGTTACACAAAAGCTCTGAGCGATCAACCTCGTCTCTGGCCCCAGACTGAATTCTTCTCCTCCCGGGGCCAAGAATCCGGCATCATAATTCAACAACAACCTTTCATATTCAAGGTTGTTTTCCTGTAGGATTGACTGCTTTGTTCTCCTTGACGTTGAAGGGACTGAATCTTCTCCAACACCACTGTTCAAAAGCATCAATTCTTCGGCCTTCTTTATGGTTCAATTCTCACATCCATGCATGACTACTGAAAAAAACATATTTTTTACTAAATGAAACTTGGTGAGCAAAGTGATGTCTCTGCTTAATACACTGTCTAGGTGTGCCATAGATTTTTTCCCAAGGACCAGGTGTCTTAATTTCTTGGCTGCAGTCATGGTTCACAGTGATTTTGGAGCCCAAGAAAATAGTCTGTCACTGTTTCCATTTTTTTCCCATCTATTTGTCACAAAGTGATGGGACTGGATAGGCTTCCAGGTGGCCCTACTGGTAAAGAACCTGCCAATGCAGGAGACATAAGTGACATGGGTTCTACACCTGGGTCAGGAAGATCCCCTGAAGGAAGGCATGGCAACCCACGCCAGTATTCTTGCTCAGGGAATCCCATGGACACTGGAGCCTGGCCAGCTACAGTCCATTGGGTCGCAAAGAGTCAGACATGACTGAAGCAACTTAGCATGCACTCACACACGATGTGACTGATTGCAATTATCTTATTTTCTTGAATGCTGAAATTTAAGCCAGGTTTTTCACTCTCCTCTACCACCTTCATCAAGAGGCTCTTTAGTTCCTCTTCACTTTCTGCCCGAAAGGTGGAGTTATCTGCATAACTGAAGTTATTGATATTTCTCCCATCAATCTCAATTCCAGCCTGTGATTCATCCAACCCTTCACTTAGCTTGATGTACTCCACATATAAGTCAAATATGCAGGGTGGCAATATACAGCCTTGACATATTCCTTTCCCAATCTTAAACCAGTTCATTGTTCCATGTCTGGTTCTAACTTTTGGTCTTGACCTGCATACAGGTTTCTCAGGAGGCAGGTAAGGTTTTCTGTTATTTCTATCTTTTTAAGAATTTTCTACAGTTTGTTCTGATCCACACAGTAAAAGACTTTAAAGTCGTCGTGGAAGCAGAATTAGATGTTTTTATGGAATTCCCTTGCTTTTCTATGATCCAAGAGATATTGGCAATTAGATCATTGCTTCCTCCACTTTTTCTAAATCCAACTTGTGAAAGTTCTCAGTTCACATATTGCTAAAGTCTAGCTTGAAAGATTTTGAGCATTACGTTGCTAGCATGTGAAATGAGTGCAACTTGCAATAGTTTGAACATACTTTGGCATTGCCCTTTTTGTGACTGGAATAAAAACTGACTTTTTCCAGTCCTGTGGCCCCTGCTTTGCTTTCCAGATTTGCTGGCATATTGAGTGCAGCACTTTAACAGCATCATCTTTTAGGATTTGAAATAGCTCAGCTAGAATTCCATCATATCCACTAACTTTGTTCATAGTAATGCTTCCTTGGGCTGACTAGACTTTACACTCCAGGATTCTGGCTAAGGTAAGTGACCACACCATCGTGGTTATCCAGGTCATTAATACCTTTTCTGTTCAGTTCTTCTGTGTATTCTTGCCACCTCTTTTAATCTCCTCTCCTTTTATTAGGTCCTTACCATTTCTTTCCTTTATTGTCCTCATCTGTACATGAAAACTTTCCTTGGTATCTCTAATTTTCTTGAAGAGACATCTAGTCTTTCCCATCCTATTGTTTTAGTCTATTTCTTTGCATTGTTCACTTAAGAAGGCTTTCTTATCTCTCCTTGCTATTCCTTGGAACTCTGCACTCAGTTGGGTATATCTTTCCCTTACTCCTTTGCCTTTCCCATTTCCTCTTTCCTCAGCTATTTGCAAGATCTCCTCAGACAGCCATTTTGCCTTCTTGCATTTCTTTTTCTTTGGGATGGTTTTTTCACCACCTCCTGTACAGTGTTACAAATGTCATCCATCGTTTCAGGCACTCTATCAATTTAATCCCTTGAGTCTTTTAATCATTTCTATTATATCATCATAAGGGATTTTATTTAGGTCATATGTGAATGGTCTAGTGATTTTCCTACTACAGGGAAGGAATACAGGCCCACCTATCAACAGAAAATTGAATAAAAGATTTACTGAGCAGAGATTTACCTACCAGAGTAAGACTCAATTTCCCCAGTCAGTCCCTCCCACCAGGAAGCTTGAAAACCCATCACATAGCAGACAGAGGAGGAAGAATTTCAATCCTATGGCCCTCAGAATGAAAACCACAATCACAGAAAACTAACCAAAATGATCACATGGGATCACAGTCTTCTGTAACTCATGAAACTATGAGTCACGCCATACAGGGCCACCCAAGATGGGCGAGTCATGGTGGAGAGTTCCGGAAAAATGTGGTTCACTAGAGAAGGCAATGGAAAACTGCTTTAACATTCTTGCTGTGAGAACCCCATGAACAGAATGAAAAGGCCAAAAAGATATGACACTGAAGGATGAACTCCGCAGGTCAGTAGGTGCCCAATGTGCTACTAGGGAAGAGGGAGAAATAGCACCAGAAAGAATAAAGAGGCTGTGCCAAAGCAGAATTAACGCCCAGTTGTAGAGGTATCTGTTGGTGAAAGTAAAGTCTGATGCTGTAAAGAATAATATTGTGTAGGAACCTGGAATTTTAGGTCTCTAATCCAGATAAACTGGATGTGGACAAACAGGAGATCGCAAGAGGAAACACAGACATTTTAGGAATCAGTGAACTAAAATGGACAGAAATGGGCAAATTTAATTCAGATGACCATTATATCTACTACTGTGGGCAAGAATCCCTTAGAATAAAAGGAGAAGCCTTCATAGTCAAAAAAGATTCCAAAATGCAGTACTTGGGTACAGTCTCAAAAATGACAGAATGATCTTGGTTCACTTCCAAGGGAAATCATTCAACATCACAGTAATCGAATTCTATGCCCCAACCTCAAATGCTGAAGAAGCTAAAGTTGAAAGGTTCTGTGAAGACCTACAAGACCTTCTAGAACTAACCAAAAAAAGATGTCCTTTTCATCACAGGGAGCTGAAATCCAAAAGTAGGAAGTCAAGAGATACCTGGAGTAACAGGCAAGTTTGGCTTTGGAGTACAAACAACACAGGGCAAAGGCTAACAGAGTTTTGTCAAAAGAACACTCTAGTCATAGCATACAACCTCTTCCAACAACACAAGACCTGTACTCTAGGGGCTGGAAAAGGTGATAAAATAGATTGCCCCCTACAGCTTCCAGAAAGAAGGCAGGCCTGCTGGCCTTTGATTTTAGCCCATTGATTTCGAATTTCTGACCCCCACAAATGTAAAATAAAAAATGGCGTGTCGAGCCACAAAATTTTTGGCCACTTGTTGGAGCAGCAGATGTGGTTCAAGTAGTCAACCCACCTCCATCTGCTGCATCATAGGTTTTCGTCTCTCTGCTATATCGTTCCTCTGACCTCAGAGACAGTTGGTCATCTCCCCCAACTGGGAGCCTTTTCCACTTTTTTCAGCAACTGCCCGATTCTGTGGTCCTCAATACAGCAAAGTCTTTGAAAACTGTGTGTACTCTGTCTATCTTTGGTCTCTTCATGCCATTTCTTAAACCCACTCTACTCAGGGTTTGTCTGAGTATGTGTATGGCAACCAGTATTGTTCAATACACTCCAGTATTTTTGCCTGGAGAATCCCTTGATAGAAAAGCCTGGCAGGCCACAGTCCACAGGGTCACAGAGAGTTGGACACGACCAAAGGGACCCCATATGCGTAGACACAAGACTTTTTTTTGCCTGTGACAGCTCTGCCCCAGTGAGGGTTGAGCATGAAGGTGGCAGCACTGCTTGGGTTGTGGGGACCATGGTGGTGCCAAGTGTGCAGGGATACAGACTGCCTCAGCCACTGGAGTACTGGCCCTATCAGAGTCCTTTTTCAAGCCTCTGGTACCTGACGATCAGAAGGCCTCTTCGGCTAGTCTTTGTCCGTAGCTCCGCCCATTCAGGCATTTAGAGGGCTCCCTTGCCTGGGGTCCTTCTCTGTTGTTCTATGCATCAGACACATAGAAGCCCCTCTCTCAGTACCCCCCTTCCTGCCCCAGGCTGGGGTCCTACTCTGTAGATCAGCAATCAGGCACTTAAAGGGGCACTCTGGGTGGGGTCCTCCTCGGTAGTTCCTTGCCTCGGGTGCATGATGGATCAGCCTCTCTTTTGTTCAGCTGCGCATCCTGGTGTGTGGGGAGAGAGGCTATGGTGATGGCTCCATCCCCTATGCGTGACTTGGCATTTTCCACTGCAGTCTCCTCCCTCACATCCCCTCATCTGTCTCCACAGCAGCCCTTGCCCTGGGATTGCTCCACAATCCTTAAACTCCAGCTCCCAGCCACTGCACCTTCTAGGGGACTTGCATCCCTGTCTGGGGTGTGTAGGGCTATGGCAAGAACTCTCTGATTCTCATTCTATTCAGGCTGCCACAGATCAGCTGTTTCACACTCAACCTTAAATGTTTCTCCTCTGACTCAGACAGTTGCCCCACTGTGGGGATTGGACCCCTGCTTCAGTTCCCCCATGTGCTGAGGGCAGGTCCAGTCCTACTAACACTCCAGTTTTTCCCTCTAGTTCCTTTGTCCTACAGAGTTTTGTGTGGTTCCATATATTCTTTTCCGCTGATCCAGTCCTCCTGTCCACTCTCAGCTGGTGTTCTGTATGCACTTCCGTGTCTGGAGGTGTATTCCTGATGGATCCGAGCTGAGAGATGTACTCCATGTCCACCTACTCATCTGCCATCTTGTTCCTCTGCAGAGTGACTTTTTTAAAAAATCAGCTCATGTAACTACTATGCTCAAAACCCAAAATGTAATTCTCCATTTCTCTCAGAGTAAAGTCCTGTCAAAAATCTACATGACACAGACCTCCTGGCCCCACTGGCTCTCTGGCCTTCTCTTCAACTCCTCTCTCCCCACCTCACTAAACTCCACCAACATCAGCTGACTCGCTAAATGTTACATGAATACTCGTACTTCCTTGACCAGCATTTTCTGTTCCAGAGAAATGCAGGGATCACTATCACTATGTTTTGAGGCTCTTTCTTGTACAAATAAAAAGTTGTGTGGGATGAAGTGTAGTTGGCTCCTCTGCCTAACAGATGTACAGAAATGGGAGAGATTGTGTAGAAATATCTCCTACAGGCACTTGCTCATTTCTAACAGCTAAATACTCTTGATTCTGTTCACAGTTTCAGCCTCCACTAGACTATCAACTCAAGAATTTCTCATTTTAATTAATATCTATTGATTAGATTGTTCCTCTGATCTCAGAGACAGTTGGTCATCTCACCCAACTGGGAGCCTTTTCCACTTTCTTCAGCTACTGCCCAATTCTGTGGTCTTCAATACAGCAAAGTCTTTGAAAACTGTGTATACTCTATCATTGCTCTCTTCATGCCATTTCTTAAACCCACTCTACTCAGGGTTTTCCTTTACCACTCTTATCAAAGCTGCACTTGACCTTACCAAGATTAACTGCCAAATCCAGTAGTCATTTTTCAGTCTTCTCTTACTTGTCCCTTTGGAAGCATTGGACTCTTCTTTCCTCCACTCATTTACTTCACATGCCTTCTAAGAACAGTCCTTCCCACCTCACTAGCCTCGCCTTTTCAGCTCCTTTTGATGGTTCTTTCACTTTAAAAAAAAATACCTAGCTTCCTTTTTAAAAATTAATTTATTTACTTTAATTGGAAACTACTTACTTTACAATATTGTAAAGGTTTTTGCCATACATTGACATGAATCAGACATGGGTATACATATGTCCCCTGTCCTGAACCCCCTCCCACCACCCTCCCCATCCCATCCCTCTGGGTTATCCCAATGCACCAGCTTTGAGTGCCCTGTTTCATTCATCAAGCTTGGACTCATCATATATTTCACATATGGTAATATACATGTTTCAGTGCTATTCTCTCTAATCCTCCCACCCTCGCCTTCTCCCACAAAGTCCAAAAGTCTGTTCTTTATATCTGTGTCTCTTTTGCTGTCTTGCATATAGAGTCATCATTAGCATCTTCCTAAATTTCATATATATGCGTGAATATATTGTATTGATGTTGTTCTTTCTGACTTACTTCACTCTGTATAATAGGCTTCAGTTTCATCCACCTCATTAGAACTGACTCAAATGCATTCTTTTTAATAGCTGAGTAAAGAATTGATGCTTTTGAACTGTGGTGTTGGAGAAGACTCTTGAGAGTCCCTTGGACTACAAGGAGATCCAACCAGTCCATCCTAAAGGAGATCAGTCCTGGGTGTTCATTGGAAGGACTGATGCTGAAGCAGAAACTCCAATACTTTGGCCACCTCATGCGAAGAGTTGACTCATCAGAAAAAAACCCTGATACTGGGAGAGATTGGGGGCAGGAGGAGAAGGGGACAACAGAGGATGAGATGGCTGGATGGCATCACCGACTTAATGGACATGAGTTTGGGTGAACTCTGGGAATTGGTGATGCACAAGGAGGCCTGGCGTGCTGTGATTCATGGGGTCGCAAAGAGTCAGACATGACTGAGCGACTGAACTGAACTGAAGTGAATATTCCATTGTGTATATGTACCACAGCTTTCTTATCTATTCATCTGCTGGTGGACATCTAGCTTACTTCCATGTCCTAGCTATTGTAAACAGTGCTGTGATGAACATTGGGGTACATGTGCCTCTTTCAGTTCTGGTTTCCTTGGTATGTATGCCCAGCAATGAGATTGCTTAGTCAGATGGCAGTTCTATTTCCAGTTTTTAAAGGAATCTCCACACTGTTCTCCTTAGTGGCTGTACTAGTTTGCATTCCTACCAACAGTAAGAGAGTTCCCTTTTCACCACACCCTCTCCAGCATTTATTGTTTGTAGAATTTTTGATAGCAGCCATTCTGACTGGCGTGAGATGGTACCTCATTGTAAAAACCCAACTTCTTAATGCTGGGTCCTCATGAAACTTGACTTCCCTGTCTACATCACTCAATGTATAATATAATTGATTGTCTACTTTCATGGCTTTAGATAGCAACTAAATTTGACAAACCACAAATATAAATATTTTGCCTAAATCTTTGCTCTAACAGACTTCTATGTCCAACTGTATGTGTGCATCTTCACTTCAGTACCTGAAGGCATCTCAAAGATCAGTTCAGTTCAGTCGCTCAGTCATGTCCGACTCTTTGCGACCCCGTGAATCGCAGCACACCAGGCCTCCCTCTTCATCACCATCTCCCAGAGTTCACTCAGATACATGTCTATAATTGAACTCATAATCATCCCACAAAAAATGTGCTCTCCCACCATTGTATCCATCTGAGAAAATGTCCCTTAATCACAAACGTCAGAAGTCAACTTTGATTCCCCTTTTCCTTTCACCATTCATCCAATCTGTTAGAAACTCTAGTGGATGCTGCCCTTAAAGTATATCCCTATTCTAACAACACTGACCACTTTTATTGTTCATTCTGTGGCCCAAGCCAGCATCAGTTCAGTTCAGTTCAGTTCAGTTGCTCAGTCGTGTCCAACTCTTTGCGACCCATGAATCACAGCACGCCAGGCCTCCCTGTCCATCACCAACTCCCATCGTTCACTCAGACTCACGTCCATCGAGTCAGTGATGCCATCCAGCCATCTCATCCTCTGTTGTCCTCTTCTCCTCCTGCCCCAGTCCCTCCCAGCATCAGAGTCTTTTCCAATGAGTCAACTCTTCGCATGAGGTGGCCAAAGTACTGGAGTTTCAGCTTTAGCATCATTCTTTCCAGAGAAATCCCAAGGCTGATCTCCTTCAGAACGGACTGGTTGGATCTCCTTGCAGTCCAAGGGACTCTCAAGAGTCTTCTCCAACACCACAGTTCAAAAGCATCAATTCTTCGGCACTCAGCCTTCTTCACAGTCCAACTCTCACATCCATACATGACCATAGCCTTGACTAGACGGACCTTTGTTAGCAAAGTAATGTCTCTGCTTTTGAGTATTCTATCCAGGTTGGTCATAACTTTTCTTCCAAGGAGTAAGCGTCTTTTAATTTCATGGCTGCAGTCACCATCTGCATCACATCCCATTAAATTCCTGTAGAGTCTTAAAAGAGGGCTCTTTTCCCTCTTTCTCTTCTCAATGTAACAACCAGAGTGAATTATTATTTTTTTTTTGGTTTCACATTTTTTATTTTATTTATTATTTAATTGAAGGATAATTGATTTACAGAATTTTGTTGTTTTCTGTCAAACCTCAACATGAATCAGCCATAGGTATACATATATTCCCTCCCTTCTGAACCGCCCTCCCATCTCCCTCCCCATCCCACCCCTCTAGGTTGACACAGAGACCTTGTTTGGGTTTCCCGAGACATACAGCAAATTCCCATTGTCTATCTATTTTATTACATATGGTACTGTAAGCTTCCATGTTACTCTCTCCATACATCTCACCCTCTCCTCCCCACTCCTCATGTCCATAAGTCTGTTCTCTATGTCTGTTTCTCCATTGCTGCCCAAGAAATAAATTCTTCAGTACCATTTTTCTAGATTCTACATATATGCATTAGAATACAATGTTTATCTTTCTCTTTCAGAGTTACATCACTCTGTATAATAGGCTCTAGGTTCACCCACCTTTAGAACTGACTCAAATGCATTCTTTTTTGTGGCTGAGTAATATTCCATTGTGTATATATATCACGACTTCTTTACCCATTCATCTATCAATGGACATGCAGGTTGCTTCCATGCTCTAGGTATTGTAAATGGTGCTGCAATGAAGAATGGAAAACATGTGTCTCTTTCAACTTTAGTTTCCTCAAGGTATATGCCTAGAAGTGGGATTGCTGGATCATATGGTGCTTTTATTCCTAGTTTTTTAAGGAATCTTCATCCCACCTTCCATACTGGCTGTATCAATTTACATTTCCACCAAAAGTGCAAGAGCATTCCCTTTTCTCCGCACCCTTTCCAGTATTTATTGTTTGTAGACTTCTTGATGATGGCCATTCTGACTGGTGTGAAGTGATTATAGTTTTGATTTGCATTTCTCTAATAATGAGTGCTGTTGAGCATCTTTTAATCTGTTTGTTAGCCACCTGCATGTCTTCTTTGGAGAAATGTCTGCTTAGGTCTTTTTCCCACTTTTGATTGGGTTGCTTTTTTTTTTTCTGGTATTGAATTGTATGAGCTGTTTATATATTTTGAAAATTAATCCTTTGTCAGTTGTTTCATTTGCTATTATTTTCTCNGTCTTCTTTGGAGAAATGTCTGCTTAGGTCTTTTTCCCACTTTTGATTGGGTTGCTTTTTTTTTTTCTGGTATTGAATTGTATGAGCTGTTTATATATTTTGAAAATTAATCCTTTGTCAGTTGTTTCATTTGCTATTATTTTCTCCCATTCTGAGGGTTGGCTTTTCACTTTGCTTATAACCTCCTTTGCTGTGCAAAAGCCTTTAAGCTTAATCAGGTCCCACTTGTTTACTTCTGTTTTTATTTCCATTACTCTAGGAGGTGGGTCATACAGGATCTTACTTTGATTTATGTCATCAAGTGTTCTGCCTATGTTTTCTTCTAAGACTTTTATATTTTCTAGCCTTACATTTAGGTCTTTAATTCATTTGGAATTTATCTTTGTGTATCATGTTAGGAAGTGTTATAATTTCATTCTTTTCTATGTACCTGTCCAGTTTTTGGAGGTGGGTCATACAGGATCTTACTTTGATTTATGTCATCAAGTGTTCTGCCTATGTTTTCTTCTAAGACTTTTATATTTTCTAGCCTTACATTTAGGTCTTTAATTCATTTGGAATTTATCTTTGTGTATCATGTTAGGAAGTGTTATAATTTCATTCTTTTCTATGTACCTGTCCAGTTTTCCCAGAACCATTTATTGAAGACACTGTCTTTGCCCCATTGTATATTCTTGCCTCCTTTGTCAAAAATAAAGTACCCACAGGTGCATGGGTTTATTTCTGGGCTTTCTCTATTGCTCCATTAGTCTATATGTCTGTTTTTGTGCCAGCACCATACTGTCTTGATGACTGTAGCTTTGTAGTATAATCTGAAGTAAGGAAGGTTGAGTCCTCCAGCTCCATTCTTCTTTCTCCTAACTGCTTTGGCTACTTGGGATCTTTGGCGTTTCCATTCAAATTGTGAGATTTTTTTCTTCTAGTTCTGTGGAAAATGTCACTGGTAATTTGAAAGGGATTCCACTGAATCTGTAGATTGCATTTAGTAGTATAGTCATTTTCACAATATTGGTTCTTCCTATCCAGGAATATGGAATGTCTCTCCATTTGTTTATGTCATCTTTGATTTCTTTCATCAGTGCCTTATAATTTTCTGTGTACAGTTCTTTTGTCTCCTTCTGTCTTTGCCCCATTGTATATTCTTGCCTCCTTTGTCAAAAATAAAGTACCCACAGGTGCATGGGTTTATTTCTGGGCTTTCTCTATTGCTCCATTAGTCTATATGTCTGTTTTTGTGCCAGCACCATACTGTCTTGATGACTGTAGCTTTGTAGTATAATCTGAAGTAAGGAAGGTTGAGTCCTCCAGCTCCATTCTTCTTTCTCCTAACTGCTTTGGCTACTTGGGATCTTTGGCGTTTCCATTCAAATTGTGAGATTTTTTTCTTCTAGTTCTGTGGAAAATGTCACTGGTAATTTGAAAGGGATTCCACTGAATCTGTAGATTGCATTTAGTAGTATAGTCATTTTCACAATATTGGTTCTTCCTATCCAGGAATATGGAATGTCTCTCCATTTGTTTATGTCATCTTTGATTTCTTTCATCAGTGCCTTATAATTTTCTGTGTACAGTTCTTTTGTCTCCTTAGGTAAGTTTATTCCTAGATAATTTATTCTTTTTGTTGGAATAGTGAGTGGGATTGATTCCTTAATTTCTCCTTCTTAGTTTTCATTGTTAGTATATAGAAATTCAAGTGACTTCTGTGTGTTCATTTTGCTAAATTCACTGATTAGCTCTAATAATTTTCTGATAGTATCTTTAGGGTTTTCTCTGTACAGTATCATATCATCAGCAAATAATGAGAGCTTTATTTCTTCTTTTCTGATCTGGATTATTTTATTTCTTTTTATTCTCTGATTGCTGTAGCTGGCAGTTCCAAAACTATGTTGAATAATAGTGGTGAAAGTGGACACCTTTGTCTTATTCTTGATCTTAGGGGGAATGCTTTCAGTTTTCACCATTGAGAATAATGTTTGCTGAAGGCTTATCATATATGGCTCAACATTTAGTATGTTGAGATAGGTTCCTTCTATGCCCATTTTTTGAAGAGTTTTAATCATAAATGTGTGCTTAATTTTGTCAAAGGCTTTTTTTTGCATCTACTGAGATGATCATATGCTTTTTATCTTTCAATTTGTTAATATGGTGTATCACATTGATTGACTTGCATATATTGAAGAATGCTTGCATCCCTGGAATGAACCAAACCTGATCATGGTGTATGAGCTTTTTAATTTGTTGTTGAATTCTGCTTGCTAAAATTTGGCTGAGGATTTTTGCATCTATGATCAGCAGTGATATTGGCCTGTAGTTTTCTTTTTGTGTGTTGTCTTTGTCTGGTTTTGGAATCAGGGTGATGGTGGCCTCGTAGAATCAGTTTGGAAGTGTTCCTTCCTTTGCAATTTTTTGAAAGAGTTTTAGAAGGATAGGCATTAGCTCTTCTCTAAATATTTGACAGAATTCTCCTGTGAAGACATCAGGTCCTGGGCTTTTGTTATTTTGGAGATATTTGATCACAGCTTCGATTTCAATGCTTGTAATTGGGTTGTTCATAATTTCTATTTCTTCCTGGCTCAGTCTGGGAAGATTGAACTTCTCTAAGAATCTGTCCGTTTCTTCCAGGTTATCTGTTTTGTTGCCATATAGTTGTTCATAATAGTCTCTTATAATCCTCTATATTTCTGCACTATCTGTTGTAACCTTTCCTTTTTCATTTCTAATTTTGTTGATTTGATTTTTCTCTCTTTTTTTCTTGGTGAGTCTGGCTAAAGGTTTGTCAATTTTGTTTATCTTCTCAAAGAAAAAGCTTTCAGTTTTATTAATCTTTACTATTGACTCTTTTATTTCTTTTTCATTTATTTATGGTCTGATCTTTATAACTTCTTTCCTTCTACTAACTATTTGGGGGGGGGGTGTTCTTCTTTTTCCAGTTGTTCTAGGTGTAAAGTTATGTTGTCTATTCGATGTTTTTCTTATTTCTTGAGGTAGGATTGTACTTGCTCTAAGCTTCCCTCTTAGAACTGCTTTTGCTGCATCCCATAGGTTTTGAGTTGTCATGTTTTCATTGTCATTTATTTCTAGAAATCTTTTGATTTCCCTTCTG
The DNA here is from genome assembly GCA_006410675.1 of Oreotragus oreotragus. NCBI lineage: Eukaryota > Metazoa > Chordata > Mammalia > Artiodactyla > Bovidae > Oreotragus > Oreotragus oreotragus. The sequence continues at coordinate 73,000 of SJYX01006709.1, read as the reverse complement.
ATTTATTCAGTAATCTGTTGGTTATTTAGAAATGCCTTATTTAATTTCCATGTGTTTGTGTTTCTTACAGTTTTTACTTGTAATTGATATCTAGTCTCATAGCATTGTGGTCCAAAAAGATACTTGATATGATTTCAATTTTCTTAATTGTACTGAGACATGATTTGTGACCCAAGATGTGGTCTATCCTGGAAAATGTTTGATGTACACTTGAGAAGAAGGTGTATTCTTCTGCATTTATATGGAATATCCTGAAGATATCAATGAGATCCATCTCATCTAATGTATCATTTAAGACTCATGCTTCCTTATTAAATTCTGTTTTGATGATCTGTCCATTGGTGTGAGTGGGGTGTTAAAGTCTCCTACTATTATTGTGTTACTGTCAATTTCTCCTTTTATGTCTGTTATTGTTTGTCTTATATATTGAGGTGCTCCTATGCTGGGTGCATAGATATTTACAGTTGTTATGTTTGCCTCTTGGATTGATCCCTTGATCATTATGTAGTGAAATAATGATATTCTTGAAATAGTCTTTATTTTAAGGTCCATTTTGTCTAATGTGAGGATTGCTACTCCAGCTTTCATTTGCTTTCCATTTGCATGGAATATATTTCTCCATCCTCTCACTTTCATTCTATATGTGTCTTGAGGTCTGAAGTGGGTTTCTTGTAGACAGCATATATATGGGTCTTGTTTTTGTATCCCTTCAGCCAATCTGTGTCTTTTGGTGGAGTATCTAATCCATTTACACATAAAGTAATTATTGACATATATGTTCCTATTGCCATTTTCTTAATTGTTAGGGTTTGATTTTGTAGATCTTTTTCTTCTCTTGTATTTCTTGACCTTGACTATATAAGTCCCTTTAACATTTGTTGTAAAGCTGGTTTGGTGGTACTGAATTCTCTTAACTTTTGCTTGTCTAAAAAGCTTTTGATTTCTCCATCAATTTTGAATGAGATCCTTTCCACATAGAGTAATCTTGGTTGTAGATTTTTCCCTTTCAGCACTTTTTTTTTTTTTTTTTACTTTACAATATTGTATTGGTTTTGCCATACATCAACATGAATCCACCACAGGTGTACACATATTCCCAATCCTGAACCCCCCCACCCCACCTCCTCTGGGTCATCCTAGTGTACCAGCCCGGCGCATCCTGTATCCTGCATCAAACCTAGACTGGTGATTCATTTCTTATATAATATTATACCTTTCAGTACTTTAAAATATTCTGCCATTCCCTTCTGGCCTTCAGAGTTTCTGCTGCAAGATCAGCTGTTAAACGAATGGGGTTTCCCTTGTATGTTACTTGTTGCTTTTCCCTTGCTGCTTTTAATATATTTTCTTTGTGTTTAATCTTTGTTAGTTTGATTAGTATGTGTCTTGATGTGTTTCTCCTTGGATTTATCCTGTATATGGGACTCTTTATGTCTCTTGGACTATTTCCTTTCCCATGCTGAGGAAATTTTCAACTATAATCTCTTCAAAAAGTTTCTCATACCCTTTCTTTCTCTCTCCTTCTCAGACCCCTATAATTTGTATGTTGGTGCTTTTGATATTGTCGCAGAGGTTTCTGAGACTATCCTCAGGTCTTTTCATTCTTTTTACTTAATTCTGCTCTTCAGGAGTTATTTCCACCATTTTATCTTCCAGCTCACTGATTCATTCTTCTGCTTCATATATTCTGCTATTGATTCCTTCTAGAGTATTTTTAATTCCAGTAATTGTGTTGTTTGTCTCCATATGTTTATTCTTTAATTCTTCTAGGTCTTTATTAATTGATTTGGACATTTTCTCCATTCTGTTTTCAAGGGTTTTTATCATCTTTACTATCATTATTCTGAATTCCTTATTAGGTAGTTTGCCTATTTCCTCTTCATTTATTTGGACTTCTGTGAAAGTTTTTTCCTTCATTTGTGCAGTGTTTATCTGCATTTTTATTCTTTTTTCTTTAAACTTATTGTGCTTGAGGTTTCCTTTTCCCAGCCTTCAAGGTTGAATTCCTTCTTTCTTTTGGTTTCTGCCCACCCCACCCCCCACCAAGGTTGTTGCAGTGATTTGTGTAAGCTTCATATAGGGTGAGATTTATGCTGGTTATTTTGTTGTTGTTGTTTGTTTATTTTTCCTCTGATGGGCAAGGCTGAGTGAGGTGGTAATCCTGTCTGCTGATGATTAGGTTTGTATTTTTGTTTTGTTTGTTGTTTAGATGAGGTGTCCTACACAGAGTGCTACTGGTGGTTGGGTGATGCCAGGTCTTGTATTCAAGGGGTTTCCTTTGTGGGAGTTCTCACTATTTGATACTCCCTAGGGTTAGTTCCGGGGAAGGCAATGGCACCCCACCCCAGTACTCTTGCCTGGAAAATCCAATGGACGGAGTAGCCTGGTGGGCTGCAGTCCATGGGGTCGCTAACAGTCGGACAGACTGAGTGACTTCACTTTCACTTTTCTCTTTCGTACACTGGAGAAGGAAATGGCAACCCACTCCAGTATTTTTGCCTGGAGAATCCCAGGGATGGGGGAGCCCGGTGGGCTGCCATCTATGGGGTCACACAGAGTCGGACACGACTGAAGTGACTTAGCAGCAGCAGCAGCAGGGTTAGTTCTCTGGTAGTCTAGGGTCTTGGATCAGTACTTCCATGCCAAAGGCTCAGGGCTTGATCTCTGGTCAGGAACAAAGATTCCACAAGTGGTTTGTTATGGCATTAAGTGAGATTAAACACATACCCAAAAATGAGAAACCAAAGATGAACTCCAGACAAATGGGAGTTACAAAATCAGGCAAATAATAATTAAAATGATGGACTATATACATATACATATACATCCATAAGCAAAATCAAGAGAGTCCAACAAAAATAAAATATGCTCGATTGACCCAGTGAACAAAGAAAACCAAAAATTATATTTACCAGTTAAAAACAAAGCTAATGAAAGCACAAACTGGAAAACTAAACTAAAGCAAGGTGCCAAGTGGGGAATAAAGCAATGAAAACAAAACTAACAAATATGTTGAGAGGAAAGGAAAGAAAGAAAAGAAAGAATAAATAGATATGCAAAGTTAAATAGATGTACATGAAGAAGATTTATATACATTAAAGATTAATTGCAAGGGGAAAAGAACAGTAGGAAAAGCAGACAAAGGAAGGTTTAAAAAAATTAAAATTAAAAAGAAAAAATGGAAGAGGAAAGAAAAAATAACAACAACAAAAAAGGAAAACTCAAAAGAACTGCAAAACCCCAACGTAGAGGCAGAGGTTTATACGAACAATAAAAAGTGAGATTTTAAAAAAAAACTCAAAATCTTAATTAGATTTCATAGTGCCAATAAAATCAACAATTACAACAGGAATGGAGGGGAGGGGGAAAAAGATCCAAAAGAAACCACAGAACAAATCAAAACATAAGAATAATAAATATTTTTCCTGAGTCACTGCTATCAGGATCCTTTCCTTCACTTCGAGTCACAGTCCACCTCACTTCCCTAGGATGCCACCCAACACCGTGCTGGTCTCTGGACCTGCTGTGGAGGCAGTTCAGATTCTAATGGTCCTACTCTAGTGCGTTCTTGCTTCCAATGTCCACCGCTATCAGAGCTAGTGTGTTTTCTTTTGTGGGAGCTCTCAATGTCCTTTTATATATTCCATAGACAGAGTGTGCATAGTTGATTGTGTGGACTTAATCTGCAGTTTATACAGCTGGTGAGAAGGTTTTGGGTCTTTTCCTTAGCCACACTGCCCCTGGGTTTAAATTGTGGTTTTATTTCCACCTCCACATGTGGGTCGTCCACTGGGATCTTCCCCTGAGGCTGCCCTGGAGGAATTGGGTTTGTCCCAGGGAGGGCCAGGTGTGGATGTAGTGCAACTGCTTGGGTCACAGAGGTTCTCGCAGCACTAGGTACTCAGAAGAGTTGGCAGTTAGGGCATCAGAAAACAGAGTGCTCTAGACAGGTATGGCAATCAGTATTCTCCAATACACTCCAGTATTCTTGCCTGGAGAACCCCCTGATAGAAAAACCTGGCAGGCCACAGTCCACAGGGTCACAGAGAGTTGGACACGACCAAAGGGACCCCATATGCATAGACACAAGACTTTTTTTTGCCTGTGACAGCTCTTCCCCAATGAGGGTTGAGCATGAAGGTGGCAACGCTGCTTGGGTTGTGGGGACTATGGTGGCACCAAGTGTGCAGGGATACGGACTGCCTCAGCCACTGGATTACTGGCCCTATCAGAGTCTTCTTTCAAGCCTCTGATATCTGACAATCAGAAGGCCTCTTCAGCTAGCCTTTGTCCATAGCTCCGCCCATTCAGGCACTTAGAGGGCTCCCTTGCCTGGGGTCCTTCTCTGTTGTTCTATGCATGAGACACATAGAAGCCCCTCTCCCAGTGCCCCCCCCCTTCCTGCCCCGGGCTGGGGTCCTACTCTGTAGATCAGCAATCAGGCAGTTAAAGGGGCACTCTGGGTGGGGTCCTCCTCTGTAGTTCCCTGCCTCAGGTGCTTAATGGATCAGCAATCAGCCTCTCTTTTGTTCAGCTGTGCATGCTGGTGTGTGGGGAGAGAGGCTATGGTGATGGCTCCATCCCCTATGCAGTATCTCCTTGCTACCATGTCTGCCTGGCTTTCCTCCACAGATATTTCCCACCACAGTCTCCTCCCTCACATCTCATCTGTTTCTCCACAGCAGCCCTTGCCCTGGGATTGCACCACAATCCCTGAGCCCCAGCTCCCAGCCATTGCACCTTCTAGGGGACTTGCATCCCTGTCTGGGGTGTGTAGGGCTGCGGCAAGAGCTCTCTGATTCTCATTCTATTCAGGCTGCCACAGATCAGCTGTTTCACACTCAGCCTTAAATGTTTCTCCTCTGACTCAGACAGTTGCCCCACTGTGGGGATTGGACCCCTGTTTCAGTTCCCCCCACATGCTGAGGACAGGTCCAGTCCTACTAACACTCCAGTTTTTTCCCTCTAGTTCCTTTGTCCTACAGAGTTTTAAGTGGTTCCATATATTCTTTTCCGCTGATCTGGTCCTCCTGTCCGCTCTCAGCTGGTGTTCTGTATGCACCTCCCTGTCTGAGGGTGTATTCCTGATGTATCCGAGGAGAGAGATGTACTCCACATCCACCTACTCATCTGCCATCTTGTTCCTCTGCAGAGTGACTTTTCAAAAAACATCAGTTCAGCTCATGTAACTACTATGCTCAAAACCCAAAATGTAATTCTCCATTTCTCTCAGAGTAAAGCCCTGTCAAAAATCTACATTACACAGACCTCCTGGCCCCACTGGCTCTCTGGCCTTCTCTTCAACTCCACTCTCCCCACCTCACTAAACTCCACCAACATCAGCTGACTTGCTGGCCTTTAAATGTTACATGAATACTCATACTTCCTTGACTAGCATTTTCTGTTCCAGAGGAATGCAGGGAGCACTATCTTTATGTTTCAAGGCTCTGTTGTACAAATGAGAAGTTGTGTGGGATGAAGTGTAGTTGGCTCTTCTGCCCTACAGCTGTACAGAAATAGGAGAGATTGTGTAGAAATATCTCCTACAGGCACTTGCCCATTTCTAACAGCTAAATACTCCTGATTTTGTTCACAGTTTCAGCCTCCACTAGACTATCAACTCAAAAATTTCTCATTTTTATTAATATCTATTGATAAAACAATTTCTATGCAGACAATTAAGAAATTAAGTGAATAAGATTTGCTGCCTTAGAGTAAGCAAAATATAATGCTGGATTTGCAAATCGTATTTTTAGCTTACAAGATAATTATGCTAAGTTAAAAAATAAGTATATAACATGTAGATTGAAGATTCCTTCTCTTTGTAAATAAAAAATCACAAACATTTGCATAGAAAAATGCACAGAAGTATTATTAAAATGGTTAATCACAGCTTATTTTGATTTTCAATCCTTTGCCTTCTTTTTCCTAATTTCTGTAATTTGTATGTATTACCTTAATTATCAGAAAAATAGAAGCATTCTTACTTTCAAGTCTTTATTGTTTCATAAAGTATTAAATGTTTTAAAAGGAAAAGCAAGCTTTCAAAATTTCAGACATTTCATTTAAGCACCTTCACAAAGTACAAAAATCTTCACTGCCCTAGAAGCAAGACATTCTCAAAGTACCACTGTGAGAGGTGAGATCAATATCCTTCAGAGAATGGATAATCTGGGTGACCAACACCAATGAAAAAGAAGGAGGAGGATTCATTTCTTAAATCAGCCATGTTGTCATAGAGTACATTGTTCTGTGAATGTGGTCAGGATGGGCTAAAACTCTAAATCTACAAGCAGGTCCCTCTATCTCCCCCAACAAGCACACCTGCAGATGCCTGCTCCATGTGCACATGGCACCTGCACGTCCAGTCCCAACATTCACATGTAACATTCACTCCACAATGACAGGTAGGTTGACTCAGGTTACAATTTATACAACAGCACAAGACATAGGACTAACTGTGGGCATTTCAGACACAGGTGGAACTTCTGTCCCTAGATGAGGAGCAGAATCACAGTGAACAAATGAGCTACTCTTTTTCAACATCCATGGATAAGCAAATACTGAGAACCCCCCAAAATTCAGGGTGTCCCCATTAAGGAATTTCTCATCTGTTGAAGAGATACCACGTACATCTCAATAATCACACAGCACAAAGTGGGATTATTATTTTCTTACTTTCAGTTCAGTTCAGTCACTCAGTCGTGTCCAACTCTTTGTGACCCCATGAATTGCAGCAAGCCAGGCCTCACTGTCCATCACCAACTCCCTGCTTATTTAACTTATATGCAGAGTACATCATGAGAAATGCTGGGCTGGAAGAGGCACAAGCTGGAATCAAGACTGCCAGGAGAAATATCAATAACCTCAGATATGCAGATGACACCACCCTTATGGCAAAGAGTGAAGAAGAGCTAAAATGCCTCTTGATGAAAGTGAAAGAGGAGAGTGAAAAAGTTGGCTTAAAGCTCAACATTCATAAAACGAAGATCATGGCATTCAGTCCCATCACTTCATGGCAAGATGGGGAAACAGTGGCTGATTTTATTTTGGGGGGCTCCAAAATCACTGCAGATGGTGACTATAGCCATGAAATTAAAAGATGCTAACTACTTGGACTCCTTGAAAAGAAAGTTATGACCAACCCAGACAGAATATTAAAAAGTAGAGACATTACTTTGTCTACAAAGGTTCATCTAGTCAGGGCTATGGTTTTTCAGGTAGTCATTATGGATGTGAGAGTTAGACTATAAAGAAAGCTGAATGCCAAAGAATTGATGTTTTTGAACTGTGGTGTTGGAGAAGACTCTTGAGAGTCCATGGACTGCAAGGAGATTCAACCAATCCATCCTAAAGGAGATCAGTCCTAGGTGTTCATTGGAAGGACTGATGTAGAAGCTGAAACTCCAATACCTTGGCGACCTGATGTGAAGAGCTGGCTCATTGGAAAAGACCGTGATGCTTGGAAAGACTGGGAGCAGGAGGAGAAGAGGACGACAGAGGATGAGATGGTTGGATGGCATCACCAACTCAATGGACATGAGTTTGGGTAAACTCCAGGAGGTGGTGATGGACAAGATGGCGTGGAGTGCTGCGTTTCATGGGGTCACAGAGTCGGACATGACTGAGCAACTGAACTGAACTGAACTGAAGGCATTCAAAAACGATGATAAATTCCCCAGAATCAGAAAGGCTCTCACGAGCCAGGTAAGTTGTTGACTCAGAAATGAACTGAGTTTCCCTTAGTTTCCTGTTGGGCCAATCCCATGATCAGGCACATGCCATGCCACCTAGTGAAGGACAATCAGGATGTGGTACAAACCTGCAAACAGTGGGTGTCTTGTGCTTGTCCAAATACCCAGTCATGAACACACAAAGGGAGAGAGAGAAATGGCATACAATAAAGAAAGGTGAAACAACAAAGCTTAAAAAAAAAAAAGTTAAAAAAAAGAGAGAAAAACATGAGCCATGAAACAGTTTTGTTATTGTTTATTCACTAAGTCAGACTATTGCAACCCCATGGACGGTAGCTGCACAGGTTGCTCTGTCCATGGGATTCTGCAGCTAAGAATACTGGAGTGGGCTGCCATTTCCTTTACCAGTGAATCTTCCTGGATCTGAGGTCAAACCCGTATCTCCAGCACTGTCAGGCAGATTCTTTACCACTGCCCTACCTGGGAAGCCTGATCCATGAAAGGAAGAAACAAAATCGGCACCGACTCCTCCTGAACAATCACAGGAGCCACCCTTAGTGCACAGTGAGTGTCACACACTGTCCTGGGGAGGAGCTCCAGGTGGGCAAGAGGACGCTGAGCTCAGCTCCATGAGGCACATTAGGGGGTCGCATCTCCTGAAAACACACGACACAAGCAGGAAGACTCCTCCATACCAAGGCTGGATAGGACCATCCCCATGGAGCTGGGTGGGAAGGGAAGAGAAGCCTTCAGATCAGGACTGAGCCCACAGGAGTGCCCCAGACAAAGAGGAGGAAGAGGGGTTTGGAGGTTCTCCCTGGAGAGACCCTGGAGACACCACACACTGGGCACTGCAGCCCTTGGATGACCCCAGGAGGTCGCAGCCCCCAGCTGCTGTGAACCGAGGGGGACCCACAGGAGGCCCAGGAACATGACTACTCTCCTGAGACACGCACCAGCTCCTGCTCCTGGAACAAGCTGAGGGAGTCACTGGACACTGTCCAGGACTCAGCCCATTTACTGGGCAGTCTGTGTGCCCCCCCAGTCCACAGATGCCCCCTCAGTGCCTCTGGATCCAGTTCACTCCCCCTGGGGTGAGGGCCACCATGCTGGGCAGAGTGGGCAGTGAGGGTACAGAGCCAGCTCAGACCAGCAGGACAACTGGATGGGCCAGGGTGGCCGTTGGCTATGAGAGGGGATCGGGGAGCAGGGTTCTGGAAATATCCTTCTTCGTTTCCCTCACAGTAAGTTCTTTAAAAGCCTATGTGACAAGGACCCTCTGCCCACCAGCTCTCTGACCTGTCTTCATCTCCTGTCTCCCTACTTCACTAACTTCAACCCACATCAGTCCACTTTCTGGCTCTTAAATGTTCCATAAACACTCTTCCTTCCTGGAATAAGCATTATCTGTGCCAGAGAAATGCAAGGAGCCACTGTCTCTGTGTTTCAAGGCTATGTTTTACAAATGAAAAGTTGTGTGAAATGAAGTGTAGTTAATGCCTCTGTCTAACAGAAGTATAGAAATGAGAGAGATTGTGCAGAATTATCTCAACAAGCACTTACCTATTTATAACAGTTAAATTCTTCTGATTTCATTCACAGTCTCATTCTCCATGAGACTAATGACTCAAGACATTTCTCATTTCACTTATTGACACTTGTTGATATGACAATGTCTTTCTAAAGAACGTCAATAAAGTTTTGCTGAATGACCAATGAATAAACTCAAAATATGTAAGGATTCATCAAAATGCTGAGCATGGGCAGAAAAATAAGAAATTACATAAATGACTAAGATGTGCTACTTGCTATACAGGAAGCAAAATATAATACTGGAATTTTTAAATCATATTTTTAGCTTACCAAGATACTTGGGCTGTTTCAAATGAAGTTGCAATCTGTACAGTGAAGTTTATATGTCTTTGTAAACAAACAAACTCACATATGTGTCTAGGAAAATTACAAGTTAAATGCACCAAAGGTAAGTATTATCAAATGGGTAAACACAGCTGATCTTTATTTCCTATCCTGTCCCTTCTCTGTCTAAATATTCTGTCATACACATGTATTATTTCAATGATCAGGAAACAAGAGCTTTTAAGTCTATGCTGTTTCATAAACTGCTTATTTTTAAAAGGAAAGGCATGGTCTCAGAAGTTTAGACACTTGATTTAAACTTCTCCATCAAGAAATCAAAAGCTTTAAAGAAAAGCAAAAGCTGAGAGAATTCAGCTCCAACAAACCAGCTCTCCAACAAATGCTAAAGGATGTTCTCTAGACAGGAAACACAGAAAGGGTGTACAAATCTGAATTCAAAACAACAAAGTAAATGGCAATGGGATCATACTTATCAATAATTACCTTAAATGTAAATGGATTGAATGTCCCAACCAAAAGACAAAGATTGGCTGAATGCATACAAAAACAAGGCTCCTATATATGTTGTCTACAAGAGACCCGCCTCGATACAAGGGACACATACAGACTAAGAGTGAAGGGCTGGAAAAAGATATTCCACGCAAACAGAGACCAAAAGAGAGCAATACTCATATCAGATAAAATAGGCTTTAAAATAAAGGGTGTGAAAAGAGACAAAGAAGGACACTACATAATGATCAAAGGATTAATCCAAGAAGAAGATAAAACAATTTTAAATATATATCCACCCAACATAGGAGCATCGCAACATGTAAGACAAATGCTAACAAACATGAAAGGGGGAATTAACAATAACACAGTAATAGTGGGCGACTTTAACACCCCACTCACACCTATGGACAGATCAACTAAACAGAAAATTAACAAAAAAACGCAAACTTTAAATGATACAATAGACCAGCTAGACTTAATTGATATCTATAGGACATTTCACCCCAAAACAATGAATTTCACCTTTTTCTCAAGTGCACATGGAACCTTCTCCACGATAGATCACATCCTGGGTCATAAATCTAGCCTTGGTAAATTCAAAAAAACTGAAATGATTCCAAGCATCTTTTCAGACCACAATGCACTAAGATTAGATCTCAATTACAGGAGAAAAACTATTAAAAATTCCAACATATGGAGACTGAACATGCTGCTGAATGACCAACAAATCACAGAAGAAATAAAAAAGAATCAAAATATGCATAGAAACAAATGAAAATGAAAACACAACAACCCAAAACCTATGGGAAACTGTAAAAGCAGTGCTAAGGGGAAGGTCCTTTCTGGAGTTATTTCCCCACTGATCTCCAGTAGCATGTTGGGCATCTACTGACCTGGGGAGTTCCTCTTTCAGTATCCTATCATTTTGCCTTTTCATGGGGTTCTCAAGGCAAGAATACTGAAGTGGCTTGCCATTCCCTTCTCCAGTGGACCACGTTTTGTCAGACCTCTCCACCATGACCCGCCCGTCTTGGGTTGCCCCGTGGGCATGGCTTGCTTTAATTGAGTTAGACAAGGCTGTGGTCCTAGTGTGATTGGATTGACTAGTTTTCTTTGAGTATGGTTTCAGTTTGTCTGCCCTCTGATGCCCTCTTGCAATGCCTACCATCTTACTTGGGTATCTCTTACCCTGGGCATGGGGTATCTCTTCAAGGCTGCTCCAGCAAAGCGCAGCCACTGCTCCTTACCTTGGATGAGATCAGTGAATAAATAACTCCAGAAAGAAAGAAGGGATGGAGCCAAAGCAAAAACAATACCCACTTGTGCATGTGACTGGTGATAGAAGCAAGGTCTAATGCTGTAAAGAGCAATATTGCATAGGAACCTGGAACATCAGGTCCATGAATCAAGGCAAACTGGAAGTGGTCAAACAAGAGATGGCAAGAGTGAACGTCGACATTCTAGGAATCAGCAAACTGAAATGGACTGGAATGGGTGAATTTAACTCAGATGACCATTATATCTACTNCCCCCCCAGTCCACAGATGCCCCCTCAGTGCCTCTGGATCCAGTTCACTCCCCCTGGGGTGAGGGCCACCATGCTGGGCAGAGTGGGCAGTGAGGGTACAGAGCCAGCTCAGACCAGCAGGACAACTGGATGGGCCAGGGTGGCCGTTGGCTATGAGAGGGGATCGGGGAGCAGGGTTCTGGAAATATCCTTCTTCGTTTCCCTCACAGTAAGTTCTTTAAAAGCCTATGTGACAAGGACCCTCTGCCCACCAGCTCTCTGACCTGTCTTCATCTCCTGTCTCCCTACTTCACTAACTTCAACCCACATCAGTCCACTTTCTGGCTCTTAAATGTTCCATAAACACTCTTCCTTCCTGGAATAAGCATTATCTGTGCCAGAGAAATGCAAGGAGCCACTGTCTCTGTGTTTCAAGGCTATGTTTTACAAATGAAAAGTTGTGTGAAATGAAGTGTAGTTAATGCCTCTGTCTAACAGAAGTATAGAAATGAGAGAGATTGTGCAGAATTATCTCAACAAGCACTTACCTATTTATAACAGTTAAATTCTTCTGATTTCATTCACAGTCTCATTCTCCATGAGACTAATGACTCAAGACATTTCTCATTTCACTTATTGACACTTGTTGATATGACAATGTCTTTCTAAAGAACGTCAATAAAGTTTTGCTGAATGACCAATGAATAAACTCAAAATATGTAAGGATTCATCAAAATGCTGAGCATGGGCAGAAAAATAAGAAATTACATAAATGACTAAGATGTGCTACTTGCTATACAGGAAGCAAAATATAATACTGGAATTTTTAAATCATATTTTTAGCTTACCAAGATACTTGGGCTGTTTCAAATGAAGTTGCAATCTGTACAGTGAAGTTTATATGTCTTTGTAAACAAACAAACTCACATATGTGTCTAGGAAAATTACAAGTTAAATGCACCAAAGGTAAGTATTATCAAATGGGTAAACACAGCTGATCTTTATTTCCTATCCTGTCCCTTCTCTGTCTAAATATTCTGTCATACACATGTATTATTTCAATGATCAGGAAACAAGAGCTTTTAAGTCTATGCTGTTTCATAAACTGCTTATTTTTAAAAGGAAAGGCATGGTCTCAGAAGTTTAGACACTTGATTTAAACTTCTCCATCAAGAAATCAAAAGCTTTAAAGAAAAGCAAAAGCTGAGAGAATTCAGCTCCAACAAACCAGCTCTCCAACAAATGCTAAAGGATGTTCTCTAGACAGGAAACACAGAAAGGGTGTACAAATCTGAATTCAAAACAACAAAGTAAATGGCAATGGGATCATACTTATCAATAATTACCTTAAATGTAAATGGATTGAATGTCCCAACCAAAAGACAAAGATTGGCTGAATGCATACAAAAACAAGGCTCCTATATATGTTGTCTACAAGAGACCCGCCTCGATACAAGGGACACATACAGACTAAGAGTGAAGGGCTGGAAAAAGATATTCCACGCAAACAGAGACCAAAAGAGAGCAATACTCATATCAGATAAAATAGGCTTTAAAATAAAGGGTGTGAAAAGAGACAAAGAAGGACACTACATAATGATCAAAGGATTAATCCAAGAAGAAGATAAAACAATTTTAAATATATATCCACCCAACATAGGAGCATCGCAACATGTAAGACAAATGCTAACAAACATGAAAGGGGGAATTAACAATAACACAGTAATAGTGGGCGACTTTAACACCCCACTCACACCTATGGACAGATCAACTAAACAGAAAATTAACAAAAAAACGCAAACTTTAAATGATACAATAGACCAGCTAGACTTAATTGATATCTATAGGACATTTCACCCCAAAACAATGAATTTCACCTTTTTCTCAAGTGCACATGGAACCTTCTCCACGATAGATCACATCCTGGGTCATAAATCTAGCCTTGGTAAATTCAAAAAAACTGAAATGATTCCAAGCATCTTTTCAGACCACAATGCACTAAGATTAGATCTCAATTACAGGAGAAAAACTATTAAAAATTCCAACATATGGAGACTGAACATGCTGCTGAATGACCAACAAATCACAGAAGAAATAAAAAAGAATCAAAATATGCATAGAAACAAATGAAAATGAAAACACAACAACCCAAAACCTATGGGAAACTGTAAAAGCAGTGCTAAGGGGAAGGTCCTTTCTGGAGTTATTTCCCCACTGATCTCCAGTAGCATGTTGGGCATCTACTGACCTGGGGAGTTCCTCTTTCAGTATCCTATCATTTTGCCTTTTCATGGGGTTCTCAAGGCAAGAATACTGAAGTGGCTTGCCATTCCCTTCTCCAGTGGACCACGTTTTGTCAGACCTCTCCACCATGACCCGCCCGTCTTGGGTTGCCCCGTGGGCATGGCTTGCTTTAATTGAGTTAGACAAGGCTGTGGTCCTAGTGTGATTGGATTGACTAGTTTTCTTTGAGTATGGTTTCAGTTTGTCTGCCCTCTGATGCCCTCTTGCAATGCCTACCATCTTACTTGGGTATCTCTTACCCTGGGCATGGGGTATCTCTTCAAGGCTGCTCCAGCAAAGCGCAGCCACTGCTCCTTACCTTGGATGAGATCAGTGAATAAATAACTCCAGAAAGAAAGAAGGGATGGAGCCAATTCTTGGGTTGCCCCGTGGGCATGGCTTGCTTTAATTGAGTTAGACAAGGCTGTGGTCCTAGTGTGATTGGATTGACTAGTTTTCTTTGAGTATGGTTTCAGTTTGTCTGCCCTCTGATGCCCTCTTGCAATGCCTACCATCTTACTTGGGTATCTCTTACCCTGGGCATGGGGTATCTCTTCAAGGCTGCTCCAGCAAAGCGCAGCCACTGCTCCTTACCTTGGATGAGATCAGTGAATAAATAACTCCAGAAAGAAAGAAGGGATGGAGCCAAAGCAAAAACAATACCCACTTGTGCATGTGACTGGTGATAGAAGCAAGGTCTAATGCTGTAAAGAGCAATATTGCATAGGAACCTGGAACATCAGGTCCATGAATCAAGGCAAACTGGAAGTGGTCAAACAAGAGATGGCAAGAGTGAACGTCGACATTCTAGGAATCAGCAAACTGAAATGGACTGGAATGGGTGAATTTAACTCAGATGACCATTATATCTACTATTGTGAGCAGGAATCCCTCAGAAGAAATGGAGTAGCCATCATGGTCAACAAAAGAGTCTGAAATGCAGTACTTGGATGCAACCTCAAAAGCGACAGAATGATCTCTGTTCATTTCCAAGGCAAACCATTCAATATCACAGTAATCCAAGTCTATGCCCCAACCAGTAATGCTGAAGAAGCTGAAGTTGAACGGTTCTATGAATATCTACAAGACCTTTTAGAACTAACACCCAAAAAGATGTCCTTTTCATTATAGGGGACTGGAATGCAAAAGTAGGAAGGCAAGAAACACCTGGAGTAACAGGCAAATTTGGCCTTGGAATGCAGAATGAAGCAGGGCAAAGAATGATAGAATTTTGCCAAGAAAATGCACTGGTCATAGCAAACNATGGACGTGAGTCTGAGTGAACTCCGGGAGATGGTGATGAACAGGGAGGCCTGGCGTGCTGCGATTCATGGGGTCGCAAAGAGTTGGACATGACTGAGCGACTGAACTGAACTGAACTGAACTAAATGTAGGCCACAGGCGTCTTCCCGGTCTCCCGAAGGAGTGGAGACACAAAGTGCCTCCCCGTTCAGATATTAGAAGCCCAGGCAAAATTAGCAGGCTTGGCGAGCCCCTGTGCTCCAGATAGGAATTCAGCCAGAAAAGGAGAAAAGACGACACAGGGGAAGCCAGTCTTTCCAGGAACTGGTCCATTTCTTTATTTTCCAGGTCCACTTTTATACTTTTAGTTGTACATAGAGATAAATGTAAGAAACAGAGTCACGCAGGGTCAGCTGCTCCGACCCTTATCTGAAGACAGTGTTCTCAGCATACCTTTGTTCTTACAAGGATCTTACATTTGTTTACAATATCTTCTGGTCTGGAGACTGATTAACATTTTATGGCCTCACATTTCTTTCTATTAATAAAGGTTAGTCAATCAGAAAACTTGTTTTCCCTTAAGATCTACTTAGTCTTAAGATAGTGATAAAGTTACATTCTTACATAGCGAGGACACAATTATTTATAACAAAGAAAGAGGAGTACAGTGATCTATAACAGAGACAAAATTCATTAACTCAAAAGTCTAGTATTGCTAACATCAAAACTACTATATTTCTTTTTCTACATTCCAATTACATTGATTAACATACTTCCAGGTGCCTAAGGATATGGAGGCCTGGCAGCAATCATTAACTCAGCAATGAAATCCTTCACCAACATGATTTTTATCTTTAGAAAAACCCTATGCTAACTAAGACTTTCAAAACACTCCAAACTCTGTGCTGTTTATGGTTGAGAGGTTATAAACAATCATGTACATAGTAACAAGAGTGTGGATAATCCTGTCACACAAGCTAGTCTGCCAGCAGAGGTTTGACCTGAGACACTCCTTTTATATGCAGGAGACTATTATCTGGAACTCTAAGTTAATTTTCCAGAGAAAAGTGGTCAGGGATAGCCCCTGTTAATGTCAGAAGAGTGTAGTATAACAGACAGATTTCGGTTTTAGGGGTATATGCTCAAGAATCTCCAGGGGGACCCCTGAGGCTTGATCCCGCCTTTGCATATTGTCAGGCCTCCTTCCTCATGACCTTTGCCACGGGTGGGATTCCTCACGCTGGCTCCCAGCACAGACACTTCATTTAAGTACCTCCACCAAGTACAAAAATCTTCACCACCCTAGTTGCAAGAAATTCTCGAAGAATCTCAGTGAGTGTTGAGAGTCAATATTCTTCAGAGAATGGATACTCAGGGTGACCAACACCACTGAAAGAGAAAGAGGAGGATTCATTTATTAAATCACTCATGTTGTCATAGAGCATTACTCTATGATGTGGTCAGGATGGGATAAAACTCTAAATCTACAAACACATCCCTCCTTCTCCCCCAACAAGCACATATGCAGGTGTCTGCTCCATGTGCACATGGCACAGTCCTGCACGTCCAGTCCCAACATCCACATGCAATATTCACTTCACAGTGACAGGTAGTTTGACTTGTTAAAATTTATATGAGACCACAAGACTTGGCAGTAACTGTAGCAGTCATTTCAGACACAGGTGAAACTTCTGCCCCTAGATGATGAAAAGGTGCACAGTGAACAAATTAGTTGCCATTTTTCATACACTCATGGTATATGGGTAAGCAAATGAGCACTCCAAAAATGCAGAGTGCCTGGAACTTTGATGCTGTGAAAGTGCTGCACTCAATATGCAAGCAAATTTGGAAAACTCAGCAGTGGCCAAGGACTGGAAAAGGTCAGTTTTCATTCCAATTCCAAAAAAAAAAGGCAATGCAAAAGAATGCTCAAACTACTGCACAATTGCACTCATCTCACATGCTAGTAAAGTAATGCTCAAAATCCTCCAAGCCAGGCTTCAGCAATATGTGAACCGTGAACTCCCTGATGTTCAAGCTGGTTTTAGAAAAGGCAGAGGAACCAGAGATCAAATTGCCAACATCTGCTGGATCATGGAAAAAGCAAGAGAGTTCCAGAAAAACATCTATTTCTGCTTTATTGACTATGCCAAAGCCTTTGACTGTGTGGATCACAATAAACTGTGGAAAATTCTGAAAGAGATGGGAATACCAGACCACCTAACCTGCCTCTTGAGAAATCTGTATGCAGGTCAGGAAGCAACAGTTAGAACTGGACATGGAACAACAGACTGGTTCCAAATAGGAAAAGGAGTACGTCAAGGCTGTATATTGTCTCCCTGCTTATTTAACTTATATGCAGAGTACATCATGAGAAACGCTGGACTGGAAGAAACACAAGCTGGAATCAAGATTGCCGGGAGAAATATCAATAACCTCAGATATGCTGATGACACCACCCTTATGGCAGAAAGTGAGGAGGAGCTAAAAAGCCTCTTGATGAAAGTGAAGGAGGAGAGCGAAAAAGTTGGCTTAAAGCTCAACATTCAGAAAACGAAGATCATGGCATCCGGTCCCATCACTTCATGGGAAATAGATGGGGAAACAGTGGAAACAGTGTCAGACTTTATTTTTTTGGGCTCCAAAATCACTGCAGATGGTGACTGCAGCCATGAAATTAAAAGACGCTTACTCCTTGGAAGAAAAGTTATGACCAACCTGGATAGTATATTCAAAAGCAGAGACATTACTTTGCCGACTAAGGTCCGCCTAGTCAAGGCTATGGTTTTTCCTGTGGTCATGTATGGATGTGAAAGTTGGACTGTGAAGAAAGCTGAGCGCCGAAGAATCGATGCTTTTGAACTGTGGTGTTGGAGAAGACTCTTGAGAGTCCCGTGGACTGCAAGGAGATCCAACCAGTTCATTCTGAAGGAGATCAACCCTGGGATTTCTTTGGAAGGACTGATGCTAAAGCTGAAACTCCAGTACTTTGGCCACCTCACGAGAAGAGTTGACTCATTGGAAAAGACTCTGATGCTGGGAGGGATTGGGGGCAGGAGGAGAAGGGGACAACAGAGGATGAGATGGCTGGATGGCATCACAGACTCGATGGACGTGAGTCTGAGTGAACTCCGGGAGATGGTGATGGACAGGGAGGCCTGGCGTGCTGCGATTCATGGGGTCGCAAAGAGTTGGACACAACTGAGCTACTGAACTGAACTGAACTGATATGTATATACTTACATATATTTATATTTATATAAGTATATGTATATTAAGTATATGTATATCTGTATCTTTGTTCCATTTGCCAACTCTTTATCGTTTAAATATTTGAATTTAACATCCATGCATCAAATGTGTGTGTGTTTGTATGTAGATTTCAAAAACATTTTCCAAAGTTCAGTCTGAAATCAACAATAAGGCTTATGTTGAAGAAAAACGTTGGGGAATCATACGGATAGTCATTAAAGTGAAGAATATGCAGACTGAGGAGGGGTAAAATCAAGTCTTATGCTTGCTGCTGCTGCTGCTAAGTTGCTTCAGTCGTGTCCAACTCTGTGCAGCCCCATAGACGGCAGCCCACCAAGCTTCCCCTTCCCTGGGATTCTCCAGGCAAGATCATTGGAGTGGGTTGTCATTTCCTTCTCCAGTGCATGAAAGGAAAAGTGAAAGTGAAGTCGCTCAGTCATGTCTGACTCTTAGCAATGCCATGTACTGCAGCCTACCAGGCTCTGCTGTCCATGGGATTTTCCAGGCAAGAGTACTGGAGTAGGTTGCCATTGCCTTCTCCACTTACTCATGCTTAGGAAGAAACAAAAAGAAAACCATTAGAAGATAATGAGAGAAATTTCTCTGTGACATAGAAGAAAGTCCAGGAGATGTTTTAACACAAAAATTAAAAGAAGGGACCCTTTTAAGAAAGAGGGATAGCAAAGCACTGGAGAGGTCCAGAAAATGCAGAGATATTTCAAAATATTTTGAAAATGGAATTTATTGGCTGATTTTTAGTAAAAGCAGCATCTGTTCTACAGTAGACTAGTAAGTAAAGGGAAGAGGAAGACATAGAAACTGAGCAGACAGGGTAACTTCAACTTCTCAAGTAAGGAAGAAATTAAATAGGACAAAGAATAGAGTCAAAGATGGAAATTAAGAAGTGTTTCACTATAGTTGTTGCTTCAATTTTTTGAGAAAACTGAGAAGTTTCTGGGTGAAGAGAAAGCATAGCATATGTGAAGAAAGAGGATGGATGTAGAAGGAGGCCACATGCATACCTTAAAGGAAGAGGCAAATTTTTCAAATGTGGGAAGGATATAAGAAGATGCTTATTCCACTAGGATAGAAAGAAAACAGAAGGTTGAGAGGAAAGTAGAAAACTGAAAAGGTCTTCTATCATAGATACTTTTTTATTTTCTCCCAAAGCTTCCTCTGATTTCCACATTTACCCATAAGTATTCATATACAGTTATTCACTTTCTTCTTTCTGTTATCTCTTCTTGCATATAAATTTTTTTCCAGTATACTCTAAATGGGCTTCCTTGGTGGCCCAGAGGTTAAAGTATCTGCCTACAATGTGGGAGACCCAGGTTTGATCCCTGGGTTGGGAAGATCCCCTGGAGAAGGAAATGGCAACCCATTGCAGTATTCTTGCCTGGAAAATCTCATGGACTGATAAGCTTGGTAGGCTACAGTCCATGGGGTCACAAAGAGTCAGACATGACTGAGCAACTTCACTTTCTCTTCACTTTCTAAATGTTAATTCTTGATTAAAGTATCTTCATACACAGCCCCCTTCCTCAATTAGCTATGAATTACCTGAGTATTTGACTTGCCATATTTATTCCTACATGTTAAGCTCAGTGCAAAGTGTCTGCCTTATTTTAGGCTCTTAATTTGAGCCTTAGTTCAAAATATGTAGAAGAGTATAAAATACATATTTCAAGGCAAAACATGTTATTAACACTGTTAAAATTCTGAAAAATCAGATATGTACGGATAAGCAAATTATCAACTGAGAAAGTGGTTTAATTTTGTGTATCTGTCATCTACCCATCTATTCACTCATTCATTTAAAGGTGAAAGATTCCAGATACTCAGGTCCCTGGGCCCCTGAAAGGCATTTACAGAACAGCTCATCTGACTTATGGGTAAAGGACAAAGCCTATTTTCCTTTCAGATATGAAAACTCAAAACTTGACTTTATTAGTACATACTCTAGTCAAGTAAGCTAACTAAACTAGAATGAGTTCAGTTCACTTCAGTTGTTCAGTTGTGTCTGACTCTTGGTGACCCCTGAATCACAGCATACTAGACCTCCCTGTCCATCACCAACTCCAAGAGTTAACCCAAACTCATGTCCATTGATGCCATACAGCCATCTTATTTTCTGTTGGCCCCTTCTCCTCCTGCCCTCAATCTTTCCCAGCATCAAGATCTTTTCAAATGGGTCACCTCTTTGCATCAGGTGGCCAAAGTATTGGAGTTTCAGCTTCAACATCAGTCTTTCCAATGAATACCCAGGACTGATCTTTAGGATGGACTAGTTGGATCTCCTTGCTGTCCAAGGGACTCTCAAGAGTCTTCTCCAATACCACACTTCAAAAGCATCAATTCTTCTGCGCTCAGCTTTCTTTATAGTCCAACTCTCACATCCATACATGACCACTGGAAAAACCATAGCCTTGACTAGACAGACCTTTGTTGACAAAGTGATGTCTCTGCTTTTTAATATGCTGTCTAGATTGGTCATAGCTTTTCTTCCAAAGGGTCGTCTAGTTTCATGGCTGCAGTTACCATCTGCAGTGATTTTGGAGCCCCCCAAAATAAAGTCTGACACTGTTTCCACTGTTTCCCCAGCTATTTGCCATGAAGTGATGAGACCAGATGTCATGATCTTCATTTTCTGAATGTTGAGTTTTAAGCCAAATTTTACTCTCCTCTTTCACTTTCATCAAGAGGCTCTTTAGTTCTTCCTCACTTTCTGCCATAAGGGTGGTGTCATCTGCATATCTGAGGTTATCGATATTTCTCCTGGCAATCTTGATTCCAGCTTGTGCTTCATCCAGCCCAGCATTTCTCCTGATGTACTCTTCATATAAGTTAAATAAGCAGGGTGACAATATACAGCCTTGACATACTCATTTCCAGATTTGGAACCAGTCTGTTGTTCCATGTCTAGTTCTAACTGTTGCTCCCTGACCTGCATACAGATTTCTCAAGAGTTAGGTCAGGTGGTCTGGTATTCCCATCTCTTTCAGAATTTTCCACAGTTAATTGTGATCCACACAGTCAAAAGCTTTAGCATAGTCAATAAAGCAGAAATATATGTTTTTCTGGAACTCTCGCTATTTCCATGATCCAGCAGATGTTCACAATTTGATCTTTGGTTCCTCTGCCTTTTCTAAAACTAGCTTGAACATCTGGAAGTTCATGATCAACTAGAATAGTTCTTATATAATTGAGTCAATGCCCTTTAAAACAAAATTTTTCTAAATCAAAACGCAATGCAATAAGAGGTGAACAAATAAAATATTTGACTAAAATTGGAGCTCTCTGGTCTGTGAGAATAAATCATTATCTGGAAATCAAAATCATTAAAATGTAGTTAAGGACATAGGTGAAAAATATGAGGAATATAGCAATTTAAAAATAGCTTCTTAAATAAAACCAATTTATCCCTCAAAGTCCAGCTATGCAAAACAAAAAAACAAAGAACAAACCTATGAAACAGAATTTGATTCATAGATTTCCTTGTACACTGTACATAGTACATGTCACCAAGAATACAAAATAAAGTTCAAAAAGCCAGTGTTTTCATAGATGAAATCATAAAGGATTTCATGTTTTTTCCTTATGTAAAATTAAGAAAAGCAGCCGAGAATGTAATATTAATTATACTTATTGCTACTGCTGTTAAGTCACTTCAGTCATGTCCGACTCTGTGCAAACCCATAGACGGCAGCCCACCAGGCTCCCCAGTCCCTGGGATTCTCCAGGCAACAACACTGGAGTGGGTTGCCATTTCCTTCTCCAATGCATGAAAGTGAAACGTGAAAGTGAAGTCGCTCAGTTAATTATACTTAAACAGCTTTATTATAATCATTATTACTGTTGGAATGCAATTGCAGATTAGAAAACCCTTTCTAGATAAAGGAGATTTATATGAACCAAAAAAACCTCGATNCAACACTGGAGTGGGTTGCCATTTCCTTCTCCAATGCATGAAAGTGAAACGTGAAAGTGAAGTCGCTCAGTTAATTATACTTAAACAGCTTTATTATAATCATTATTACTGTTGGAATGCAATTGCAGATTAGAAAACCCTTTCTAGATAAAGGAGATTTATATGAACCAAAAAAACCTCGATAGTATTTTTCTAATAAAAGGGATTTTGAGATTGTGAACATATATTTTCTTTTAACAAGAAAACTATTGGAATGAAATGTAAGAAGAGCTCATTATTATAAATCTGCCTAAAAACTGAATTCAAATTGACTGCTGGCTATCTATCCTAATTCACAGGAAGTTAGAAACTGGTTCTACTAGTCACTACAGAACTATATGGGAAACATAAACCAATAAACTCAGAATTGCCTATTCATACACTTTTTAAAAGATCTAAAACATCTGTGCAATTCTTTCTTTTAAATATGGAATTGAGAAACCATTATCTCTGAATTATTTATTAGGTATCCAAATACTATAGTAATATGCACAATCCTAAATGTACAGTGTTGTGAATTTTTAGATGTGAATGCAGAGATGTATAAAAGGAAGCATTTCTGCCAGCCCACACATTCTCTCATAACCCCTGTAATTTAATCTCACAAAAACCTCCAAATACTTTTTAACTTCTAACACCGTAGGTTCAGTTCAGTTCAGTTCAGTCACTCAATCATGTCCGACTATTTGTGACCCCATGGACTGCAGCATGCCAGGCTTCCCTGTTCATCATCAACTCCCAGAGCTTGCTAAAACTCATGTCCATCAAGTTGGTGATATCATCCAACCATATCATCCTCTCTCATCCCCTTATCCTCCTGCCTTCAAGCAAGAAAGTTCCAGAGCACCATAAGTAATATTTGTCTATTCTTAAGTTTTATGGAAATAAAATCATGCATATGCCCTCTGTTGGGTGTAACTTATTTGCATATCATATCTGTGTGACCCATCTTTATTTTTTCATCTATTGTTAATGGACATTTGGGTGGTTTTCAGGTCTTTTATGAGTATTCTTTCCATGCACAATTTATGCACATGTTTTTAGGGTATATAGACTCATTTTTGTAGGTATGTACATCCCTCTGTTTTAAGAAATGCTGGATTATAAAATAACATGCTCATCTTTACAAAATAATGTATATAATGGCTACCAGGACTCTTATTTATATAATCCTTGTCTATAGTACTGATAGTTTGCGATCACAATTTAACATACAATTTATTTTTATCTCACAAAGCTCAAAATATGTGCATTCAAAATGTATGTAGGCATTCAAAGCGTATCTACTTTCAAAACTTTTAAGTGAAAGAAGACTTTAAAATTTGCAATCACATAGAAACACCAGATAACTGGATCATATTTTGGCAGGGCATTTCATCAGTGACCTACAGAAAATAGAGCTGAAATAGTTTCATTTGAAGTCATCATTTTGACCTTTTCAAAGAATGATTTGGCTTTTAATCAGAAATCTGTGTTTCATTCTGAACAAGGAACACATCATCCCAATTCAGCTATTTCCATACAAATGAACTACTTTCCATATCATAAGATTAGTAACGAAAACTTAGACTCCTGTAGACCTGTGTTCAGACAGAAGACCACTCTATTCTTGCTGAACATGAAGTGTGTCTGGTGTGTTTGAAAGTTAGACTGTTGCAGTGCTCTGAAGTGATAAGGGAATAAATGCCTATTGGCTATGATTAACCTCCACTGCTAGTAAAGTAATGCTCAAAATTCTCCAAGCCAGGCTTCAGCAATACGTGAACCGTGAACTCCCCGATGTTCAAGCTGGTTTTAGAAAAGGCAGAGGAACCAGAGATCAAATTGCCAACATCCACTGGATCATCAAAAAAGCAAGAGAGTTCCAGAAAAACATCTACTTCTGCTTTATTGACTATGCCAAAGCCTTTGACTGTGTGGATCACAATTAACTGGGGAAAATTCTGAAAGAGATGGGAATACCAGACCACCTAACCTGCCTCTCGAGAAATCTGTATGCAGGTCAGGAAGCAACAGTTAGAACTGGACATGGCACAACAGACTGGTTCCAAATAGGAAAAGGAGTACGTCAAGGCTGTATATTGTCACCCTGCTTATTTAACTTCTATGCAGAGTACATCATGAGAAACACTGGACTGGAAGAAACACAAGCTGGAATCAAGATTGCCGGGAGAAATATCAATAACCTCAGATATGCTGATGACACCACCCTTATGGCAGAAAGTGAAGAGGAGCTAAAAAGCCTCTTGATGAAAGTGAAAGAGGAGAGCGAAAAAGTTGGCTTAAAGCTCAACATTCAGAAAACGAAGATCATGGCATCCAGTCCCATCACTTCATGGGAAATAGATGGGGAAACAGTGGAAACAGTGTCAGACTTTATTTTTTGGGGCTCCAAAATCACTGCAGATGGTGACTGCAGCCATGAAATTAAAAGACGCTTACTCCTTGGAAGAAAAGTTATGACCAACCTAGATAGTATATTCAAAAGCAGAGACATTACTTTGCCGACTAAGGTCCGCCTAGTCAAGGCTATGGTTTTTCCTGTGGTCATGTATGGATGTGAGAGTTGGACTGTGAAGAAGGCTGAGCACCAAAGAATCGACGCTTTTCAACTGTGGTGTTGGAGAAGACTCTTGAGAGTCCCTTGGACTGCAAGGAGATCCAACCAGTCCATTCTGAAGGAGATCAACCCTGGGATTTCTTTGGAAGGAATGATGCTAAAGCTGAAAGTCCAGTACTTTGGCCACCTCATGTGAAGAGTTGACTCATTGGAAAAGACTCTGATGCTGGGAGGGATTGGGGGCAGGAGGAGAAGGGGATGACCGAGGATGAGATGGCTGGATGGCATCAGGGACTCGATGGACGTGAGTCTGAGTGAAGTTCGAGAGATGGTGATGAACAGGGAGGCCTGGCGTGCTGTGATTCATGGGGTCGCAAAAAGTTGGACACGACTGAGCGACTGAACTGAACTGAACTGAAGAGCTGCCACAAGCACCTGAATAATCACACAGCTCAAAGTGGGAATATTTCTTTCTTAATTTATAGTGTATTAAAACAATTATATTAGTATTACTTCAGTTTTCCTTTTTTTCATCTTTTTACTTTTCTTTCTGAACTTGTCCTTTTCAGTTCATTAAAAAGTGCCCTCTGAGCGATTCCAAGTGCCAGGAGCTGTGCTGTTGACCCAAGCCCATAAAGATGAGTAAGTCTAGGCATTCACAGCCTAATGAAGAAGAACACAGGATTATACTTAAGAGCCCCTAAGTACAGAAAAATAACCTTCCACATTTTTTCTTTTATCATGGCTTTTCTCAGAAGCATGATACAGCTTTACAAGTAATAGGGAGAGTTTTTAGATCCCTCATTGGAAACAAAATCTTCATTTTACCAATAATTTGTATTCCCTTCTCTCCAAACTCCCTTCCAACTTCTCCCTGTTTGATCAGTCATCTGTCTCTTCAGTCTTGACATCCCCCTGCAGTAATCAGGCAGCTGAAATCTCACGTTAGTGACTAAGTCAAAGTACAGGAGGTAGGGACTCCACAGTAGATGGATCACTGATGAACAAATACAACACATGTGTGAGTCTTGACTCAATAAAGCAGAAGACCCAGATGATCTTACCTGGGTATGTCCTGCTAAGGACACAGCAGTCACTCACCGGAGGGTCAGCTAAGCTCATGATCTACTGGTAATTCAGCTTTGTGAGATAACAAGGATGAGGATGTGGGAGTTAGGGGGGAAAAGGCCAATGAAGAGACCGATTTGAAAGAAATGGATGATGGCTTGGAGAAAAAATTGCCCATTAGGAAGAAAATCTGCCAGTCACTTAGGGGACACATTGGAAGCAGGCCCCTTGTGACTTCATAGCACAGATGCACATTGGATTTCATGGGACCATCTTCACAAAAAATATCAACAATACATTTTGTAATTTTGTTAGGCATAATATGAATGCCTTCTTCCCAGGTGGCTCAGTGGCTAAGGATCCACCTGCCAAGCAGGAGACCTGGGTTCAATCCCTAGGGTAGCAAGATCCATTGGAGAATGAAATGACAATCCACTCCAGTATTATTGCCTGGGAAATCCCAAGTACAGAGGAGCCTGTTGGGCTAGAGTGCATGGGATGGTAGAGAGTCATACAGGACTTAGAGATTAAACAAAAACAACAAAACAAGAATGCAATGCAGGATTAATTCATTATTATACAGTTATTATTAATATAATTATTTTCCCCTGATGTAAAAAGAATTAAAGATGAAACATGTTCACAAGTCCNAAACAAAAACAACAAAACAAGAATGCAATGCAGGATTAATTCATTATTATACAGTTATTATTAATATAATTATTTTCCCCTGATGTAAAAAGAATTAAAGATGAAACATGTTCACAAGTCCTTGAATAAACACTGGCCTGCAGACACTGTGCCCTCTGTTTCCTGAGTCTCTCAGCCCTGAGAGGAGGTACACCAGGCACAGGGATCAAGGGCACAAAGTAGTGAATTCACTATGATGTGAACTCGGGATTTTATTGATGCACCGTTCTGGGCTCCAATCACATTTTGGTTTGTCCGAGATGAAGCCCTAGGGGAAACCTCTGGTGTGAGGTCTGCAGAAAGCCCCTGGTTTACTCTTATGCTGGCAATCAAGACTGTCTTCCAAAAATTAAGCTTTAAAAAGCTTAATTCCCCTACTGAACTGCCTGCTACAGAAAATAACATATGTGTGAAACATCTGCAAGTCACTTACGGTAAAAATTCATAGTATCTTCTATTTCTGTTGAGGCCATCAATTGCTTTCATGTCTTCTGGACTCAGTTCAAAGTCAAACACCTGGAAGAGAGGAAAGAACCATGTTTACTCCCCCAATAACTGGCATCCCCCTGGGGACTGGAGGACTTTCCTACTGGATGGAGACAAGAAGAGGGGACAGGGAAGCCATGTCTGTCTTCAGCTTCCAGGTGAACAAGCCTGGGAGCCTCTGCTGAGTTCTCACCTCTCCTTCCCACACCTTCTCCATCTCACAAACGTTACAGTGCATCAGTCCCTTATCTTTCTAAGTGAATCCCTTGAAAAAAACAAACAAATCAAAACCTTCTTTTACCAAGCACAGTGGTTGGGCACTCCTGACTCGATACTGAACCTGAGCTAATGTTAGACTGATTAACTCTCCCCAACATGCCCTAAGGGTGACAGCATTCAGCTGAAGCAGTGTCAGAAGGAGGCTCCTCCATGAAAGCCTATTCAAAATCTGATATCAAACATACTCATTACCTATAATTGAATCTAAAAAACTTTATGAATATGCCTTTGTGGAGAAAGTTATGAAAAGTGTTTTAGACATTAGAGAACACCTAAATAATTAAAAATTCATATCATAATTTTGAAACAGAAAGCTCAGTTTCATCAAGAAATTCATTTTCTCCAAAGTGATCTAGTGTTTCAGTGCAACATGAACCAAAGACTTAAACACATATTATTTTGTGGAATTCAGTAAAGTGACACTAAGTTTGAAATAAATAGCTAGTCAAGAGCAGTCAAGATAGCCTTAAAGAAGAAGAATATACCATTCTGAGAAGCAACACTTACTTTATACTTTTCTTACACAGTACAGAAAACTGAATAGTTAAGTATAAGAGAGAGGTCAGAAATGTATTTATGAACATCTGATATATGACAGAGTTGGCAGTGAAAATCGGTGGAAAATGTGGACACTTAGATTTCCATTTAAATTAAATATATATATATAGGTAATCATTTTATATCATGTTAGAAAATCAGTTCCAGGTGTATTTCAGAGCCAAATTTGAATGCAAACACAAAAACAATTTTTCAGGGGACCATATAATTGACCCTTGACTTGGCCTGAACCACAACCTGCATTGGGCAGTGAAATTTGCCAGAAGAAATGGTGAGTTAGTTCTGAGTCTAGAAATGAAGAGGATCTTTTCCTACTCCCTAGCTTGGGATCATAATTGGGAAATTAAAAGACACTTGCTCCTTGGAAGAAAAGCTATGACAAACCTGCTGCTGCTGCTAAGTCGCTTCAGTCGTGTCTGACTCTGTGCTACCCCACAGACGGCAGCCCACCAGGCTCCTCCGTCCCTAGGATTCTCCAGGCAAGAACACTGGAGTGGGTTGCCATTTCCTTCTCCAATGCATGAAAGTGAAAAGTGAAAGTCAAGTCGCTCAGCCGTGTCCAACTCTTAGCGACCCCATGGACTGCAGCCTACCAGGCTCCTCCGTCCGTGTGATTTTCCAGGCAAGAGTACTGGAGTGGGGTGCCATTGCCTTCTCCGATGACAAACCTAGACAGCATATTAAAAAACAGAGACATAACTTTTCTGACAAAGGTCCATCTAGTCAAAGCTATGGTTTTTCCAGTAGTCATGTATGGATGTGAGAGTTGGACTATAAAGAAAGCTGAGTGCTGAAGTACTGATGCTTTGAACTGTGGTGTTGGAAACAACTCTTGAGAGTCCCTTGGACTGCAAGGAGATAAAATCAGTCAATCGTAAAGGAAATAATTCCTGAATATTCTTTAGAAGGACCGATACTAAAGCTAAAACTCCAATATTTTGGCCATCTGATGCAAAGAGCTGACTCATTGGAAAAGATCCTGATGATGGGAAAGATTGAAGGCAGGAGGAGAAGGAGAGGACAGAGGATGAGATGGTTGGAAGGCATCACCAACTCGATGGACATGAATTTGAGTAAACTCCAGAAGTGGGCAATGGACAGGAAAGCCTGGCATGCTGCAGTCCATGGGGTTGCAAGGAGTCAGACACGACTGAGTAATGAAACTGACTGACTGACTTGGGATCATAGGGCTGTGCTGAGATAGTTGTCACAGTCTCAGTTCAGTTCAGTTCAGTTCGGTCACTCGGTCGTGTCTGACTCTTTGCGATCCCATGAATTGCAGCACACCAGGCCTCCCTGTCCATCACCAACTCCTGGACTTCACTCAAACTCACATCCATTGAGTCAGTGATGCCATCCAGCCATCTCATCCTCTGTCGTCCCCTTCTCCTCCTGCCCCCAATCCCTCCCAACATCAGAGTCCTTTCCAATGAGTCAACTCTTCGCATCAGGTGGCCAAAGTATTGGAGTTTCAGCTTTACCATCAGTCCTTCCAATGAACACCCAGGACTGATCTCCTTCAGAATGGACTGGTTGGATCTCCTTATAGTCCAAGGGATTCTCTCTTACATAAATCACAGCAGGATCCTCTATGACCCACCTCCCAGAATATTGGAAATAAAAGCAAAAATAAATGAATGGGACCTAATTAAAATTAAACGCTGCTGCACAACAAAGGAAACTATAAGCAAGGTGAAAAGACAGCCTTCAGAATGGGAGAAAATAATAGCAAATGAAGCAACTGACAAAGAACTAATCTCAAAAATATAGAAGCAACTCTTGCAGCTCAATTCCAGAAAAATAAATGACCCAATCAAAAAATGGGCCAAACAACTGAACAGACATTTCTCCAAAGACAGACAGATGGCTAACAAACACATGGAATGATGCTCAACATCACTCATTATCAAAGAAATGCAAATCAAAACCACAATGAGGTACCATTTCACGCCAGTCAGAACCACAAAGGCTGGAGAGGGTGTGGAAAAAAGGGACTCCTCATACACTGTTGGTGGGAATGAAAACTTGTACAGCCACTATGGAGAACAGTGTGGAGATTCTTTTTAAAAACAGAAATAGAACTGCCATATGACCCAGCAATCCCACTGCTGGGCATACACACCAAGGAAACCAGAATTGAAATAGACATGTGTACCCCAATGTTCACTGAAGCACTGTTTACAATAGCTAGGACATAGAAGCAACCTAGATGTCCATTAGCAGAGAATGGATAAGAAAGCCATGGCACATATACACAATGGAATATTACTCAGCCATTAAAAAGAATGCATTTGAACCATTTATTATGAGGTGGGTGAAACTGGAGCCTATTATACAGACTGAAGCAAACCATAAAGAAAAACACCAATACAGTATATTAATGCATATATATGGAATTTAGAAAGATGGTAATGATGACTATGTATATGTGAGAGCACAAAAGTGACACAGATGTAAGGAACAGTCTTTTGGACTCTGTGGGAGAATGCAAGGGTGGGATGATTTGAGAGAATAGCATTGAAACATGTATATTGTCATATGTGAAATCGATCACCAGTCCAGCTTCAATGCATGAGACAGGGTGCTCGGGGCTGGTGCACTGGGGTGACCCTGAGGGATGAGATGGGGAGAGAGGTGGGATGGGGGTTCAGGATGGGGAACACATGTACACCCATGGCTGATTCATGTCAATGTATGGCAAAAACCACTACAATATTGTAAAGTAATTAGCCTGCAATTAAAATAAATTAATTAATTTAATTTTAAAAAGGAGGTTAAAGATCACTGCCATAAGTATGTGCCCCCAAATTCACATCTTGATGGTGTTAGAAAAGGAGTTTTTGAGAGGTAATTAGGACATGACTGTGGAGCCCTCATGAATGAGATTTTTTTAAATATCATATAATATAAGAGACAGGACAGCTCTGTGGCCCCCTTAACCATGTTAAGGTACAAGGAGAAGCCTGTGACCTGGAGGAGGGCCCTCACTTGACCACACGGGCAACCTGACCTCAGACCTCCAGCTTCAGAACTGTGAGAAACAAATTTCACTTTTTTCTCAGTCACTCAGGCTGTAGTATTTTGTTAAAACACACAAAAAGTTCTAAAAAAAAATCACATAATGCAATTTCATCAATTGAGAACAAAGACAATAAGATATCATTTGTACAACATGACAGAATAAATTGGAGAAATAGCACTGGAGTTAAAAATCTGTTTTCTGTCCATCCGTAACCCTCTCCAGCCATGCTAACTCTCCTCTTGTCACATCAGGTGGAGAAAACCACCAGGAATACACACAAGGCTTTCATGCACGGGAAAGAGCAGGTAACTCATCTTGACTCAGGGAAAGTGTTAAGAGATGGACATAGAATGCCCCTTGTGAAGGATATTCCCTAGGAGCCCTCTGCCCACAGCCCCACTCATCATCACCTGTATGTTCTCTTTGACCCGCTTCTTGTTGAAACTCTTGGTCAGAACCACAACCCCACGTTGTATCTGGTAGCGAAGGGCAACTAGAGCTGGGGTTTGCTTGTGCTTTTGGGCAATGGCAGAGAGAACTGGGTCCTCCAAGAGAACGGGGTGGTTCAGGTTCACCCTGGAAGGAAATTCAGAAATGATGAGGAGCTGAAACTCCTTTGTCTCAGCTTCTCAAACAGACCAAGAAGGTCCATTGTAGACAGGGCTTCTCAAAGTGTGGTCCATGAACCAACAGCATCAGCATCACTTGGGATCTTGTAAGAAATACAAATTCCATGGCTTAGCTGAAGACAAATTGAATCAAGACCTCAACTGTGTAACCTCCCATTCTGTTTACAGAGCTCTGCAGGTGATTTAGATGCATTATTGAGTTGAGACCAGGACTGCCAAACTCATGGATTGTTCTTTAAATCTGAGAGGTTGTTTTTCTTCTATTATCAATAGCATGAATAGAGAAACAGAAGATGAAAAAAAAACAGGGATCATTTTTAAATTTCACTTTTCTAAGGTACTAATTGAGAGGTCTCAAAATAAGAGACATTTATTTCACCATTATTCTACTATAGATGTTTACAAAAATGGTTCATCAAAATTTTTTCTAACATGATTGATCTATGAGTTACATATTATTATCCTAATTTTAGACATAAGGTAAGAGGCTTGGAACATCTATTTTTAGAAATGTGTTCCTTGGTTAATAAATAAGTAAAGCATGACATAATGCTGTGTCTCTGGTCTCAACTGGGAGACTATATGTAGATTTTAATGTAGACATTTATTACTGATGAGTCAACAAGCTAATACAATGTGGAAAAGCAGCCTAGGTGATGGGATGATAAAAGAGAAGAATTCATTCCATCCCTTCCCGCTCTCCCCCCTGCCTATGAGAGCTATCTGAGCACCGTACAATGTAAACTATTTCATCAAAAATTGAATTTCAGGGGAAATTCCAGTTGTCTTCAATAGGATTCAGTACCATTCTTTTACTCGTTGGGATCCCAGAGCACCAAAGGCAACAAGAACAATATCATGTGACTTGCAGAAATCCAACAGTTTGCTCTGATTGAGATAAGGCTGACATTCCACCTGTAGAACGCCCAAAGAGAAGAGTGTCAGATTATATGCAAAGGTAATAGTAACAGGACAGAGAAAGATTAAAAGGTTAAAAAAAAATGCTGAGGGAAAAACTGTAACATTAACTGGAAACTGTGTGAAATATCAACAGCAAGAGTGAAATAGAGAAAAGTGTGTTTATATAGTTAATTTTATGATGGAAATGGATGGGAGAACCAGTCCAAGATTGAGTAGTCAAAATATGGGCTCTAGATCTGAGTAAACGTTTCAGAGTAAATCTTTTATCTGTTAGTATTACCATGAACCTTTAATTTCACCCTCTAACTTAGACTGTTTTCATCATCCCCAGCACATTTTTTTGTACTGTGCTCCCTGTTGAAGGCCCATAAAGGATGAGACCCACAAGACTAAGGATTTAGCCATCAAAACTCCACACAATTTCTTAAGCCAGTCCTACATGATTTGTCTTGTTTATTTACTTCCCATTCCATCTTTTCATGGTTTTCCTTCCTATACATTGTTTGCTACAAGGCAGTTTCCCATCCAATTTCTGGTCATGCTTTCATCTCAGAAAAATGCCTCTGGGTTCTACCCATAATTTACCTGGAAGTTTTCCCCACCTTTTCCACCCAAATTTATCAGACAGGGACACCATTCTGGGTTCTATTCACACTATCCAGAAAGAGGCTCTGTGCTCTAGAATCTTCTGTCCACAAAGGTCGGATGAACAGGAGGGGAGGAAAGACAGACATCTGGCTCCAGTGCAAGAAGGAGGTTGTGAAGAGCAGGAGGGAGAGGAGCCGAGCTGCTCACCTGGTTGCAGACGGGCTTGTACTTGAGCCCCGGCTTGTTCAGGATCTTCTCCAGCTGCTTGTGGTTGAAGTTGGACACCCCAATGGACTTGGTCAGGCCTGCATCCTTACACTTCTCCAGGGCCTGGGAGGGAGGGGTGGTGAAAAATTACATGGAATGATAGAGCAAGAATAAATGCTGAGAAACATCGGTAATCACCATCATCCATCAAGAATTAGCACTGATTATCAAGAAGAAAAAATTGGGAAAATCATGACACAGGAAGAATTACTGTCTCCTCCTTAGAAAAAAAACCTGGAGAAGACATATCACATGGAAGGAAAGAGATATCTGTCTTACTGCCCCATATTCTCCTCCTTCCTTCCTCTCTGTGAACATTTCAGCAATGGTTTCCTCCCCACAACCTCAACATCACAACCCTTAGATTCATGAACTGCTGAGTCTGATGGCCCACAGCCCATTCTCACAGGTGGAAGAAATGAAGGAGGTCCCCCCTCTCCTGGCTCCTCACCTGGTTCTCTCCTCCCTGGACTCACCTCCCATGTAAGACAGAGATCTACTGAGTCAAAAATCAGTTTTCCATTTTCATCTTTTGGAAATAATTCCTCCCCTGGCTAGAACAGAAGCAGGCATTTAGAGATGTCACAAAATAATTTCCCAACACTTATCCAGAGTGACAGGCATCAGGAATTAAACATCCATGAGATAGATTTAAACTTTCTAGATGCTAATATATGCAAAGTGATTTGTTTGTGGAGTTGTAAGCAGTGTCTTTAGGATGGAGGCTTATTCTAATCTCTTATACTTAATATATGTTGTAATAAATACAATTTTTCTAGGTCCTAAAAGTGACTCAGTGAGTTCTGTGAATTTTGTCTGTTCCTTGTACTTGTCTATTTTGAAATGCCTCTCTTGAGCTAGAACTGGTAGTAAGTTATAAGGGCTTTATTTCCAGCATAAATATTGCAATCACTTTCTTTTCCCTCTGAGGATCAGATGCCATTAGGCAGGCATATGAACCAGCCAGGCTCAAGTTAGGTGGATATGGAACATGGAAGATCCAGACAAGCTCTCAAATTTGTGACCATGAGCCTTGAACAGACCCAAGGCCATATTTGCCACCAATGGAAGATGTTCAGTAAACATACAGCATACCATGAGCAAAGCCATGATAAGGGATAGAAATTAGG
The DNA here is from genome assembly GCA_006410675.1 of Oreotragus oreotragus. Lineage (NCBI taxonomy): Eukaryota > Metazoa > Chordata > Mammalia > Artiodactyla > Bovidae > Oreotragus > Oreotragus oreotragus. The sequence goes on along the minus strand of SJYX01006709.1, from coordinate 38,484 downwards.
AGACATTTCTGAAGAGTACTGAAACTCTTAAAATCTGTCTGTGACTGGGACTTGCCATCCACATAGTCCACTAAGTGATTTTGCATCAGATGACTTGAGTTGATTTCTATAACTTAAAATCAAGAATTCTAAGTAAACTGTTCTTATTGGCTAAGTGCAATTTACAAACATCATCCTGAAGACAGGCAAGAGTGTAGGCAAGGTCTTCCAAGTCCCTATAAAGGTATGAGGTTTAGACACACCCAGAGGGAGCACTACCAAATCTGCTCAACTTAAAAGGATGAAAGACAAGATAAAGTCATCATGTTCAATGTAAGGCAGTGTCATGCTCCCCATGGCTGCATCAAACTCTTGGTTCATGAAATCCCCAGAGACTCAGGAGTCATAACCAGGACTGTGTGCAGAACTGGCTTATTTCTCAAGCTTTTCAGGCAGAAAAACTCAGATTATTTAATACCTTTCCTTGAGAGTCTTGTAAAGGATTCAAAGAAACTCAGTAAAAAGATGATCACAAATGATTATTTGGGGGATTCTACTCTAGTGTAATCATCCCTTCAACCTACTAACAAAAATCTTTATCCAACCATCCAAGCAAGTTGATGCACATTCTAACAAAAGATACAAAATGATGTGATTACAGAAAGTTCTAACCTTCAGAGCCACTGGAGTATGAATAATATAGAGATCAACATAGTCCAGTTGAAGATTTTTCAGTGATTTTTCCAAGGCTGGTCGGACCAACTCTGGTTGAAGGGAAGTTAACCAAAGCTGCAGAGGTTAAAGAATGGAAGTTGTATTAATAACATTTTAGGTAACTATTTTTCCTTACCACTTGGCTTGCAGGCTATTACTACCTTCACTAAGGATACATCTGGGCTCATGTCATTAAGGCACCAACTCTTAACCACTGAACCATGAGAGAACTCTAATACTTCAGGAATGTATGTAAGAATAGTTCACCAAACAATTATTCACCGAACAATGATCCTATTATATAATTGTCACCTGGGAAAAATCACTTGCACACATCTGTACACACTCAACACACAGCACCTTTGAAGTGTAGAATATGTCTTCTCTCTTCACAGTGCCATCTGCAATCTTGCTTCGAATGGCCTGGCCAACTTGCTCTTCATTTTGGTACACATGAGCACAGTCGATATGGCGGAACCCAACCTCGATAGCAAATTTAGTGATTTCCAGAGCTTCCCTCTTAGCAACCTACATAAGCAATAACGTAGAAGTTTAATATCTACATGATCAAGAGATTGCTAAGGCACAAGATTGATCATCCTAAGAATCAACATTTCTTTGTGCTTTTGGTTCATTCTGCAACTGTTGTGATGAACTCATGACAGTTTCTCTGAATGTTCCTGGCCAGAGATTAAATGGGCACCAAGGAACACTTCAGTCCCAGATGGCCAGTGGTTGATCACAGGCCTCAGAAGACCCCAAGACTACCTCCAGATTCAGTAGTTTGCTGGAAGACCCAAAGAACTCAGCATAAAGTTGTAGTCATGGATAAGATTTGTACTGTAAGATGTTTGAAGAAAAATCAACAAAGGTGTAAAATCCCTGGTAAAAGCATCAAGAATCATGTGAAAGCTTCTAAGATTTCTGTCTCCCAATGAAGCCACACAGAATGCAAATAAAAAGCATATATATTGAATAAAGTGATATTTTCATATACGTATACATTGCTAATGATTACCACAATCAACATAGGCAACAGATCCATCACCTCACCTACTTAAATTTAGGGTATGTTTGTAAGAAAATTTAAGGTCTAGTCTCTACAAAATCTCAAGATATAGCCCATTATCTTTAATTATAATCACCGTGCTATACATCAGGTGTTCAGACTTATTCATCTTAATACTGAAAGTCTGTACCCTTGACCAACATCTTTTCATTTTTCCTAGACTTGTCCCCACCTTCTGGTCACCGTATCCTACTCTTTCTCCTATGAGCTCCACTGTTTTAGATTCCATCTATAAGGAGATCATAGAGTAACTCTCTGTTTATGGCTTATTACACTTAGCTTAAAGTTAGTTCATCTGTGTGGTTCGAAAGGACAGGATTAATTTCATTTTTAATATTGAATAATATTCCATTCCTTTTTATGTGATTCAGACTCGTTCCTATTTCAAGGAGGTAGATAGTTGGTGTAGCTTCTTTCTGTTAGAGTTAGTCCTGGATTTTCTTAAATGCTCGGGTATTTGTGTGTATACCAGGGAATGAACCCAGTGAGCTTCAGTAACAGCCTGGACTCTTCCCTCCCCTCACCCCAATTTGTACTACAAAGTACTGTCTTCTGTCTCCAAAATGCGTCTAATTACTTCCATCGGTTTTATAGATGAAAAACATGAGGCTCAATGTTTAAGGACCAGTCCATTGTCACAACTACATACTATAAACACAAGATAGATAGCAAATTTTCTGGTTTACAACATAGACTTGTCCACTAGCTCCTCTTTTATACCCCAGCACTGAAAACAATACTTAAATGAAAACACATTACAAAACACAAAGATACATTACAAAACCTAGCCTGTAAGATTGCATATTATCACCTCAAATGATACTATAGTTCCCATCAGAAGAAGTTTCCAAGCAGAAACAGAAGCACGGGGCAAAACACAGCTGCAGTGTTTCTGCCCTGGCACCTACCAGGCACCCCACAGTAGAAAAACTATTTTCTCCCATTATTTTTCAGTCACCTCATCTTCAGGACCTTCTACCTAAAAGCTTCTCTGGGTCATATCTTTTTGGAAGGAGGAAAGAGTTCTTGAAATAATAAAATCTACAGAGAAACCCCACCATTGCAATCATCCTTAAAGCAAAGCAGCTGACAGTAAGTGTTCTCCACAGCCAAGTCTCACCTCTTCTGCCAAGCTGGGAAAGAGATGGAAACTGGAGGGGAACCCAGATTAATCTACAGGTGAGCACAGCCTCAGACCCTGATGCAGAGTGGAGATTGGATGCTCTTTCCCCTTTCACAGGGCATGGTTCTAACCTGGTTAGTGGAACCACGTGACCCTCCCAGAGTCACACAGGAGCTCAGTGCTTGACAACCCAAGTCCCTTCTGCTCATGTCACATCCACTACTATTTATATCTCAACCCCAAACCACTAGTGTTACCTCTGGAGGTGCATAGGTTCCAAATCCAAGGACAGGAATGAAGTGGCCATCATTAAGCTTCACCTTCTGGCTTTTGGGATCCATTGCCGATTATTCCTCTGAGTAAGCAGACTGATTTTTTCTTCTGCCTTCAGATGTTATAAATAACAAGAAGGTAATGCTTGCCATCTGCAATCTTGCTTCGAATGGCCTGGCCAACTTGCTCTTCATTTTGGTACACATGAGCACAGTCGATATGGCGGAACCCAACCTCGATAGCAAATTTAGTGATTTCCAGAGCTTCCCTCTTAGCAACCTACATAAGCAATAACGTAGAAGTTTAATATCTACATGATCAAGAGATTGCTAAGGCACAAGATTGATCATCCTAAGAATCAACATTTCTTTGTGCTTTTGGTTCATTCTGCAACTGTTGTGATGAACTCATGACAGTTTCTCTGAATGTTCCTGGCCAGAGATTAAATGGGCACCAAGGAACACTTCAGTCCCAGATGGCCAGTGGTTGATCACAGGCCTCAGAAGACCCCAAGACTACCTCCAGATTCAGTAGTTTGCTGGAAGACCCAAAGAACTCAGCATAAAGTTGTAGTCATGGATAAGATTTGTACTGTAAGATGTTTGAAGAAAAATCAACAAAGGTGTAAAATCCCTGGTAAAAGCATCAAGAATCATGTGAAAGCTTCTAAGATTTCTGTCTCCCAATGAAGCCACACAGAATGCAAATAAAAAGCATATATATTGAATAAAGTGATATTTTCATATACGTATACCTGTCTNAACAAAGGTGTAAAATCCCTGGTAAAAGCATCAAGAATCATGTGAAAGCTTCTAAGATTTCTGTCTCCCAATGAAGCCACACAGAATGCAAATAAAAAGCATATATATTGAATAAAGTGATATTTTCATATAAGTATACATTGCTAATGATTACCACAATCAACATAGGCAACAGATCCATCACCTCACCTACTTAAATTTAGGGTATGTTTGTAAGAAAATTTAAGGTCTAGTCTCTACAAAATCTCAAGATATAGCCCATTATCTTTAATTATAATCACCGTGCTATACATCAGGTGTTCAGACTTATTCATCTTAATACTGAAAGTCTGTACCCTTGACCAACATCTTTTCATTTTTCCTAGACTTGTCCCCACCTTCTGGTCACCGTATCCTACTCTTTCTCCTATGAGCTCCACTGTTTTAGATTCCATCTATAAGGAGATCATAGAGTAACTCTCTGTTTATGGCTTATTACACTTAGCTTAAAGTTAGTTCATCTGTGTGGTTCGAAAGGACAGGATTAATTTCATTTTTAATATTGAATAATATTCCATTCCTTTTTATGTGATTCAGACTCGTTCCTATTTCAAGGAGGTAGATAGTTGGTGTAGCTTCTTTCTGTTAGAGTTAGTCCTGGATTTTCTTAAATGCTCGGGTATTTGTGTGTATACCAGGGAATGAACCCAGTGAGCTTCAGTAACAGCCTGGACTCTTCCCTCCCCTCACCCCAATTTGTACTACAAAGTACTGTCTTCTGTCTCCAAAATGCGTCTAATTACTTCCATCGGTTTTATAGATGAAAAACATGAGGCTCAATGTTTAAGGACCAGTCCATTGTCACAACTACATACTATAAACACAAGATAGATAGCAAATTTTCTGGTTTACAACATAGACTTGTCCACTAGCTCCTCTTTTATACCCCAGCACTGAAAACAATACTTAAATGAAAACACATTACAAAACACAAAGATACATTACAAAACCTAGCCTGTAAGATTGCATATTATCACCTCAAATGATACTATAGTTCCCATCAGAAGAAGTTTCCAAGCAGAAACAGAAGCACGGGGCAAAACACAGCTGCAGTGTTTCTGCCCTGGCACCTACCAGGCACCCCACAGTAGAAAAACTATTTTCTCCCATTATTTTTCAGTCACCTCATCTTCAGGACCTTCTACCTAAAAGCTTCTCTGGGTCATATCTTTTTGGAAGGAGGAAAGAGTTCTTGAAATAATAAAATCTACAGAGAAACCCCACCATTGCAATCATCCTTAAAGCAAAGCAGCTGACAGTAAGTGTTCTCCACAGCCAAGTCTCACCTCTTCTGCCAAGCTGGGAAAGAGATGGAAACTGGAGGGGAACCCAGATTAATCTACAGGTGAGCACAGCCTCAGACCCTGATGCAGAGTGGAGATTGGATGCTCTTTCCCCTTTCACAGGGCATGGTTCTAACCTGGTTAGTGGAACCACGTGACCCTCCCAGAGTCACACAGGAGCTCAGTGCTTGACAACCCAAGTCCCTTCTGCTCATGTCACATCCACTACTATTTATATCTCAACCCCAAACCACTAGTGTTACCTCTGGAGGTGCATAGGTTCCAAATCCAAGGACAGGAATGAAGTGGCCATCATTAAGCTTCACCTTCTGGCTTTTGGGATCCATTGCCGATTATTCCTCTGAGTAAGCAGACTGATTTTTTCTTCTGCCTTCAGATGTTATAAATAACAAGAAGGTAATGCTCCAGCTGCACTGTCCAATGTTAGCAGATGCATTGCAGGAGAAGTGTGATTAAACTAATGCCCATGGAGTCAGAGAGTTAACTTGTTTGATTTTTTTTTCAGTATAACCTAAAGTATTATATAAAGTGAAGTTGGCTGAGCAATTAATGACCATTAGTTAAACTAGAAATTTCCATACACCAATCTTTTATATTTTCTATTATAGGCCCAATCTCAATCAAACATAAACTGAGACAACTATCTTACAGTACAAACAGCAAACATACACACTTCACAAAATGTAAAGGTGATAACAGCATTTTTGAAAATGTTATCCCTTAATAAAGAATCAAAACTTCAAATGAAAGTAAGTTTTCCTTTCAACATTTCCCACCAGCAAAGTTATTTTGCTTTACAGACCTGACTGTGGTGAAATCCTGAACAGGATACCTAAACCAGACATTTTGGAAAAGTATTTATTGGAGGTTAATTATTAATAGCTTTAGGATACCATGTGCAGTGTGCAAAGAGACTCTGAGTGTTTCTATATTGTACTTAGTTATATAACTTTTATAGTGTACTTGCTTTCTAGGTGGCCCCGATGTACAGTTTTGATCACTGGGTTCAATCCCTGGGTTGGGAAGATCCCCTGAAGGAGGACATGGCAACCCACTCCAGTATTCTTGCCTGCAGAATCCCATGAACAGAGGAGTCTGGCGGGCTGCAGTCCATGGGGTTGCAAAGAGTAGGATGAGACTAAAACAGCTTAGCACACACCCAGAGTACTTTCATAATGTAACTGATACTTACTTTACATAATTTACTAACTTGTTGAACATTATTCATAAAAGAAAACTCAATAAACTACATGTGTGTTAGTCGCTCAGTCGTGTCCAACTCTTTGCGACCCCATGAGGTGTAGCCCACCAGGCTCCTCCAGCCATGGGAGGATCAAGTAAAAATTCTGGAGTAGTTCGCTATTTCCTTCGCCAGGGGATCTTCCTGACCCAGGGATTGAACCCGAGTCTCCTGCATAAGCTACATGAATTATAACAAATTTGGAAAGAGTAAGGGAAATAGTGATGCACTGATATATGGGGGTGTGGTGAAGTTAAATAAAATTTAACATATATAGTGATGTCAGCAAAATGATGAATTCTTCCTTGGAAAGGCAAGAAATGAAAGAGAAAGCAGCTGAAAAACCTCATAAGATCTCTGGAAAACACTCAAAGATCTACAGTAACAAAGTGAACACACAATTAGGAAAAATCCAGGGCAGAATGGTAGGAAATTTCATCGTGTATTACTCACCTGTACCCACCTCCTGCCTGGGACAGTGCACTCTTGATCAGCCCCCAGTTGCTTCCCTCAATCCGGAGTGATCAAAGAAATCCAATTGTGCAATGTTCCAAACAACTTGGAGGCTGCCTGGGGACTGTTGCCTGTTCCACTTAACTCTAAGCTTAAACTGAAGAGCAGCTGGAATGGCTATTGCAGCTGCAGGGGAACTATATATATATATATATATATATATATATATATATATATATACAGAGAGCCAAGGACAAAGGAATAAGGGTGGAACCATAGACTAGACCATGTATTGATAAAACCCTGAGTAGAGCTGGGGTGTGGATTTGGGAGCCATAGGGCATTCAAAAACACTCATAAATTCACTGGANTATATATATATATATATATATATATATATACAGAGCCAAGGACAAAGGAATAAGGGTGGAACCATAGACTAGACCATGTATTGATAAAACCCTGAGTAGAGCTGGGGTGTGGATTTGGGAGCCATAGGGCATTCAAAAACACTCATAAATTCACTGGACTCAGAAAGCCATCCATGGGCCAGGCAAGATGCTGACTCAGAAATGAACTGAGTCACCCTTAGCTTTTCTGTTGGGGTGAAAGAAGGACAAGGAGAATGCCAGGCAAACTAGTGAAAGCCAGTCAGGACATGGAACAAGATCTACCAAGAGTGATCATTTGCCTGCTGTTTCAGGTAGCCAATTATGAACACACACATGAACATATACACACACACACACAAACACAAACACACACACACACAGGAACACAGACACATCTGGACAGGGCAGGGAGGCCAGATGGGCCCGAGGAGCAGGGTCTGGGGCTCTGACAGTGTGCCAGGGCTGCAACACAGGCACGGCTGCCCACACCAGGGGCTGCTCCAGCATGCCTCCCTCCAACTCTGCCATCCTCTGGGGCAAAGGTGCCAGAGTGGGGGAGAGGGTGCACACTTAGAAGGGGTGGAACCAGTGTGGGCCCAACCCTTAGAGTTCTGCTCCAGCGCCTTGGGACCTGCCTGGGGACAGCCACTGAGCACAGGAGAAGCCTTTGCTCACATTGGGGTCTGGCTCTAGTCTTCCCCTCCCCCTCCCATCAAGATGACAGTTGCCAGCATGCCCTGGGAAGGGGTGACCCTGCCCACCTCAGCTCCAGCTCTGCCCCAAAGCCTCTGGACACACAGACTGCACAGTGACATGTCCACACCCTGAAAAACCAGGACAGGTAACTTTTTCGCCTAATTTCATAGAGACAGAGGATGTTAAAAAAAATGAGAAGACAGAGAAATCTGTTTCAAATGAAACAATGAAAAAACACCTGAAAAAATCTGCTAATAAGATAGATATTAATAATTTACCAGAATTCAGAACAGTTATAAGAATGTTATTCTAACTAGGAAATAGAACATACAAACATTCACATGATAAGGATTCCAGAAAGAGACAAGAGAGGAAAAGGGGAAGAAACTGTATCTGATGAAAATATGGCTAAATTTTTCTGAACCTGGGGCTTCCCTTGTGGTCCAGTGGTGAGGATTCTGTGCTTCCACTGCAGGGGGCACAAGTTCTGAAACTGGTCGGGGAACTACTTAGCAAAGGTGATTAAAACCATGAGATGGGGATGTTCCTGGATTACCTGGGTCACTCTGGTGTAATCACAAAGTCCTTATACGTGGGACCTGGGAGGGTTGTAGTCAAAGAGAAGGTGGGAAGGTAGGAGCATTAGATAAGAGACTCGAAGACACTATGTGCTGTCTCTAAGATGGCTGGAGAGTCTACAGGACCAAGAATGAAATGTTCTCCTGCTCTTCAGCCCCTCAGTGGTGTCCAACTCTACCACAGCGTGGACTGCAGCACGCCAGACACTTCTACCCCTCCCTGTCTCCCAGAGTTTGCTCAAACTCATGTCCATCAAGTTGGTGATGCCATCTAAGCATCTCATCCTCTGTCACCGTCTTCTCCTCTTTTTCTTACTCATTCCCCGCATCACGATTTATTCCAATGAGTTGCCTCTTCTGGTCAGATGACCGAAGTATTGGAGCTTCAGCTTCAGCATTATTCCTTCCAATGAATATTCAGTGTTGATTTCCTTTAGGATTGACTGGTTTGATCCCCTTGCTGACCAAGGAATTCTCAAGAGCCTTCTCTGGCACCACAGTTTGAAAGCATCAGTTCTTCCACACTCAGCCTTCTTTATGGTCCAACTCTCACATCCATACATGACTATCAGAAAAACCAGAGCTTTTACTATACAAAACTTTATCAGAAAAATGATATCTCTCCTTTTTAATATGCTGCCCAGGTTTGTCATAGCTTCTCTTCCAAGGAGCTTTTAATTTTATGGCTAAGGTCAGCGTCCTCAGTGATTTTGGAGCCCAAGAAAATGAAATCTGTCATTCTTTCCATTATTTCCCCGTCTATTTGCCATGAAGTGATGGGACCAGATGCTATGATCTTAGTTTTTTGAATGTTGAGTTTCAAGTTGGCTTTTTCACTCTCCTATTTCAACTTCATCAAAAGGCTCTTTAGTTCCTCTTCCCTTTCTGCCATAAAGGTGGCATCATCTGCATACATGCTGCTGCTGCCAAGTCACTTCAGTTGTGTCTGACTCTGTATGACCCCATAGACAGCAGCCCACCAGGCTCCCCCGTCCCTGGGATTTCCAGGCAAGAACACTGGAGTGGGTTGCCATTTCCTTCTCCAATGCATGAAAGTGAAAAGTGAAAGTGAAGTCGCTCAGTAGTGTCCGACTCTTAGCGACCCCATGAACTGCAGGGTCTCCAGGCTCCTCCGTCCATGGAATTTTCCAGGCAACTGCATACATGTGGTTATTGATATTTCTCCCCAAATCTTGTTTCCAGCTTGTGATTCATCCAGCTTGGCATTTTGTAGGATGTACTCTGCATGTAATATAGATTGGCATGGTGACAACATACAGCCTTGATGTGCCTCTTTCCCAATTTTGAACCACTCTGTCATTCCATATCCAATTCTAACTGTTGCTTCTTGGCCTGCATAGAGGTTTCTCAGGAGGCAGGTAAGGTGGTCTGGTATTGCCAACTCTTTAAGATGTATCCACAATTTGTTGTGATCCATACTGTCAAAGGCATGAGCCTAGTCAATAAAGCAGAAGTAGATGTTTTTCAGGAATTCTTTTGCATTTTCTGTGATCAAATTGATGTTGGCAATTTGATCTCTGGTTCCTCTGCCTTTTCCAAATCCAGCTTGTATACCTGCTATTGAAGCTTAACTAGAAGGATTTTGAGCATTACCTTGGTACCCGGTGAAACGAGCACAATTATGTGGTAGTTTGAACATTATTTAGCACTGCCCTTCTTTGGGATTGGAAAGAAAACTGACCTTTTCCACTGTTGAGTTTTCCGAATTAGCTGCCATATCGAGTGCAACACTTCAACATCATCCCTTAGCATTTGAAATAACTGAGTGGAAATCTTTCACCTCCGATAGCTTGGTTCATAGTAATACTTCCTAAGGCCCATTTGACTTCACACTCCAGGATGTCTGGCACTAGGTGAGTGAACATACCACCCTGGTTATACAGGTCATTAAAACATTTTTTGTACAGTTTTTCTGTGTATTCTTGCCACTTTTTTTTCTTAATCTCCTCTGCTTATGTTAGTTTTTTTTTTAACTTTACAATATTGTATTGGTTTTGCCATACATCACCATGAATCCACCAAGGGTGTACACGTGTTCCCCATCCTGAACCACCCTCCCACCTCCCTCCCCGTACCATCCCTCTGGGTCACTCCAGTGCACCAGCCCCAAGCATCCTGTATCCTGCATTGAACCTGGACTGGTGATTCATTTCTTATATGATCTTATACATGTTTCAATGCCACTCTCCCAAAACATCCCACTCTCTCCCTCTCCCACAGAGTCCAAAAGCCTGTTCTATACATCTGTGTCTTTTATGCTCTCTTGCATACAGAAAAGTTATGACCAACCTAGATAGTATATTCAAAAGCAGAGACATTACTTTGCTGACTAAGGTCCGTCTAGTCAAGGCTATGGTTTTCCCTGTGGTCATGTATGGTTGTGAGAGTTGGACTGTGAAGAAGACTGAGTGCCAAAGGATTGATGCTTTTGGACTGTGGTGTTGGAGAAGACTCTTGAGAGTCCCTTGGACTGCAAGGAGATCCAACCAGTCCATTCTGAAGGAGATCAGCCCTGGGATTTCTTTGGAAAGAATGCTGCTGAAACTCCAGGACTTTGGCCATCTCATGCAAAGAGTTGACTCATTGGAAAAGACTCTGATGCTGGGAGGGATTGGGGGCAGGAGGAGAAGGGGTCAATGGAGGATGAGATGGCTGGATGGCATCACTGACTCAATGGACGTGAGTCTGAGTGAACTCTGGGAGTTGGTGGTGGACAGGGAGGCCTGGCATGCTGTGATTCATGGGGTCACAAAGAATCGGACACGACTGAGTGACTGAACTGAACTGAACTGATACAGGGTTATCATTACCACCTTTCTAAATTCCATATATATGATTAGTATACTGTATTGGTGTTTTTCTTGCTGGCTTACTTCATTCTGTTTAATAGGCTCCAGTTTCATCCACCTCATTAGAACTCATTTAAATATATTCTTTTTAATGGCTGAGTAATACTCCATTGTGTATATGTACCACAGCTTTCTTATCCATTCATCTGCTGATGTACATCCAGGTTGCTTCCATTTCCTGGCTATTATAAACAGTTCTGCGATGAACATTGGGGTACACTTGTCTCTTTCAGTTCTGGTCTCCTCAGTGTGTATGCCCAGCAGTGGAATTGCTGGGTCATAAGGCAGTTCACACTATTCTCCATAGTGGCTGTACTAGTCTGCATTTCCACCAACAGTGTAAGAGGGTTCCATTTTCTC